>JAVIAB010000073.1:12229338-12594338 GCA_032433765.1 Megaustenia siamemsis
ACATGCGATGTCTCCGCAAAATAATGCACATCAAATGGCAGGACAAAATAACCAACTTAACTGTCCTGCAACGTGCTAAGACCCTAACAATCATGTCGATGCTCAGAAGTCGAAGGCTAAGATGGCTGGGGCATGTCCAACGGATGGAAGAAAAACGCATTCCTAGGCAAATACTATATGGCGAGCTAAAACACGGAAAACGACAAATCGGCAGACCTAAACTACGATATAGAGATATCTGCAAATCATCTCTGAAAGACTTCTCCATCTGTGAAAACGACTGGCAACATCTGGCAAGTGATCGCACATCATGGAGAGCACGTATAAGGAACGGTATAACAACATTTGAGACTGTTCTAAGACAGGACTTAGAAGAGAAGAGACTCATGAAAAAGGATGGTAAACCCTGTGGACCAGCGAGCCTGACCTGTTCATTATGTGACCGCGTGTGTTTGTCAAACATTGGTAGAATTAGCCACGAGAGAAGCTGTTCGGCAAAAACAATACCTCAAAAAAATACGCAATAGCCTCCACTAGACCGTCTGACAAGACGAAAAGGGCCATATATATGTATATATATATCTGTAGTGTCTTCGTGGCTGCACCCTTCCCTGGCCTCTTTCTTTAGCTTTTGAATTAGGATGAGAAACTTGATATCTCAATGTTGGCATCACTGTATTTAACAAATACTCATCATCATCATCGAGTGCCGTCTAAGCAATACCATGGAGCGCCATTCTGCTCTGTCTCTTGCTTTGATGAGACTGATTTGTCCATCTTTTGATGTTACTCGTCCATGTTAGTCTTGGTCTGCCTCTGCCTCTTTCACCTTGTATTTTCCCCTCCAGGATTACTTTTAGTAGGCTGGTGTGTCTTTTAACATGGCCCAAAAATCGCATTTGACTTGTTTGAATTGTGCTTAATAGTCCTCTTTTCATTTTTAGTTGTTTTAAGACTTCATCGTTTGTTATCTTTTCCTTCTATCCAATTCTACCACATTTAAAAATACTACTTCTAATATTTTGGTTTTATTTTTCTTTTATTTACCGTAGCAAAAAAAATACTAATGCATCGACCGGGAATCGAACCCGGGTCACCCGCGTGGCAGGCGAGTATTCTACCACTAGACCACCGATGCCTACAGACAAGTAACACTAATTAAGATATTTTATACCATAACCTGAAATATGTTTACAATTATTAAAATTTACAAATATTTTAAAATCAAACTGAAAATAATATCTATCTATTAAAATTCATAAACTGTAAAACGCACTCGTTTAAAAATCTCTTAACTTCTCTGTCTATCAAAATAAATACGACATGCCGTTGAGGTCCTGCGGTTTCTAACACAAGCTACCTGACTTTTCAAATGCCAAATGGTGGTAGAGAAGAGGGAGCTATTCACTGCGCTGTTCATCTTGACGTCATGAAGGCATTTGAAGAATAATTACTTTAATATATGACCTAAACGATAACAAACTCTGTTTAACTTGTATAACCGTTGTGAAAACTTCGCATGCCAATACTAAATCTTTGTATTGAAGAACTGAGCCTGTCAGGGACATCGTAACATTGTAACCGGTTGTTATCTTTAGTATAACATTGGACAAGATTGTTATCAACAGTTATCTTTTATACGCAATGGACCAAGTTGTTATCTTTCAAATACAACTAGACAAAGTTGCTCTCTTTGATATAACTTTGGACCGGGTTATTATCTTTGATGTAACATTACCCTTATTTGTTATCTTTCATGTAACATTACCCTTATTTGTTATCATTAATGTTTAAATTGTAGTCGGGTTGTTGTTTTAAATAACATTAGACCGGGCTGTTATATTTGTTATAAAATGTGATCATTTTGTTATCGTTTATATCAGATTGGACCTGGTTGTTATCTATGGTTTAACATTAGACCTATTTGTTATCTTTATATAACTTGAAAAGGGTTGTTATAATTTTGTATAACAATAGTCAAGTTACGTATCATTTATACTATTATACCGGAATGTTTTATCAAACATTAAACCATGGTTTGTTCCTATTACTTGCAGACAATCAGGCACTGACACATGGGGAAATATAAAACCTACAAAAACACTTAAATAAATTCAACAGCACAGGCACAAAATACAACATGAAAGTCAACATCAACAAAACAGAAGTCATGAATATCGTAAAATAGCAACAGGACACCGGCTTAACTATAGACGGCAGACAGCTAAAACAAGTATAGGAATTGCAATACCCAAGAAGTGTAGTGACAAACGACAATTCACAAACAGCAGAAAGGGATTCCAGATGTAACAAAGCTGGTCAAATCATTGGACAGCTATCACCACTATTTTCCAACAAGGAAATGACTCTGGAGGCAAAATGGGCACTACACAATACAATTTTCATGCAAACGTTGTGCTACCAATGTCAGTCCTGGACTCACTGATGCAAGAACAATAAGAAAAATAGCCTCTACTGAGATTAAATGCGTTAGACGAATGATAGGAAACAAACAACCTGAGAGATAATATCAGAAATGAATAACTGAGAAAAGAGATATGAATAACCCCCACCATAGAATATATAAAGACAACAACAACAGGTAAAATAATTCGGCCACGTAGTAAGGCAGAAAGGTCAAAACATAACACTACGAGCTTTGAATAAAAATTTCGAGAACACTAGACCCAAGGACCGACAAAGAAACAGATGGATTGACGGAACATTAGAAGCACTAGGAAACATAACAGCAGCAGAGGCAAACCGAAGAGGAAAAGACCGCAAATTGTATCTCCCCTCAACGTTGGAAAGCAAATGAGGAAGGAAAGAAGAACGGTATCTACGATATAACACTAGGCCAGTCCCTATAATAATCGATTAGATTAGTTATCACTTTCTTGTATTGATTCATTAGTACAAAACATGATGGCACCATTAACAATTATGTCCCCACTAACAGTCAAAGTGGCCAACACAAAAAGGGAGCTCCTAAAAAAATATCAGAAAGAAACAATCAACATTTTTCTGGCACGTCATGAGAAGAAAAAAGTTCAAATGCTTGGTTATAACTGGCAAAATACAGGGAAAGAGAGATCAGGAATGACAAAGATAGAAGAGCTTGATGTCGTAGCATGGAAAACAATCAACAAAAGAATTAATACGATGCACTGCGGTTAGAAAAGTTAGGAAGGGCATGATCGCCTACATTTACTTGATATGGCACATGATGATGACTAACATTGAACTCATTCTGTACAACACTGTCTCTTTATCCTATTTATGTCTGGATAGTTTTAATTAGGAACAAAACACAGAGAATGACGTGTGAATGTGTGTTTATTTAAATTAAGAAATTAACAGTTTCAGTTCAGATTTGTTTCGATTCGCCAGCTTTATATTTCAAGCGAAGTCCAGGGGAACAGAGTTTTGTGTGAGTATCATTTGTCCATATTTTCCACACAGGTAGCCTTATAGTCAGGTGCCCCCAACCATACAGACAGCCATGTCCTCATGTGTTCCCCGCCATACAGGTAGCCCTATACTCAGGTGTCCCCCGAAATACAGACAGCCCTATACTCAGGTGTTCCCCGCAATACAGACAGTCCTATAATCATGTGTTACCCGTCATACAGACAGCCCTATAATCATGTGTTACCCGTCATACAGACAGCCCTATAATCATGTGTTACCCGTCATATAGACAGCCCTATAAACATGTGTTCCCCGCCATACAGACAGCCCTATACTCAGGTGTCCCCCGAAATACAGACAGCCCTATACTCAGGTGTTCCCCGCAATACAGACAGTCCTATAATCATGTGTTACCCGTCATACAGACAGCCCTATAATCATGTGTTACCCGTCATATAGACAGCCCTATAAACATGTGTTCCCCGCCATACAGACAGCCCTATAATCAGGTGTTCCCCGCCATACAGGTAGCCCTATAATCAGGTGTCCCCCGAAATACAGACTGCCCTATACTCAGGTGTTCCCCGTCATACAGACAGCCCTATAATCAGGTGTTCCCCGCCATACAGACAGCCCTATACTCAGGTGTTCCCGCCATACAGACAGCCCTATACTCAGGTGTTCCCCGCCATACAGACAGCCCTATACTCAGGTGTTCCCCGCCATACAGACAGCCCTATACTCAGGTGTTCCCCGCCATACAGACAGCCCTATACTCAGGTGTTCCCCGCCATACAGACAGCCCTATACTCAGGTGTTCCCCGCCATACAGACAGCCCTATACTCAGGTGTTCCCCGCCATACAGACAGCCCTATACTCAGGTGTTCCCCGCCATACAGACAGCCCTATACTCAGGTGTTCCCCGCCATATAGACAGCCCTATACTCAGGTGTTCCCCGCCATACAGACAGCCCTATACTCAGGTGTCCTCCGCCATATAGACAGCCCTATACTCAGGTGTTCCCCGCCATATAGACAGCCCTATACTCAGGTGTTCCCCGCCATACAGACAGCCCTATACTCAGGTGTTCCCCGCCATACAGACAGCCCTATACTCAGGTGTTCCCCGCCATATAGACAGCCCTATAATCAGGTGTTCCCCGCCATACAGACAGCCTATACTCAGGTGTTCCCCGCCATACAGACAGCCCTATACTCAGGTGTTCCCCGCCATACAGACAGCCCTATACTCAGGTGTTCCCCGCCATACAGACAGCCCTATACTCAGGTGTTCCCCGCCATACAGACAGCCCTATACTCAGGTGTTCCCCGCCATACAGACAGCCCTATACTCAGGTGTTCCCCGCCATACAGACAGCCCTATACTCAGGTGTTCCCCGCCATACAGACAGCCCTATACTCAGGTGTTCCCCGCCATACAGACAGCCCTATAATCAGGTGTTCCCCGCCATACAGACAGCCCTATACTCAGGTGTTCCCCGCCATACAGACAGCCCTATACTCAGGTGTTCCCCGCCATACAGACAGCCCTATACTCAGGTGTTCCCCGCCATACAGACAGCCCTATACTCAGGTGTTCCCCGCCATACAGACAGCCCTATACTCAGGTGTTCCCCGCCATACAGACAGCCCTATACTCAGGTGTTCCCCGCCATATAGACAGCCCTATACTCAGGTGTCCTCCGCCATATAGACAGCCCTATACTCATCTGGTCCCCGTCATAGACAACCCTGTACTCAGCTGGTCCCGGTCATACAGTCAGCCCTATACCCAGCTGGTCCCCGACATACAGACAGCCCTATACTCAGCTGGTCCCCGTCATACAGACAACACTATACTCAGCTGGCCCCCGTCATACAGGCAGATAGTCTCCGAATTCAGAGTTGCTCTCATATTTTCATCATCGAAAGTTTTTCTTATAATTTTGTCCATGCAGCGGCCGTTTTTAGCCTTCTCTTTTCGACTTCTACCGAGGGTTCTTTATTGTGCGCAGAAAGTACACACAACCTCTTTTTCCGCTGTTATTCGATTGGGCTAGACATCGAATCTCATTACCCACGAGGTGATCTCGAGGGGAGGTAACGCCACGAAGTAAGCACTGATTTGCTAAAAAAAAAAAAAATTGCACAACCAGTCGGAGTAATCGAACCGGGATCTTCTTCCTGCCCAAAGGCCAACGTTTTAACTCCAAGCCTCTCAGATCAGATCATTTTAATTGACCAGTAAAATGTTTCTGTAGCGAAAGAGTTAAAAGTGGTTGTTAATGAGAGAGTCTTGTGTAATCAAGAAGCGTCCATGACTATAATATGCCAATTTCTTCTTCTATTCTTCCTCCATTGCCGTTGGCGTCGAGGGGAGAAACAATCTGCGATTCTTTGCTCTTCTGTTGGCATCTTCTGGTGTTATCCCTCCTAGTGACTCTAGTATTCCCTTTATCCATTTATTTCTCGGTTTTCCTCTTAATCTGGCGTTTTCGTAGCGTTTGTTTATGGCTCTTTGAGTCATTGTTAGTTCTTTTTGTCTTGTTATGTGGCCGAACCAATTTATCTGTTGTTTCTTTATGTATTCGACGGCTGGTTCAATTTCGAGTTTATTCCTCAGGTCAGTGTTTCTTACTCTGTCCCTTACGATGTTTCCTGTCTTTCTTCTGACACATTTCATTTCGGTGGTCGTTATCTTTCTTATTGTTCTAGAGTCCAGCGTCCAATTCTGGCACTGATAGCACAGAGATGGTAGAAAAATGTATTTGTATATTGCCCTTTTTGCTTCCGTAGTTATTGCTTTGTTTTTCAATAGTGTTGATACTTGGCCTATAACTTGGCATGATTTGTTACACCTTATATCTATCTCTGTCTCTTGGTTATTGTCTTGTGTTAACGTGCTGCCCAGATATTTAACAATGTCAATATTTAATAACATGCCAAAAATGTAGGTATATAGCGAGTGTAACAAAGATGGCGCGCTCACAAGTGATAACATGCAAGTTCTACCTCTGGATAGGTCATGTGATCAGAAGAAGACTAGAAATATGAACAAGGGCTGACACTCAGTAGGTGCCAGATGGAATACAAAAGACTGTTCCCAAAGAATTTGTAGTTATACCTGTTGAATAATGTGTAGAGATATACCACTTGAATTATGTGTAGATTCAGAAAGTGTCATTATGTGTAGATACTTCTCTTCGATAATGTATACATCTGATCTGCCTATTCAGTAATGTGTAGAAATACATGTTCAATAATTTACTGTATTCCCTTTCAGTAATTTGTTAACATACGTCTTCAGTAATGTACAGATCTGCCACTTTCGTAATGTATAGACATGGCTCTTCGGTAATGTACAGATCTGCCACTTTCGTAATGTATAGACATGACTCTTCAGTAATGTACATCTATAGCTCTTCGAATTACAAAAAATGATAAACATAATAGTAAAAGAAAGCAACAAGAAAAGTCTCCGTCTGAATAGTAAGAAAACAGAAGTAATGGTCATATCGAAGAAACAATAATCACCACCATGCAGCATAAAAATAAACAGGACAAATCTGAAACAAGTACAACGCTTCAAATACTTGAGTACAATAATAACATCAGATGGAAGATGCACCACAGAAATAAAAATCAGAATAGCTCAGGCCAAAATAGCATTTCAGAAAATGAAGAACGTCTTATGCAACAAAAATATGTCAATAGAAGTGAGAAAGAGAGTTCATCGGTGCTATATAGAATCAATTCTGACTTATGGAAATGAGTCATGGACAGTAAACAAAGACATGAAAAGAAAATTAAAGGCCTCAGAGATGGGATTTCTCAAAAGAATGTTGAAAGTTTCCTGGACATGCTAAAGGAGGACATTCTCAAAGAAGCCAACACAAAACGGGAGCTCCTAAGAAATATCAGAAAGAAACAATCAACATTTTTGGGGCACATCGTGAGATGAGGTAAGTTACTTGGAATACTTGACTACAACTGGCAAAATAAAAGGAAAGAGAGATAGCGGGCGACAAAGAGAGAAAATACTAAACAGTCAACAACAAAATTGATACGATGCACTGTTGATATAAGATTGTGGAAGGACATGATCGCCTACGCCAACCGGTATGGCACACGATGATGATGATCTATCTAGCCGTAGCCGGCCCATAAGGTGTAGACCAAGATACTCCCTCTCCTATCTGAATTTTTGTTCTAGCAGTCTTCAATTCTTTTAAAGATATTTTATCAAATCTCGCCATTTGTCTTTGTTCTGTGCAAGCAGCTCTATCTCCTCGAGGGAGTCGACTCCTGCTGCTCTTGCCTCTCTCATCAATGTTCTTCTCAGTGTCTCTCTGGGTCTTCCTCTTTTCCTCTTACCTGTTGTTTCCCATATGAGGGCTTGCTTTGCTATTCGGTTATTATCTCTTCTCATTACATGTCCAACATATGATCATCGTCATTTCTTTATTACTGAAGATATTAGTGGTTGATTGGCGATTTCTCTAATTTCCTCGTTTGTTTTGAATTCGTTCCATGCTATATCAAGTTTTTTCCTTAGACATTTATTTTCGAATGTGTTCAACTTTTTTGTTTCCGATTGTATGCAAGATGGAGGAATTACTTTTCTCCGGCTTGGTATAGAACCTATGATCAGAGGTTTAACAAGCCGCTATCGTAAAAATGATTTTGTTAATGAAACGTAGACCTGATACAGATGATGATGATACCTCTTCAGTTGGGGGCCTCGGTAGCCTAGTTAGGAAAACCACCCGACTGGACTACCGACGTTCGGACAACCCGTGTTCGATTCCCGCTCTGAGCAGTGTGAATTGTACTCGTGGTTGGAAAAAAAAATACCCCCACGGTCGACCCAGCCGTTGACAGAAATGGGTACCAGAGTATTACCCTGGGAAGGTGAGGAATGTCGCTTCACATCTGAGTTTCGATGCTTGAGGCTACACTATACAGAAATATCCGAACATTTCTGGATAGGCTGCCGAGCACATATGGGTGTAAACTCGCGTGCTAAGACGCAGGTTCAAGTCTCGTACTTTACCTTTTACTTTACCTCTTCAGTAATGTACAATTATATTTCTTCAGTAATATACAAATGTACCTCTCAGTAATGTACAACTGTACATCTTCAGTAATGTACAACTACACCTCTTCAGTAATGTACAAATGTACCTCTTCGGTAATGTACAATTATATTTCTTCAGTAATGTACAACTATCATCATCATCATCAGTACCGGGCCTGCTGGCGTAGGTGATCATGTCTCTCCACAACTTTCGATCTCGAGAGTTATTTATCATTTCTAATGTTGACCTTCTGCCAAGCCATTCTCTTAAGCTGTCTGTTATTTTTCTCTCTGCTTCCCTCTATCTGATCGTCCCTCAATTTTTCCAGTTGTTACAATATATTCCAGTTGTTCTCTTCTCATTACATGGCCAAACAAATGATGATTGTTTCTTCCTAAGATTGGAAATTAGCTCTCTTTTTGCTGTGGCCTCTTTCAGAATATTTTCATTACTCTTCTTAGCTGTCCATGGTATTCTCAACATTCTTCTGTAAAACCACATTTCTACAGACTCCAGTGATTTTCTTGTCTGTTGTCCTAGTGTCCATGATTCGCATCCATATGTTAAGACTGGCTCTACATAACATTTAAGAACTCTCTTTCTTGTTTCTATTGTCAAAATTGGATTATATAGTATCTTCCTCTATTATATTGGAAAGCTGCCTTTGCCTGAGCCATTCTGCATCTCACCTCTTTTGTACATCTTCCGTCTGAGGTTAACAAAGTTCCCAAATATTTAAATTCATTTACCTGTTTTAATATTGTTCCACTTGTCTCTATTTTGCAATGAGGTGATGTCTTTTTTGTTGTTGCTACCATTACCTCTATTTTTTGTTATTAAGGCCGAGTCCTTTATTTTTGCTTTCTTCACTATAATGTCCAACTGTATCCGGGGGAAGTGTTTATTTGTTATTCATTTGCGCACAGACAGGTGGGGCAGATGTATATCAGTTTCTCAGCTGTTATATCAGCTGTTCCCTCGTGACTGCACACGCCTTCGATCCCCTGTTGTTCTCTGTTAGCGTGACCTCCATTGAAATGCTGCTGCTCGTGTTTACAATCAGGCCAACACGTGTCCGGGCTAACTGGACGCTCGTCTCAGCCTTGACCTTGTCTGGTCACTGTCGTATTTCTTTCTTGTTCGTTGTTAAGTTGGCTGTTTCACGTTGTGTTTCCGCGACAACTTGATTTGTTGTTATGATTCGTCCCCGAGGGTTGACGCTAGGCTAGATAATTATAACAGTGTAATATAGAACAAAAGCTTTGAGTATAAGAGTTAGTTCCGAATTTTAATTCCGTCACAACGGACTCTTTTTTACACACTATATCTGGCAGCTTACACACTTAGAGTGCACTCTTCACGTTCTCCATTCTATGGCTCTAACACTTGTCTTTGGGCTCCACACGCATTCATACTTGCATCTAACTATATATGGACCGTCCCCATTGACGGCCAACCCCTAAAGCTACTTCTACCTGCCCGGCGGTATCCTGGCTACCGCTGCTAACTGTCTCTTAATAGTACTACTTACTAATCTGCTCGCCTATCTGTTCTCCTCTGGTCTCTGCATCTCCTAACTATCGCGTGTTCCGTGCTGGCTAAAAGTCTATTATCCTGGCTTGATGTTTTGACTCTAGATCGTCACTCCCTGCCAACTCAGTCTCTTCCAATGTTCGGTCTTTTCATCCCCTATCCAAGTGCTTCTCTCCGAGTTCTTCTCTCTGAGTGCCTTGCATAACCGTCCTCAATCTTTTGTGTTTACCTCTTAAATTTGGATTTTGTCAGCCAATCAGAATTGACCTCCCACGCGTCTGCTGTCCACCCACTCCTGGGCATGGCCTTCCATGTTTTGCACGTGAATTTCGACCCATAGTCTCATTTTTCTCCTGATCTTGTCTTAATGTCTTTTTTCCTTGACCTTGTTCTATCTTCTGTTTATTCCTCTATTCTCTCCATTCCTCCCCCTTTTACACCTATACGTCTATCTGCCCACTCACTTCTGGAGATGGCCTTCCACGTTTTGCGCGTGAATTTTTTTACCCATCCTCTTTATTTTTACTGTGACTTCGTTTTTAATGTGTTTTTTCCTTTTTCCTCCTTGACCTCATTCTCTCGTCTCGCCTATCTGCCCTCTCACTTCTAGATTGTTCTCTCGTCTTTGTTTCCTCTTCTACTCTCTCCATCCCTACGCTTCTACACAACATTTCTTGTAACTCATTTTCACTCTTAGCGATTAAGAGTGTATCATCAGCATACCTTAGATTATTTATATTATGACCTCCAATTGTTATTCCAGGCATGCCCCTTATGGATTTTAAAATAATCTCACTATAAATATTAAACAAATCTGGCGACATTACACAACCTTGTCTAACACCCTGTTTTATTTGTTGAAACATTCCCAATTGGTTTCCAGTTCTTATGGCCGCTTGTACAACTATCCTCTATCTATTGACCTTCGAGCCGTAACCGACCCATAGGGCGTAGACCAAGATACACTTCTCCTATATGAATTTTTGTTCTAGCAGTTTCTTTTAAAGATATTTTATTAAATCTCGCCATCTGTCTCTGTTCTGGCAAGCAGTTCTATCTCATTGAGGGAGCCGATTCCTGCTGCTCTTGCCTCTCTCATCAATGTTCTTCTCAGTGTCTCCCTGGGTCTTCCTCTTTTTCTTTTACCTGTTTAGATATGAGGGCTGCACGCTATTCGATTATTATCTCTTCTCATCACAGGTCCAACGTATGACCATCGTCTTTTCATTATTACTGAAGATAAAGTGGTTGATTGGCGATTTCTCTAATTTCCTCGTTTGTTTTGAAGTTCCATCTATACCAAACTTTCCTTAGACATTTATTTTCGAATGCGTTCAACTTTGTTTCTATACTCTTGTTGCTTTCCAGCTTTCACACGCATACGTAAGGGTTGATAGTACATTTGATTTGAATAGCCTAAGTTTTGTGTTTGTGCTAATGAGTTTTGATTTCCACAACTTTCAAGGCTTCTGAAAGACAGCTGCTTTAGCAGTCTGATTCTAATGCTTTGCTCGTAACCCTTCTCGATCAATAGACTTCCAAGATAGATAAAGTGATCGATCTCTTCTACTGGTTTGTTTTCCATGTATATTTTGTCACTTGTTGGAATGAAACTTTTCATCACTTCAAGTCTTTTCGTGATTGACCTCAAGACCAATTGCTGGCTATTGATGATAGTTCATTTGTGTTTTCAGAGCATGTTTTTAAAAGAAAATGCTGATGAGACTATTCATCAGCAAAGAACGAGGTGATATAAATGGTCTCCTTGTATTGTAAAACTATACCTCTTCAGTAATGTACAAGTATATCTCTTCAGTAATGTACAAGTATATCTCTTCAGTAATGTACAACTATACCTCTTCAGTAATGTACAATTATGTTTCTTCAGTAATGTACAACTGTACTTCTTCAGTAATGTACAACTATACTTCTTCAGTAATGTACAACTATACTTCTTCAGTAATGTACAACTACACATCTTCAGTAATGTACAACTATACATCTTCAGTAATGTACAACTATATATCTTCAACTATACATCTTCAGTAATGTACAACTATGCCTCTTCAGTAATGTACAACTATTCTTCTTCAGTAATGTACAACTATGCCTCTTCAATAATGTACAACTATACATCTTCAGTAATGTACAACTATACATCTTCAACTATACATCTTTAGTAATGTACAACTATGCCTCATCAGTAATGTACAACTATATATCTTCAGTAATGTACAACTATGCCTCTTCAGTTCTGTATAAACATGCCTCTTAAGACAATTGTTTATTGCCGTCCTAACTGGCGCAACTGGTCCAGCTCGTCTCGAACTTCAAGGTGACCGTGAAACACTTTCGTTCCCTCAGCCCTCGATAAGTGCTCATCTTGGAACTGCCAAGTAGGACAACACGTCAACAGCACCATCTTCGACGCCGACTGCAGGTGCTGTTTTAAGAGTGGCTAGTGCTTCGTGATATGGGACTTCACAGGCTGTAAACCTAATTTAAAAAGCAGATACGAGCGAGGCAGTGAAAGTGCTTCAAGTGTTGAGGCTAATTTCTTGCTCTTCAGATTTGAAAGCGCCTGTTTGTGAGTCATTTACCTAAATTAACAACTATCTGTCTAGTTATCCAACTCCTATCTTCCCCTCTTTTATTTTCTCTCTTTTTTATATTTCTTTTTCTTACAGTTTCTCTCTATCCCTTCCTCTATCCCCTCCCCCCTCTCTCTCTGCGTGTTTCTCTTTCTGTATTTGTCTATATCTATTTCTTTCTCTTTCTGTATTTGTCTACATCTATTTCTTTCTCTTGCTGTATTTGTCTACATCTATTTCTTTCTCTTTCTGTATTTGTCTACATCTATTTCTTTCTCTTTCTGTATTTGTCTATATCTATTTCTTTCTCTTTCTGTATTTGTCTATTTCTATTTCTTTCTCTTTCTGTATTTGTCTATATCTATTTCTTTCTCTTTCTGTATTTGTCTATATCTATTTCTTTCTCTTTCTGTATGTCACCCTCTGTTTCCCTTCGTGTGTGTGTGACTGCATTTCTTTCTGTGTGCGCCTCTCTCTATATATGTTTATCTTTCTGCACGTGTCTCCCTTTTTCTCCTCTCAATTTTATTTTAATTTTCCTCTTCGTTTTCTCACTCTGTCTCTGTGTTGCTCTCTTTGTCTCTCCCTTTGATTCTTTGTATATCTCTCTCATATTTTCTCTCACTATCTCTGTGTTTCTTTCTGGGTCTCTCTCTATTTCCGTATGTGCATCTCTCTCTGTCTTTCTCTCAGTTCCTCACTCCATCTCTCTCTCTCTGTTGTTCTATGTCTCTCTCTCTCGTTCTGTTTCTCTCTCCCTCTCTTTCTCCCTATCTCTTTCTCTTGATTACTGTTTTCTTCCTTATTCTGGATCCACTGTTTTAGGCTCTGATGAAGGTGCCAGCGCCGTAATAGCTTCGCTAAAATCTCTACCTCCATCTTGCTTATATTACCTGGCACTTATATTCAGTATTTGTTCATGTCCAAAATCTAGAGATAATTCCGTTTTTAAAACCGTGTATTTGTCTGTCAGTGCACGGCTTTGTGCCTGTCTATCTATCTGTAAATCTCTGCCTCTGTGTCTGTCTGCATTTGTGTGTGTCTATGTTCGTGTCTCGACTTTGCTGATGACATAGTTCTCATCAGCAGCCAGATAAAAACGATGCAGGAAAACACAAATGAACTATCATCAATAGCCAGCAAAATTGGGCTTGAGATAAGGTGACCATTCGTCCCGGATTGTCCGGGACAGTCCCAGAATTTGACATTTTTTGAACCTTAGTCCCGAATTAGCTGCCGTACCGGTTTTGTCCCGATTTTGGCATATTTTTTAGCTTTTGTCCCGGATTTGATAAAAAATAATTTGGGACACAAACGTTTACCAATTTTGCCATTTTGGTATACGGCGTACATTTCTTCAATTAAAAAAATATTATTCCGTTGCTGTGTAGACAATTTTGTTTAATATCAAAACAGTAGAATGCGCTCCTAGTTTTAAATCTCGTATATATTCGTTGTGTTACTAACTTTCACTTTCACTTTCGCAAAAAATGGCACCGAAGCGTAATTGTAGTTTTAATCAAGATTTACAAAAGGAATACCCTTTTATAAAAAAGTCTACATCGTCATCAGACTTCACTGTAAGATGTAATATATGTTCATCCGGGTTTACTATTAACCATAGTGGACGTGGTGATATTAAGAGCCACATAAATAGTGATAAACATAAGAGAGCCGTCGCTACTGCTGCATCAAGCTCGTCGTTGACAAATTTTTTTCGAGCTGAACAGGTTGGTGACAAAGAAGAACAGTTAGCTGCTACAGAAGGTGCCTTTGCATATCATACAGTGATGCACAATCACACGTTTAGATCTATGGACTGCACATCAAAATTGCTTCAGGTAACTTTAGAACCAACATTTGCTTGTGCACGTACGAAAACAGAAGCTATTATTCGGAATGTGTTCACACCCCATGCTCTAAACGAGTTGAGATGTGACCTAGAAAACGTAACATTTATCTCCATACTGACAGATGCCTCCAACCACAAAGAAATCAAGATTTTTCATTTGCTTGTCAGATACTTTGATCGCAATAAGGGACTGAAAGTTAAAATATTAGAGATGAAGTCATTGCCGGGTGAAACATCTGATATAGTAAGTAGTTTTCTTATTGACTGTCTAACTGAAAATGGTTTAGAACTGAAAGTAGTTGGATTATGTGCAGACAACACAAATTCTAATTTTGGGGGCGCTGAAAGAAAAGGACAGAACAATGTTTTCACAAAACTGAAAGAAAACCTTGGACATAGTTTGATAGGTGTTGGGTGTGCTTGCCATATTTTCCTCAACACTGTTCGAGCAGCTGCAGACGTATTGCCTGTTGATGTTGAAATTACTATTGCAAAAATGTATCTGTACTTCAAATCATACACAGTTAGAGTTGAAAGTCTCAAGGAGTTTTGTCAGTTTGTCGACACAGACTTCCAGATGATTTTATGTTATGCACAAACTAGGTGGCTTGGGCTCTTGCCTGCTGTTGAAAGGGTTCTTTACATGTTCCTGCCTCTAAAATCATATTTTCAAACTCAAGACAGATGCCCAGTTTTTATACAGGAATTCTTTGAAAACCCACTGTCTGAGGCATGGCTTATTTTGGTTCACAGTCAGGCATCCTCTTTCCACGAAGCAGTGCAGAAAGTAGAGGGACAGATGGTCACTGTATTTGAAGTCATTGACAACATCAATAGGTTGAAAGCTATCTTGGAGTCCAAGCTGGAAGACGGCTTCTTGCCATCAAGAGTTCAGATAATCCTTAAAAAGCTGGAAATGGAAGGATTTCCACGTGATGATGTGAACAAGTTTAACGCCAGTGTTTCTTCATTTTATGAAACAGCTTTAAGTTATTTGAAGAAATGGGCTGCAAATAATTTTCAAAACCTAGAGTCTTACAGCTGGGTAATGCTGAACAGAACACCAAATTGGGAAGATATTGAGAAGTCTTCATCATTAGTGAGTCAAACAGTGCCTTCAGTCGACTTTCCAGAAAATGAAATGTATGACGAATATGTCTACATGAAACAGTTCGTTACTTTACAAAAAATTAGTGAGTGGAGTCTTAATAAAACATTACCAGGGCAGCGTTGGGTTGAACTAGCTTCCCACTTCAGAAACAATCATGTGCCCGTTTCACATATTCTGAAGTTGGCAGAGTTCTTTTTGTGTCTACCTGGAACAAATGCTGCAACAGAACGAGTGTTTTCTCTGATGAACAGTTTGTGGACAAATGATAAAACACAACTAGGTGTTGAAACTTTAAAAGCCATGTTGATCACCAAAGTGAACTATGAGGGAACATGTGTCGAATTTTATCAGATGCTGCATACAAAGAAGGACATTTTACAGAAAATTCACTCATCTGAAAAGTACAGCATCTCGGTTTCACCTTCAATTTAAGTGAGTATCACTGTTTTTTTTTAATCTCCTGATTATCCTGATAGCGTATTGTAGGTCTATATTATTAGATGTTTTAAAATGTATGTATTATTCACTTGAAAATGACAGCAAGAAGAAATGTAATTTTATTGGTGGAAAATTGAAGTAAAATTATTCCGTCCCGGAATGGGATTTCAAAAATATGGTCACCTTACTTGAGATCAATCATGAAAAGACTAAAGTCATGTAAAGTTTAATTTCAACAGACGACAAAATATACATGGAAAACAAACCAGTGGAAGAGATCGATCACTTTATCTATCTTGGAAGTCACATTGATCGAGAAGGGATACAAGCAAAGAAATTAGAATCAGAATGGCTAAAGCAGCAATGTCTTTCAGAAGCCTTGAAAAGTTGTGGAAATCAAAACTCATCAGCACAAACACAAAACTTAAACTATTCAAATCAAATGTACTATCAACCCTTACGTGTGAAAGCTGGAAAACAACAAGAGATATAGAAACAAAGTTGACGTATTCGAAAATAAATGTCTAAGGAAAAAACTTGGTATAGCATGGAAAGAATTCAAAACAAACGAGGAAATTAGAGAAATCGCCAATCAATCACTAATATCTTCAGTAATAAAGAAAAGACGATGGTCATATGTTGGACATGTGATGAGAAGAGATAATACCCGAATAGCAAAGCAAGCACTTATGTGGGAAACAACAGGTAAGAGGAAAAGAGGAAGACCCAGAGAGACACTGAGAAGAATATTGATGAGAGAGGCAAGAGCAGCAGGAGTCGACTCCCTCGAGGAGATAGAGCTGCTTGCACGGAACAGTGACAAATGGCGAGATTTGATAAAATATCTTTAAAAGAAATGAAAACTGCTAGAACAAAAATTCAGATAAGAGAAGGAGTATCTTGGTCTACGCCCTATGGGCCGGCTACAGCTCGAAAGGTCAATAGATAGATATATGTTCGTGTCTGTGTATCTCCCCGTGTATCTGTTTGCATGTCTGCCTTATGCCAGTGTGGGTTTTGTGTCTTTCTGTATGTGTGTATGTTTGTCTTTCTGCGCGCGCGTGTGTGTATGTGTGTTTTTGTTTCTTTTTGTGTCTTTTTTATGTTTGCTTTGCATCAACTGTCGTTGTGTTTGCATGTTTTGATTCTGTCTATCTGTCTATGTGTCTTCATTTACATGTCTTTGTGTCCATCCACGTGTCTTTGTCCCTGTCGGTGTAAGTGTGTCTGTATATCAGTGTGTATGCATGCGTGTCATTGTTTCTGTCTGTGTGCATATGTGTCTATATTTGTCTGTATGTTTGTTTGCTTGTATGTGTGTTTCTGTTTTTTGTGTGTGTTTCCTTGTCTCTGTTTAGGTCTGTATCTATCTATGTATGCTTGTCTAGCGTGTCTTTGCTTTTGTCTGTATGTCTGGCTCCCCCTTGTGTGTTTCTTTGTGTGTCTGAATATCTACATCCCAGCATGTCTTTGCAACTGTCTGTGAATCGGTATTTCTGTCTGTCATTCTGTCTGTCATGTGAGTATTCATTTCTCTCATTTCGTCTATCTGTGTGTTTGCTTGTCTATTTTATTTCTACATTTCCCATCCCAATTTCTTATAATTATGTTATGACTTCTCATTCTCATAACTGGTCATAATTAACATCGAATATATGCGTTATAATCTTCCATGATTTTATTTACTTGCTTTTCCCTCATAAATCTACGTTCCAGTGTTATTATTTGTTTACGATGCACGCTCTTTCCTGTCATTTTACACTGATTAACGATATCTGTTGTACATTGGGGGCTTCGGTAGCCTAGTTGGGAAAACCGACGTTCCGACAACCCGTGTTCGATTCCCGCTGGAAGCAGTGTGAGTTGTACTCGTGGTTGGAAAAAGAAAGATACCCGCGGTCGACCGAGCCGCTGGCAGAGATGGGTAGCAAGAAAGTACTCTGGGAAGCTGAGTTGTGAGTTTCGATGCTTGAAGCGACACTATCCAGAAGTCTCCGAACACTTTTGGATAGGCGGGTGTGCACGTATGGGTGAAAACTCGCGTACTAATTCATGTCTCGCACTTTACCTTTACCTTTTCCTTTACCTTTACCTTTACCTCTACCTCTACCTCTACCTCTACCTTTACCTTTACCTTTACCTTTACCTTTACCTTTACCTTTACCTTTACCTCTACCTCTACTTTTACCTTTACCTTTACCTCTACCTCTACCTTTACCTTTACCTTTACCTTTACCTTTACCTCTACCTCTACCTTTACCTTTACCTCTACCTCTACCTCTACCTTTACCTTTACCTTTACCTCTACCTCTACCTCTACCTCTACCTCTACCTTACCTTTACCTTTTCCTTTACCTCTACCTCTACCTTACCTTTACCTTTACCTTTACCTTTACCTTTACCTCTACCTCTACCTCTACGTTTACCTTTACCTTTACCTCTACCTCTACCTCTACCTTTACCTTTACCTTTACCTCTACCTCTACCTCTACCTTTACCTTTACCTTACCTTACCTTTACCTTTACCTTTACCTCT
The DNA here is from genome assembly GCA_032433765.1 of Megaustenia siamemsis. Lineage (NCBI taxonomy): Eukaryota > Metazoa > Mollusca > Gastropoda > Stylommatophora > Ariophantidae > Megaustenia > Megaustenia siamemsis. The sequence goes on from JAVIAB010000073.1 coordinate 12,247,890, forward strand.
ACCTCTACCTTTACCTCTACCTCTACCTCTACCTTTACCTTTACCTTTACCTCTACCTCTACCTTTACCTTTACCTCTACTTCTACTTTTACTTTACCTTTACCTTTACCTCTACCTCTACCTCTACCTTTACCTTTACCTTTACCTTTACCTTTACCTTTACCTTTACCTTTACCTTTACCTTTACCTTTACCTTTACCTTTACCTTTACCTTTACCTTTACCTTTACCTTTACCTGTACCTTTACCTTTACCTTTACCTCTACCTCTACCTTTGCCGTTACCTTTACCTTTACTTTATATTGCATATTTGTTAAAGAACTCTTCATGGATATTTTCATTCCACTTACTCTCCAGCATGATCCGCCAAGTATTTTTTTTTTAAGGTATGCCTATTTACATCATTTCTTTCTTATTATTAAAACAGATTCCCTGTGCACTTTAATGAATGGCTTCAAATGAACACTTTATATGTTTTTTTTTTTATTAGCTTGAGTTACATAGCTTCGTTGGTGTCTGAAATGTTTTTGAAGGCAATATTTTACTCTTTCTAAACAACTTAATACTATTTACTGCTCATTAACGGTTCGGTGTCTTTTTGTTTTTTAGTCTCATGAGGCCATTAACGTTATAACAAGCTTGAATTAGGTACGACTATACAAAAGGACAAAAATAGGAGCCTTAATGCGATCTGCTATATCAAATATGTCTGTCAGTCTGTCAGTCTGTCTGTCAGTCTGTCTGTCAGTCTGTCTGTCTGTCTGTCTGTCTGTCTGTCTGTCTGTCTGTCTGTCTGTCTGTCTGTCTGTCTGTCTGTCTGTCTTGATTGCGTTCGCCCGATGACTAAAGGAATACACCTCTTCGTCATCATTAAACGGACGTTAAGCGGGCGTGTCTGCGTTGTGTTGTGGTTTGCAGTATAACTGTGATATTTGCGCCTTTCGGCCCAACACATCCGACTTCAGCACGACATTTTTGAGTGCCGGGTTGTCTTCCTTCTTCGAACCCTACTCGCTTGGCCAGTCTAGACAGGCTAGTCTGTTACTATAGGCACCACGGAGATGTGGAGCAGGGTCTGGATAGTTCTGGTTCACCGATCCTGGCGCAAGCCATCAGCTCTGTCTGTCTGTGTGTCTGTCTCTGTGTATGTCTGTCTGTCTGTCTGTCTTCTCTTTCTCTCTCCCTCTCCCTCTCTCTCTCTCTCTCTCTCTATCTGGCACAGACTTGTAAACATTAAAAGTAATGTTGAAGATAATCAACCAAACGTACATAGCGCTCCATAAACCTATCCAAAACCGAATGCATTTTCAAGCCAACTGCAGCTTCTTCAAATAGGATTCTCACAGAAGATTTAGAAGCAACGTTAACAATATGGCGCTCACGTGAATTCTTTGCTTGCCAGCTACCGGCATTAAGATGGCAGTAGATCTGTTCAAGCAATCTGCTGTTTACTGGCGTCTATTTTCTGTTATCTTTACAGATAGCGGGGAGGGTCCCAGAAACCTGCGACTGCCGGGTAAAATACGCTATGTGCCCTTTGCTTCATATGCAGTATTTATATGATATCAGCAATTATCAGCTAAGGATGACGTCAAGAGGTGTGTACAATGTACGGATGGAGAATGAACCAAATAAATAACTGGGAAATTAATTATCATAGAAATAAATTACTTTGATAACGACGTAGTTGGAATCATATTTTTCATTATATTGTTGATAAATAAAACAGTACTCCGTTTAATCTTATATATATCTCGTCTCCATTCGCATTCTTTTTCTCTCCTTCTCCCCTCTTCCTCATTTATTAAATGTTTTCTACATTTATTTCTTCATTAATTTCTTTTCCTCGGCATAAAACATTTCATATTTTTCTTTCTCATGTACTGTTTCTTTCATTTTTTCTCTATCTCTGTCTCTGTCTCTCTCTCTCTCTCTCTCTCTCTCTCTCTCTCTGTCCACTCTCATTCTCTCTTGTTGTTCATCTTCTCTCTCCTCTTTCTGCTTTCTTTTTCGCTCTCCTTTCTTTATCTAACCCCCCTTTCATCTTTCTCTCTTTTTCGTTCTCGTTCTTTCTCCTTTCACCCCTTGTCCCTTTTCGTTTTTTCTTTCTTCCCTCACAAATCTTTCTCAATCTTTCTCATTCATTCTCCCTCCTCTCTTATTTTCTCTCTCGCCGTCCCCCTCTTCCGTTCGTTCTCTTTAACCCATTACTGCAAGGTTTTTTTTTCGCTTCCTCCATTCTTTATTCAACGGTCCTAACTTTCCAGCAGCCAAACATAAAAAAAAAAACATTCCATGTATTCTTCTTCCATGTTGCTCTGTTTCACTCTTTTTCAAACCAAATATTCGGAACATTGTGTGAGACAGAACATCATCATCATGTACCATACCGTAGACAATCTTGTCCTTACACAATTATCTATCCACACTACATCGTATCAATTCTGTTGTTGACTGTTTTCCATGCCATGGCACCGAGCTTTCCAGTATATTCTCTCTTTGTCATCAGCGATCTCTCTTTCCCTGTATTTTGCCAGTTGTAACCAAGTATTCCAACTTTTCTCTTATCATGATGTGCTTGAAAAATGTCGATTGTTTCTTTCTGATGTTTCTTACTAGCTCCCTTTTTGTGTTGCCTCTGAGAATGCCCCCATTGGTCTTTTTAGCTTTCCGGGGAAATTTAAACACTTTTTTGAGAAATTCTGTCTCTGTCGCTTCTAAAATTCTATTCATTTGTTTGTCTATTGTCCACGATATACTTCCGTAAGTCATAATTGGCTCTATATATCACCAATGAACTCTCCTTCTCAGTTCTATTGACATCGAATTGTTGCACAAGACGCATTTCATTTTCTGAAATGCTATTTTGATTTCAGCTATTCTACTTTTTACTTCTGTGGTGCATCTTCCGTCTGATGTTATTATTGTGCCCACGTTAATGACACTGTACTTATTTCAGATTTATCTCGTTTATTTTTATATTGTATGCTTTGATAATTGTTCCTTTGATATAACCATTACTTCTAATTTCTTACTAGTCAGACTGAGAAGTTGGGACTGCTATCTTGTTGCTGAGACAGAAGATGCCAATGCTAAAATAAAACTCATTACCAACACCAGAAGGAAACTTCATTAAAAGACACAATAAAACCAGCTTGAACATGGGAATCAACTGGAAAAGTCGGTAGAAGAATAAAATGTCGAGGAAAAAATATAGGAAACATACCAAACAGCTGAAGCTAAGGACAATGTATTTAACGTCAACAGTTGAAGGATTAATACAAGCAGATTGGAAAGATACCTGATACCCATACAAGCTGGCATGGTATTTAGTGATAATAATTATTTTTTCTTGTGGTCACCACTGGTATAATATCGGGACAAGCTGTATTGTGACGTCACCTCTCCTCTTCTTTGCCTTCATCCGTTGAGTGGGCGTGGATGCGTTGTCGCTAGTTTACGGGATATTCGCGACATCTGCGCCTTTTGGGCCCGGCACATCCGTTTTCGTCATGGATGGGTAGATGTGTTTAACAATTGTTGCCCAGCTTGGCCTGCTATTTTCGGCTTTAAACTGCCAAAGGTTGTTTAACGTGCGCGAGCGCACTTCGGTTTTTCACCGTTTCCGAGAGGGCTAGAAATGGGATCTCACTACTCAGAGAGGGCTAGAAATGGGATCTCATTACCCAGAGAGGGCTAGAAATGGGATCTTACTACCCAGAGAGGGCTAGAAATGGGATCTCACTACCCAGAGAGGGCTCGAAATTGGATCTCACTACCCAGAGAGGGCTAGAAATGGGATCTCACTACCAGGAGAGGGCTAGAAATGGGATCTCACTACCCAGAGAGGGCTAGAAATGGAATCTCACTACTAGGAGGGGGCTAGAAATGTGATCTCACTACCCAGAGAGGGCTAGAAATGGGATTCCACTACCCAGAGAGGGTTAGAAATGGGATATCACTACCCAGAGAGGGCTAGAAATGGGATCCCACTACCCAGAGAGGGATACAAATCGGAACTCACTACCCAGAGAGGGCTACAAATCGGAACTCACTACTCAGAGAGGGCTACAAATCGGAACTCACTACTCAGAGAGGGCTACAAATCGGAACTCACTACTCAGAGAGGGCTACAAATCGGGACTCACTACTCAGAGAGGGCTACAAATCGGAACTCACTACTCAGAGAGGGCTACAAATCGGGACTCACTACTCAGAGAGGGCTACAAATCGGAACTCACTACCCAGAGAGGGCTACAAATCGGAACTCACTACTCAGAGAGGGCTACAAATCGGAACTCACTACACAGAGAGGGCTACAAATCGGAACTCACTACACAGAGAGGGCTACAAATCGGAACTCACTACTCAGAGAGGGCTACAAATCGGGACTCACTACTCAGAGAGGGCTACAAATCGGAACTCACTACTCAGAGAGGGCTACAAATCGGAACTCACTACTCAGAGAGGGCTACAAATCGGAACTCACTACTCAGAGAGGGCTACAAATCGGGACTCACTACTCAGAGAGGGCTACAAATCGGAACTCACTACTCAGAGAGGGCTACAAATCGGGACTCACTACTCAGAGAGGGCTACAAATCGGAACTCACTACCCAGAGACCACGATAAAGCCACAAAGAAATCACTGATTTTTTTTTTTTTAAATCCCACCGCCTGTAATGGGAATCGAACCCAATATCTTCCTGTCCAAAGGTCGACGTGTTACCTCTAGACCACCCAGTCCCCGGTGTTATCACCAACCTTGAGCTAACGAATGCGTAATTCGAACTTATTAATATTGACGTCTCGAGATTTACGCAAAAGAAGAAGAAGAAGAATTTTAGTCGGAACCGGCTGTTCGCATCTGATAACTTTTGCAAGAAATTATTTTTGGAAAGCTCATAACTGATTTGACAGAGAGGAGTCAGAATGACTGTGCGAGTATTGACAGCTTTTACACCTGGTTTTGTTGACTTGGTGAAGAACACAGCGACCTAGATCTTAACTAAATTATATTTAAGTACCTCCCAAAATCTCAGTCTGCAGCACCGAGGTCTGTGGGAAGATCTCACTGCTAGGTGAATTCATTAAAAACCTGGGATCTGGAAATTTCGATCAGGTAGAGCGATGCAATCATTTCCTGAAAACTGGGGACTGCTTGGTCTCAAGGCAAGACGGCGGCCTCGAGACAAAGAGGTTATGGGTTTAGATCCCGGCTGCACCAGTTGGGATTTTTATTTATGAGTTCTCTCTGCTGCAACCACCCCTGGTCTCAGCAGCGAGGCCCGGCTTGAAACGTCAATTACTCATGGGCGGAAAGAAACAATATTACCTCCGAAGACGGAATTATCTGCCTTTGCGGCGAGGGACACCTGTGCATACGGCTTGCGGCGAGGGACACCTGTGCAAGCGGCTGCCAGGGAAAAACGGAATAACACAGTTCCTAGTCTCTAGGGACTTCGTCAGAGGTAGAAAGCTGGCGAACACCCAAAAAAAATGTCTCGAAAACATGCAAACTGCCTCTGACAGGTGAATCGTGACGTCTACATCCCTTCTGACAGCCCGGGCTGTGCATTTTGTCGATACTTCATCATCATTCACAGCGCATTTACTTTGAGAAAAATGGTGGGAACTGGTAGAGAACACCAAAAACAATTTCAATGACAGGACATCATCACCATCATCATCAAGTGCCATGCCTGCTTGCGTAGGCTATCATGACTCTCCACAACTTTCAATCTCGACAATTATTTATCATTTCTGTTGTTGACCTTCTGCAATGGTTCCTTCTATCTCTCCATCCCTTAATTTTCCCAGTTGTACACAATATATTTCAGCTGTTCCCTTCTCATTGCGTGGCCAAAAAATGATGATTGTATCTTCCTAATTTTAGAAATTAGCTCTCTTTTAGCTTTGGCATCTTTCTGAATGTTTCCATTATTCTTCTTAGCTGTCCATGTTAATCTCAACATTCTTCTGTAAAACCACATCTCTACAGACTCCAGTGATTTATTTATCTGTTGTCCTATTGTCCATAATTTACATCCATATGTTAAGTCCGGCTCTATATAACATTTAAGAACTATTTTTCTTGTTTCTATTCTCAAAAATGGATTGCACAGTATCTTCCTCATATTTTTGGAAAGCTGCTTTTGCATGAGTCATTCTGCATGTAACCTCTGTTGTGCATCTACCATCTGAGGTTACAATTGTTCCCAGATATTTAAATCGATTTACCTGTTTTAATATTGCTCCACTTGTCTTTATTGTGCTTTGCAATAATGTCTTTTTCTTTGTTGCTACTATTATTTATGTCCTTTTTGCAATTAAGGCTGAGTCTTGTATTTTTGCTTTCCTTCACTATGTCTAATATTCATTGTAACTCATTCTCACTATTAGATAGTAAAACTGTATCATCAGCAATGATAGGACACCTGTCAATAATTATTCTGTCGCATTTTAACACTAACAAAAATTCCATGACGAATATTGATGTAAATCGCACAATTAATTGATCTATAGAAATGAAAATGTCAAAGGTCAACTTGAACAAAAAATAAAAATATTTCTGCTGAATCGTCTATTGTACTGACTTATTTAAAAAAAAAAAAAAAAACAAGTTATTTGTTTACCTATTGAGTTTTCATTAATATATTCACTGACAACTACCAATGTTCTATATATTATTATTAGTGTCTGTATTTGTTTGAAATGTGTGAATTGACATTTATTTATTTACACAAGTTAGTAAAGGACTCCAGATCACACCGATGGCATTTTTTTTTCCAGGTACACTCATAATCGTTGTCATAAAAACTAAATCATTGATCATCAACAATAACATCATCATCATAAACAACAACGTCATCATAAACAACATCATCATCAACAACATCAACATCATAAACAACATCAATATTAACATCATCATCAGCAATAACATCATCATCATAAATAATATCAATATTAGCATCATCATCAGCAACATCAAAGACATCATCATCATAAACAACATCAATATTAACATCATCATCAGCAACATCAAAGACATCATCATCATAAACAACATCAATATTAACATCATCATCATCAGCAACAACAACAACTTCAATAATATCATCATCATCAACAACATCATCATCATAAACAACATCAATATTAACATCATCATCAGCAACATAAAAAACATCAACATCATAAACAACATCAATATTAACATCATCATCAGCAACAACATTATCATCATAAACAACATCAATATTAACATCATCATCAGCAACATCAACAATAACATCATCATAGACAACAGCAATATTAACATCATCATCAGCAACAACATCATCATCATAAACAACATCAATATTAACATCATCATCAGCAACAACATCACCATCATAAACAACATCAATATTAACATCATCATCAGCAACATCAAAGACATCATCATCATAAACAACATCAATATTAACATCATCATCAGCAACATCAAAGACATCATCATCATAAACAACATCAATATTAACATCATCATCAGCAACAACAACAACATCATCATCATCATAAACAACATCAATATTAACATCATCATCAGCAACATCAAAGACATCATCATCATAAACAACATCAATATTAACATCATCATCAGCAACAACAACAACTTCAATAATATCATCATCATCAAGAACATCATCATCATCATAAACAACATCAATATTAACATCATCATCAGCAACATAAAAAACATCAACATCATAAACAACATCAATATTAACATCATCATCAGCAACAACATCACCATTATAAACAACATCAATATTAACATCATCATCAGCAACATCAAAGACATCATCATCATAAACAACATCAATATTAACATCATCATCAGCAACATCAAAGACATCATCATCATAAACAACATCAATATTAACATCATCATCAGCAACATCAAAGATATCATCATCATAAACAACATTAATATTAACATCATCATCAGCAACATCAAAGACATCATCATCATAAACAACATATATATTAACATCATCATCAGCAACAACAACATCATCATCATCATCATAAACAACATCAATATTAACATCATCATCAGCAACATCAAAGACATCATCATCATAAACAACATCAATATTAACATCATCATCAGCAACAACAACAACTTCAATAATATCATCATCATCAACAACATCATCATCATCATAAACAACATCAATATTAACATCATCATCAGCAACATAAAAAACATCAACATCATAAACAACATCAATATTAACATCATCATCAGCAACAACATCACCATCATAAACAACATCAATATTAACATCATCATCAGCAACATCAAAGACATCATCATCATAAACAACATCAATATTAACATCATCATCAGCAACATCAAAGACATCATCATCATAAACAACATCAATATTAACATCATCATCAGCAACATCAAAGATATCATCATCATAAACAACATTAATATTAACATCATCATCAGCAACATCAAAGACATCATCATCATAAACAACATATATATTAACATCATCATCAGCAACAACAACATCATCATCATCATCATAAACAACATCAATATTAACATCATCATCAGCAACATCAAAGACATCATCATCATCATAAACAACATCAATATTAACATCATAATCAGCAACATCAAAGACATCATCATCATAAACAACACCAATATTAACATCATCACCAGCAACATCGAAGACATCATCATCATAAACAACATCAATATTAACATCATTATCAGCAACATCCACAACATCATCATCATAAACAACATCAATATTAACATCATTATCAGCAACATCCACAACATCATCATCATAAACAACATCAATATTAACATCATCAATATTAACATCATCATCAGCAACAACAACAACATCATCATCATAAACAACATCAATATTAACATCATCATCAGCAACAACATCATCATAAACAACATCAATATTAACATCATCATCAGCATCATCAACAACATCATCATCATAAACAACATCAATATTAACATCATCATCAGCAACATCATCATCATAAACAACATCAATATTAACATCATCATCAGCATCATCATTAACATCATCATCATAAACAACATCAATATTAACATCATCATCAGCAACATCATCATCATAAACAACATCAATATTAACATCATCATCAGCAACAACATCATCATAAACAACATCAATATTAACATCATCATCAGCAACATCAACAGCATCATAATCATAAACAACATCAATATTAACATCATCATCAGCAACAACAACAACAACATCATCATAATAAACAACATCAATATTAACATCATCATCAGCAACAACAACAACAAAATCATCATAAACAACATCAATATTAACATCATCATCAGCAACAACAACAACAAAATCATCATAAACAACACCAATATTAACATCATCATCAGCAACAACAACAACATCATCATCATAAACACTTTCATCACTAGCTACATCATCATCAACGGTAAAATCATCATCATAAAAAACAATAGCACCGCAACTATATATTCCTTCAAAAAGCTAAACTATCAACTAAGTTGCTTCATATCTGCATGCTGTGGCACGACTACCAGTGTGAGTACCACCACGTAACCGTCAACTTTTAGAATACACCCAGGAAATGAAATACAACAAACGTGAGTTATGTGTGTAAACATCAAGCTACTGAAGCCATCAATGCTCACACAGTTATTCACTTATTGGTCTCCTGAAGTGTTGTGAAGTTAGCATGTTATAAACCTGCTTGCTGATATGTATATACAACAATATATAACGCTATGCTTACTTAATCTCAAGTTTAGGGACTGTGGATTGACGGCTCACCAGCTGATCAAGACGCAGCATCAAGCATCTGGTAACAGCCTAACAGCAATAGTCAGTTCTTTCTTCATTGAATTACAAAATGAACTAAAAGGGATGTAAACTAGCAATAGAGTCACTTCTCTCTTCATCGAATAACAATATTAACTAGAAAAAATGTAAACTAGCATAAGGTGAGTTCTTTATTCATTAAATTTGAAAAAAATTAACTAACAGGAATATAAACTAGCAATATAATGAGTTCTTTTTTTTAATTAAATTACAAAATTAACTAAAAGGAATATAAACTAGCAATAGAGTGTGTTCTTTCTTCATTAAATTACAAAATTAAATAAAAGGAATATAAACTAGCAATAGATGTGTTCTTTCTTCATTAAATTACAAAATTAAATAAAAGGAATATAAACTAGCAATAGATGTGTTCTTTCTTCATTGAATTACAAAATGAATCAAAAGGAATATAAACTAGTAATAGAGTCAGTTCTTTCTTCATTGAATTACAAAATGAACCAAAGGGGATATAAACTAGCAATAGAGTCAATTATTTCGTCATACATCTCATCCACTTCAATTTCTTACTCTTCTTATTCTATATATTCTCTTTCATTCTAGATATTTTCTTTTATTCTATATATTCTCTCTCATTCTAGATATTTTCTTTTATTCTATATATTCTCTGTCATTCTAGATATTTTCTTTTATTATATATATTCTCTTTCATTCTAGATATTTTCTTTTATTCCATATATTCTCTTTCATTTCTCCTTACAATTAGCTTGACTGCAGTTTCACATTTTGATGCATTTCGTTGATTTGAATCTGCTCAGTATCAAGCTATAGCTCTATTGAGTTTTCTTTTTTTTTTTTATTCAAGTAAATAAAGCCTTGCTGTTTTTCCCTTTTTAGGTCAGGGAAGCAGTCCCGAGCAAATGTGTACTGAAAGCGGATGCACTGGACCGCAAATGTACAAGGCAACATGATCCGCTAATAAAACAAAAGAGAAGATTTCATGCAAAATCGAGCTTCATCAAGATATGATTTTTTTTTTTTTTTTCTCTGACGAAGTCCCTAGAGACTAGGAAGTGAATTTTGCGTGTTAATCCATTTTTCTCTGGCAGCCGTGTCCACAGGGGTCCCTCGCCGCACAGGCAAATAACTCCGACTTCGGAGGTACTCATATTTTCTCCGTGGATGAGTAATTGACGTTTCAAGCCAGGCCTCGCTGCTGAGACCACGGGTGGTTGCCGCAGAGAGAAACCATAGATAAAAATCCCAACAGGGGGAGCCGGGATTTGAAACCCACATCCTCTCTGTCTCGAGGCCGATCGAGGCCGGCGTCTTGCCTCGAGACCAAACAGTCCCCCAAGATATGATCTGACAATCAAGCCAGAGTCTTTTTCAGGGTGGCAAAAGACATTGTTTACAATACGTTACAGATATCAACCTGTTCGTAGAGTGAGAATAAGAATGTAACTTATGGCGCAATCATGGAAAAAATATTGCAACTGCTAACGATAATGGAAAACGTTCGGAAAGAAACAATGGATGGATACCGGGGAATGAAATAGTGTAGAGAAGGGCGGGGAGTGGAGGGGGGATTTAAATAACGCAGTAGAAGATATTCATGTATAAATTCGTATCAATAAGGGTACGCTGATGTAATCCAGACACGCTTCTGAATCTAGTTAGATTCACTGACGTTGTAACGTACCTAACGATCATTAAATATAACGCAAATATCACACCCGTGCGCAGCCGGAGACCGAAAGTGGAGTAAAGAATTGTAGTGCTGTCCACTACCAGGCATGTTCGTAAGAGGCTACTAAGGAGGGTTGGGGGATGGGACTGGCTATCCTGTACCATTAAAAAAAAAAAAAAATAAGCGGCAAAAACTTCACAAACATGAACAAGTTAAAGAAAAGAAAAAGTAAATCCGCCATCCAGACCAAAATATTCTTGGAGAAGACAGATAAAAAGACGAAAATGATGGAAAGGACATGGAATGATCTTAAAAGAATGGCAAAATATAACGGCTTTTGAAAGTGTTTGCTGAAAATTTCTACTCCACAAAGAGTTAAAAGGTAGAAGATATATGACCTGCAGTTAGATCTTTACGGGTAAGAATTATAATAATAACGATAATAGTAATAATGTTTGTTTCATTTCAACGGTAGTTTAAAATTTCTATTAGCTAATAAAAAAGTTAAAAAATCCATTGCATCGACCGGGAATCGAACCCGGGTCACCCGCGTGGCAGGCGAGTATTCTACCACTAGACCACCGATGCCTACGACATGCATTGTTATAAATAGTATTTTCATAACAGACTCGCCCAAGAAGGTAACATAAAAAAAAAAAATAAACAGTAAGTAATTGCAATTGGCAAATAGCATCTATCCATTAAAACTCACGAAGAATAAAAGTCCTCTCTTTAAAAATATGTATTCGTCTCTACCTATCAAAATCTAACCAGCCGTCGCGGTGTGTGGAAATCACGTGAGTGTTTATAGCACAGCCATCTACGCTGTGACGTATGCACAAGTTACCTGACTGCCAAATGTCACATAGTGATCTGTTCATTGACTTGTACTTCGTGACTTCAGGGAGACATTTTTTAAAAAAAATGTTAAAGTATGGGTACTGGTTGGTCCGGAAACAGATCAATCAACTTTCCATAAGGAGAGTAGAGAACTGTAGCGCTGTCCCCTACCGGCATATTCGTAAGAAGTAAAGGCATCAAGGTGCACCAAGATTGACCTTTTTTTTATTTCCTTTCTTGAGTATCTAGCATATTATCGCCATGTAGTTAGATTTGTGTACATATCCTTGCATATCTGTGTGTGTGTTGTTGTTTGTTTTTCCAGCAGAAGGCCTACTTGGCCGAAACGTCGACTTTTGTTTTGTCCATTACCACGTAAAGCTGTCACTATACCACTTTTGTTTTTTTTAATTGCCATGTTCGTAAGAGACAACTAAGGAAGGTTGGGGTTAGACTGTCTACCTTTTTACAGTAAAAAAAAAAAACATAAGCTGCAAAAATGTCATAAACATGGGACAAGTTAAAGAAAAGAAAAAAAGGAAATCCGCCTTCCATACCCAAATATTCTTGGAGAAGACAGATGGAAGCAGAGATTATGATAATAGGGAAAAAATGGAATGATCATAAAAGAATGTTTTACTTACATATCCGTGTGTGTGTTTTTTTTTTGTTTGTTCCTGCTTAAGGCCTATTGGGCCGAAACGTCGTTTAATCTGTGTCGTCTGCCTATCACGTAAAGCTTCTAACATACCGTTTTTTCTATTTTTTAATTTTTCCTCACATTCAGCTTTACTGCAGCTTCGCGTTTTTATGCATTCATTTGCATTTCTTTGCCTTGACCTCTTAAAAGAATGGCAAGAAATTGAACGGTTTGGAAAGTGTTCGTGGAAGACATCAGTTCTCTACAGAGAGTTGCAAGGTAGAATAAATAACACCTGCCGTTAGATTTTTTAGGGTAAAAATAATAATAATAACGATAATAGTTTTAATATTCAGAACGAAATAAGTGAAAAAAAAATTTTGCATCGACCGGGAATCGAACCCGGGTCACCCGCGTGGCAGGCGAGTATTCTACCACTAGACCACCGATGCCTTCGACGAAAATATAATTAGTATTTTCATAACAGAATCGCTCAAAAAGGTAAACATGTTATCAAATAAATAAGTATTAATTGCGATTGTAAATGGCTAAGAACAACTATCCATTAAAACTCACCAGCAATAAAACTATTATCGTTATGCAAACATATTTTACTTCGGTCGCTATCAAGATATGACCAGCCGTCGAGGTCTGCGGAAATCACGTGAGTGTTTGTCAGCCATCTACGCTGTGACGTCAACACAAGCTACCTGACTGCCAAATGTTCCGATCCTCTGAGTTGTACTTCGTGACTTCATGGAGACATTAAAATAAAAATTAAAAAAAAACTATCTTTTACGACAACATGTGAGATCATGAAACTTCATCTTTATCTTCTACGTCTGCTTATTTTTCTTTGTATTTTCATTCCGGTGATTCCGCTTGGTCTAAACAGTCGCCACGACGTGTGAAACTCAGGATTTTTATTTCACCCACCGAATCATAGGAAGAAGAGTTTTCTTCCTTCTATGCTTCGCTGAATTATCGTCTCGGAAGTTTCCCTCTATAATAATATTCATTTATTATTTTGTAAATTTAAAAATGTTTTATAGAGACTGACGAACTCATTTATTGACCGTTTGAGCAGAAAATGGCGCCCTGACATGCGCAGTGTTATCATCCAATCTACTAGCTGGGGAACACAGTAATATGTAGACAAATAACAACAAATGAAATATTATTATGGACGGAAACGTTCCGAAGCGACAGGTCAACGAATTATTTCAGGAGAAGAGGTAGGTTTACAACACTCGGAAAGAATTTAAAAATAATCAATAGAAAAAAACACAAACAATAGATACCGAAGCAGGATCGAACCAGTACTCCTCGGCCTTGCCACGAGAGACGATACACAGCCAACTCAGCAAAACACAGTAATATCATAATATGGTTTATATAAGTACACAGCCGTCTATAATATTACTATAGCTGCTGGCTGAGAGGGAAATCCTGCAAATCATCCAAAGTTTGTGACGTCTTTAAGTATGCGATATATATTCAGCTGACGTCATTTTACTCCCAACCAATGCGCAAGTGTACAGGCCTTCGACAACCATGAGTCTACGTCACTCAAGTGGATGAATGAGACGGGAGTTAAGACGGGCACAGCCAGAAACGAGAAACTTAGTGGGCGTGTAAGAAGAGTTATCAACCAACATAGAACTGGAGTCGTCAGTTGCTGGACACTGCGGGACTTGCTGATGAGGGGACCTGAGCACCTATGGACATGTTCGGAGTGCAATGATGATGACCTACAAATAACTCAATACTCCCAACCGCCCCTGATCGCAAATCTGAAAAAGTCACAATATCTGGGCGATTTCTTTCAGCCAGCAGTCCGTATAATGCTCTAGATCAGTGGTGGCCAACTTGAGGTTGCCCGAGGGCCGGATTAAAGCCAAGGCCAAGACCTGCGGGCCACACTTAAGAATATCGTCAAAAATGACAGTAGGGACCTATGCGATATAGTAATATATAAATAATGCTTGCACTTTGACTACATATTTGATTTGTAACAAATCCATTAATTATTCATTTTAAAATTACCTTTAATGTCTCAGTGCGACGATTGTGACTTGTCACAGCTTTCCACCAGAGATTTGAAGTCCACTTCCATTTTTGACGTGGCGATTCGGAGAGTATGGGACAATGTCGAATCGGTCATTCTGTTCCTGGTCTTAGATTTAATTAACTTCATGGAAGAGAATGTTGTCTCGCAGAGATATGTGCTGCCGAATATAGAGCACATCTTTAGTGCCCATTTTCTCAGACACGGGTAACGTTCATTTGGTAGCAATTTCCAGAAGTCAGCTCCTAATGCCTTTACAGTACTGAGGAAGGGGTCACACTGAAGGTCACACAACTCTAGTTGAAGATCTGATGGCTGGCACTCCACTGTGCACTTAATTGGGTTATTAAAAAGTTCCGTTTGCGGACGAAACATTTCAAAATCTTGAAATCGTCGATCAAATTCACAAATCAAATGTTCAATGTCAGCTGCGTACTTACTGAAGTTTGCACTTTCTATCTCTGACAACAACTGCTTACAACTTGAAAAATGGAACAGATCATTTTTTTGCAAAGAAAGTCTAAATAGATTCAGCTTCTTTTTAAAACCATCAACATATCCCATCAATTGAAAAATGGTTTGCTTTTCCCCTTGTAGCTGCAAATTCAATATGTTCAAATGTTGTGTGATGTCTGTGAGATATGCCAGATTATGAAGGAAATTAATGTCTTTGAGTGCATGTTGAAGATCAATGGAGCATGGTAAGTTCTCTCGCAGGAAGTCATAAATGTCATTCTTCAGTTCAAAAAATATTATTAAACATTTCCCTCGACTAAGCCATCTTACTTCTGTATAAAGCAGGAGATCACCGTAGCTAGAATCTACTTCCTCTAAAAATGATAAAAACTTCCTGTGATTTAAAGACTGGTGTCCTCCTCTTATCAAATTTGTGATTTTCACAACAGTAGCCATGGTGTCTTTTAGATTTATGGGCTTTGCACAAAGGGCCTCTTGATGAATTATGCAATGCAATGTAGGTACGTTAATTTTGTTTTGCTTTAGAAGTCCAACAAAACCAGTATTTGAACCAATAAAAGCTTTGCAACCATCAGTACACACTGCAGACAACTTTCCAAAACCACCTACTTCATCTACGGCACTATGAACTGCAGAAAATATGTCTGTCCCTCTACAAGTGTCATGCAAAGAGCAAACTTTCAACAAATCTTCAATAACAGTAAAATCCTCCTGGATAACTTTAGCAAAAATAAGAAGCTGGCAAGTGTCAGTGATGTCAGTACTTTCATCAATCGCGAGCGAAAAATATGAGCAGTTTTCAATACAAGATTTTAAACTTTGAGACAGTTGCAGACTGATGTCTTCTGTTCTTCTGGCTACAGTTTGTTTTGAAAGAGGCACAGATTCAAATTCTTTGGCTATTTTTACTTGACCGAATGCCTTTGCCATTTGAATCGCACATTTCTTCACAAAATTTCCGTCAGTAAAGGGTTTTTTAGATTTTGCAATCTCATAGGTAACTGTATATGATGCAATGATCGATGACTCTTTAATTTTATTGCCCTTTGTATACATACTTTGCTGTTGATTCAACTTTGTCTTCAGCTGTTCAACCAAAAGCTTCCTAGCTTCAATGCTATGTTTCTCATACATGTTTTGATGATGTGTGGCATAGTGCCGTTTTAAATTATATTCCTTCAAAACGGCTAACACTTGAACGCAAATTAAGCACTGAGGTTTACTATCCTTATTGAAGATGAACAAATAATCTAATTCCCATTCAGGTTTAAATATGCGATTTTCACAATCAACTTTTCTACGTTTTAACATGATTTAATACAAAATCTCTCACATCAAAGTTAAAAGTCACAGAATGTTGGTCCACTATCGAAAATAAGTCCGGATTTGACAGTTATACACAGACTTGTGTTTGACAATGAAATCAAAAGATTGTGACCAAATAAACACGTTGCAGTCATTTTATGGACAAGACAAGACGATGGGATCAAAGGGAATGAAGGCGAACAGTGAAACATTTTGAATGTAACTTCAAAGACAGAATTAGAGCTACGAAGTCCCCTCACCCCTGTCCCTCCCAACCTCATTAACCCCTTACCGCGAAATGAAAGAGCCACCACAAGTCCAGACGACAAATGTTGAGCCAAAGATCTGACGCTATCACCGCACTGATAATAAAGCAACTTTGCGGTACCAACTCGAAGCAAAGACTTTGAATATTGTCGGCACCATTAGTTGTGCAGTGTGTGTGTGGGTGTGTGTGTGTGTGTGTGTGTGTGTGTGTGTGTGTGTGTGTGTGTGTGTGTGTGTGTGTGTGTGTGTGTGTGTGTGTTATTTGAAATTATGTTGCCAATCTAGCTGTTGCGAGAAATTGACAGAGATTTTCAAATTGTGTATTCTTGAACGATAGAAGAGTTAACTCCGACACGGATTAAAACCAGGAGAAATCCGCTATTAGGGGTAAAAAATGAAGTAAGTCCGTGGAGCTTCGCGGGCCAAGAAAACTAGGCTGGCGGGCCGGATCCGGCCCCCGGGCCGCCATTTGGCCACCCCTGCTCTAGATAGATGTAGACAAATAGATCTATTGGACTGTGAATGAACAATCCGAAGGCTGTGATCGCAGATATTGGTGGCTTATCGAGAATGTCATAAGTATTATCTCTTATTTATGAGAGCACATAGAAAGAATGAAATATATGCTTGTGTTATCAACTGATTATAAGAATACAGAGATGGATGACCTTGAGAGGTTGCTACCAGGTTTCTCATCCTAAATCAAAAGCAAGAGAAAGCCCAGCAAGGATGGATGGACAAACAACAACGCAGCGACAAGATAAGTTAAATAGTGTCAGCACTACAACAAGCGTACCTCACCACAAATGGAAGTTTGTTCAAGATTTTACACAATAAAAATTACGATAATTAAGTGATAACATGAAACGTCTTCTTCTTCTTCTTTTTCTTCTACGTCTGTTTATTTTTCTTTTTATTTTCATTCCTCTTCTTTCTCCGAGACTTAATTGATAACTATTTTTTATTATTATCATTTAACAGTGTGCATCTATAATCTTCAGAGCTTATTTATCTGGAACTATTCCTGTAGATGTTGGCTCCTGTTGACCTTTCTGCAAGGTGGCATGTGTTACCGTTGTCTCTCCTTGGAATGCAGCCCACCAAATTAACGTATCTTTCCTACCTGGAATTTGCATCAAACTTTCCTTCTGCGAATGAATTGCCCGCCATCACTAACATGCTCCTTCTGATAGGTTTTTGTGTGGGCTTTCGAAACTATTTGTTGTTTTTGTCTGTGGGTGTTTCTAACCATAACCTTAAGCCCAGGACTGTAGTTTGATATACAGTGGCGTCTCGTAGTCCTAACGTTCGAGAGTTTAAAGAGATGGAATTCTGAGTTTCACTGATGATTCTACGTTCGAGCTGCTCGTTCAGGCACAGGTAAAAATAAATGTATCTATAACATCAGCTCGGGAGCCGCGATAGCTCAGTGGTTAGTGAACTGGACTACACAGGACAAGAGTTCTGGTTCGGTCCTGATCGACGGCTTCCAGGTTCACCCAGCCTTAAATGGGTACCGGATTTTTTCTGGAAAAGTAAAGCGACACCGCGCGTAATACTGACCACATTACTCCAAAAATCATGTGCCGAAGATCTGTTTTTAAAAATGGGCACTAACACCATATTCCCTATACGCCACTTGACGTGACGGGGTACTTTACTTACTATAAGATCATTGCACGATTTTATTATGCACTTAAGTCATCTCTTGATTGTGTGTTTTAAGTTCGTTTTCCGTTTTATTTCGGTGTGCTTAGTTATATATAACCATTATCTACCAGTTATAGCATCCAAAATGTGTACAGGTAAAGTACGAGACTCGAATCAGCGTCTTTTCACACGGGTTTATACCCATATGTGCTCGGACACCTAACCAGAAGTATTCGGAGACTTCTGTCTGGTGTCGCCTCAAGCATCGTAACTCAAGAGCGAGGCGCCATTCATACCTTACAAGAGCATGAACCCTAGTACCTATTTCTACCAGCGGCTGGGTCGATCGCAGGGGTATCTTTTTTTTTTTCCCAAGCACAAGCACAACTCACACTGTTTCCTGCGGGAATCGAACACAGATCCGAACTAGGCTACCGAAGTTCCCCAAATGTGTAAGCAACAAAGCCAAAGAGGAAGGTTGTGGTATCGACGATTGGTATGAAACAGGAACTAATAGTGAAGCATAAAAGTGGTAAACGTGTTGGGGATACGTAGACATGAGAAGTGAACCAAAACCCTCAAGCAGCAGCAGTAACGCAGAAGAGAAGGAGTGAGATAAAGAAAGAGAGAGATAGAGAGAGAGAGAGAAAGACAAATCACCAGAATTTTATGGAGGAGGACTTCACTTCCAAACAGTTACATTTTTTTCCCTCTCTACTAGCCACACGGGACATAATTACTCCTCACTAAGTGACAGTGAATGCAATTTTCATTTATTATTTATCATTTATCATTTACTGTTTTATTTTGTTTTGGTTGGTTGCGTTCGCCCGATGACTAAAGTATTCCAGAGTATCATGGTAGACTAGAATATTCCTCTTCATCATCCGCCCTTACAAGGACGTAGTGGACGTGTCTGCGTTGTGTTGTGGTTTGCAGTATAACTGTTATATTTGCGCCTTTTGACCCAACACATCCGACTTCAGCACGACATTTTTGAGTACCGGGTTGTTTTCCATCTTCGATCCCTGCACGCTTGGCCAGACTAGACAGGTTAGTCTGTTACTGGAGGCACCGCGGAGAGGTGGAGCAGGGTCTGGATGGTTTTGGTTCACCGATCCTGGCGCAAGCCATCAGCTGTGGGTCGCTGACAACTTCCAGCTCTGGTGCTGGTAGGCGCGCCTTCGCCTCCATTTTGTTTTCATTCCTATTGTATTGTTTACAACATTTAACTGTGCTATCTTTAACTTAAAGTATGTGTATTTGTTGTTTAAGTTGATAAAAATGGGTACTGGTTAAGGTCTAGGAACGGATTAATCCATTATATTCCAGGCTTTAAGCAATCTAGAATTCGAACGGTCTCCAAGAAGAAATCAAGTTCTAAGTATGAAAAACTGTATCCGATAGTACTAGGCCTCGGGAATATAGAATATTGCGTCTTTTTTAAAGACCACTCATCATCATCATGTACCCTGCCGTTGGCGTAGGCGATCATGTCCCTCCACAATCGTCTATCTACAGTGCATCGTATCAGTTCTGTTGTTGAATGTTTTCCATGCCATGACACCAAGCTATCCAGTATTTTCTCTCTTTGTCGTCCGCGATCTCTCTTTCCTTTTATTTTGCCAGTTGTAACAAAGTATTCCAATTTTCCTCTTCTCATGATGTGCCCGAAAAATGTTGATTGCTTCTTTCTGATGTTTTTTAAGAGCTCCCTTTTTGTGTTGGCCTCTTTGAGAACTTCCTCATTGGTCTTTTTATCTGTCCAGGGAACTTTCAACATTCTCCTGAGAAATCCCATCTCTGTGGCCTCTAATCGTCTTTTCATTTGTTTGTCTACTGTCCATGATTCGCTTCCATAGGTCAGAATTGGTTCTATATAGCACCGATGAACTCTCTTTCTCATTTTTATTGACATAGATTTGTTGCATAAGATATTTTTAACCTTCTGAAATGCTATTTTGGCCTGAGCTATTCTGCTTTTTACTTCTGTGGTGCATCTCCCATCTGATATTATTGTGCCCAAGTATTTGAAACGTTGTACTTGTTTCAGGTTTGTCTCGCTTATTTTTATGCTGCATGATGGTGATGATTGTTTCTTCGATATAACCATTACTTCTGTTTTCTTACTATTCAGACTGAGACCTTCTTGTTGCTTTCTTCCACTATTAAGTCTATCATTTCTTGTAGTTCGTTCTCTGTCTCTGCTATTACAATCTTATTAGTGCTACTAAAGACCACTAATAAGAAAATAAATCGCAGGATTTGTATAAATGACAATAAAGTATGCAAGCAAGTGAAAATTGGACGGTAAAAGAGATAAGTCCCGTGCAGATGACATCCTAAGTGTGAACCACAACACAGTAATAAACTCTCCCCACCCCTCCTTTTCTCTCCACTGTAACTTATTCCCTGTTGGTGTCGAGGGAGATACTCTTGCCTTTCCGGCTGTCTCAACAAGGGAGAGAAGCAATGTCAAAATGTCTTATTAATGTCGCAGAGACGACAGCACAACGCAGACAAGCAGGTAGCTATTACAATGACAGTGCAAAAATAGACCCCTTTGTTGAAACATGTACCAAAGAGACTAATTTCTATCATCCGTCGTTTGGAAGATGGAGCAGAGAGGCTCACATGCAATTTGATCATGTGTGCCTATCGATGAATCAAATGCGTTTATCCTTAGATCCGTTGAATGATGGAGCAGATGAGCTCAGTTACAATGTGATCATGTGTGCTTATTGTTTCATCAAATGCGTTTATCCTTAGATCCGTTGAATGATGCAGCAGATGAGCTCAGTTGCAATGTGATCATGTGTGCTTATCGTTTCATCAAATGCGTTTATCCTTAGATTTCCTGCATTCACAGCAATGTGTATTTCCAATCAGTAAATTTGAAGTTTTAATTTTTTTAAAAATAAAAACTACCTCTCGACATGTTCCCATTACTGGAGTCTGCCGGGGGAAATTGTGGGACCGAAGAATAAAGGCCGCTTCTCCAGTGCAGTCGCCACGAGGTGTTCGGGTCTGAGTTTTTAATTTCACCCCCGATAGAAAAACAACTTTTGACCCTACCGGGATTCGAGCCCCTGTTTCCCTGCTTTGAAGCCCAACAAGCTTTAGCTGCTGCATTGACATCTGACTGTATTACTATAACTGGTTTTCTTACTTCAAATCTCTCTGTATCACTATATCTTGTTTTCCCACTTCAAATCTCTCTGTATCACTATATCTTGTTTTCCCACTTCAAATCTTACTGTATCACTATAACTTGTTTTCCCACTTCAAATCTGACTGTATCACTATATCTTGTTTTCCCACTTCAAATCTTACTGTATCACTATAACTTGTTTTCCCACTTCAAATCTGACTGTATCACTATATCTTGTTTTCCCACTTCAAATCTGACTGTATCACTATATCTTGTTTTCTTACTTCAAATCTGACTGTATCACTATATCTTGTTTTCCCACTTCAAATCTGACTGTATCACTATAACTTGTTTTCCCACTTCACTAGAGGTCTGTCTGCAATGACAGACATGCATCGTTGTGCTGTGACTTTCTTTGCCGATGTATTGCAGTAGTTTTACTTTCACAAATGAAAAAAAAGTAATTAAACACTACTCCCTTTTTAGTACATGCTTCAAGCAGGGCGGCCATCTTTCTATTATCACGACGCGTTGCTTATTTGCAACCCTGCGGTCACATGTTGAATATTCTTTTTTTTTATGTTATCTTTAACAATGTTGCCAACTAACTGGCAATGCCCCGTTGATATGAACTGATATTGTAAATTTATTCTTTCGTCACCTGATTCGACATACCCCAGTAGATCAGCGCGACTAAGCGGTACGACCTGTTGAATGCAAAACAATCATCAGAGCTGTGTCCAGTACAATCCATTTCTCCCTTACAAGACAGGTACGAGAACTAAGAAAATAACACAACAGGGATACCTGGATGCCCGCGGCACCGCGCGCCTCAGTCACGTGCTAGAGCAGGAGTTGAACCATCTGGGCTGTACCAAGCACGTGCCAGGCTCCATGCATGCAAGAGGTCAAAGGTCAGATTCTTGTGTTTCAGATAGCTCCTTTATGTTTATCTACGACCGTGGACTGCTCATGCATGTTTGTAAATAGGCAGGGTGATGTGGGTGTGGGTGTGTGTTTACGGGTGTGTGTGCATTAGTGTCTGCGAGTGGATGCTTATATGTGAGTTTTTGTATCTGGGAGTGTGTGTTTGTGCATGCATTTGGGTACAATATATTTGTGTGTATGAGTGCGAATTTGTATGTGTGTGTTTGTATGTGAGGGAGTGAGTGCGCTTGTGCTCTTTGTACGTATGTTTGTATGAATGTTTGTGTATACGTGGTTCTGTGTGTGTGTGTGTAATTTGTTGTGCCAAAATATTTGTGTGTGATCTTTTGAATCTTCATGTGTGTGTGTGTGTGTGTGTGTGGGTGTGTGCGCATATGAATCTTTATGTGTGGCTGTCTGATAGTGTGTGTGGATATATATGTATTAATGGTTGTGTATGGTGGTATTAAGTGTAATTGAGTTTTTGTGTGCGAGTGTGGCAGTGGTTTACTTAATGTCTGTGGGTGTTTTTGTTTGTTTGAGTATTTGTAAGCGTGATTACGAATGAGTGAGTGAGTGAGTGAGTGAGTGAATGAGTGAGTGAGTGGGTGGGTGGATGAGTTAGTGGGTGAGTGTGAGTGAATGAGTGACAGCGCGAGAGACTGAGTGAGTGAGTGAGTGAGTGAGTGAGTGAGTGAGTGAGTGAGTGAGTGAGTGAGTGAGTGAGTGAGTGAGTGAGTGAGTGAGTGACCAAATGAGTGAGTGGATGAGTAAGTGAGTGAGTGAGTGAGTGAGTGATTGAGTGAGTGATTGACTGATTGAATGAATGAGTTAGTGAATAAGTTAGTTAGTGAATGAGTGAGTGAGTAAGTGAGTGAGTGAGTGAGTGTATGACTGACTTAATGAGTGACCGATTGAGTGAGTTGAGTGGGTGGGTTGGTGGATGAGTGAGTTGAACACCACCAACTGAAAAGAAAAGCAGATCCAAAAGTTTTGTGTAAAATTTCCTACTCTACTTCAGCAGCAATAAACACATCAGTTGAGCGACAGAATCTAATAAAATACAACAGACATCACACACAAGGTAAAACAACACAAAGGGAATCACAAAAGTTAACAACACAAGGGAAATCGCACACAAGTTAACACAAGACAAAAGGGAATCATAGTAGTTTTAAAAACACAAAGTGAAGCACACATGTTAAAACAACTCAAAAGTAATCACACAAGTTAAAATATCTCAAAGGGAATCACACAAATTAAAACAGCACAAAGATAATCACAGAAGTTAAAACAGCACAAAGGGAATCACAAAAGTTAAAACAGCACAATAGGAATCGCACACAAGTTAACACAATACAGAAGGGATCGCATGCAAGTTAACACAACGAAAGAAGAACCATACGAATTAAGATAACACAAAGGAAATCATACAAATTAACACACAACACAGAAGGAATCACACGAGTTACAACAACACAAAGGGATTCAAACAGAGTCACACACGTTAACACAACACAAAGGAAATTATGCAGTTACACAAGTTATCACAACACAAATGGAATTACACTAGTTAACACACGACAAAGATAGTCACACAAATTAACACAACAGAAGGGGAATTACACAGAATCACAAAAGTTAACACAATAGAAAGGGAATCATACAGAATCACACAAGTTAACACAACACAAAGGGAACCACACAAGTTAACACAATACAAAGGGAATCACACGAATCAATACAATACAAAGGGAATCATACAGAATCACACAAGTTAACACAACACAAAAAGATTCATACACACATTAACGCGACACAAAAGGAATCATTCGAGTTAATACAACACAATAGGAATCATACAAATTAATACAACAGAAAAGGAATCATACAAGTTAATACAACAGAAAAGGAATCATAAAAGTTAATACAGCACAAAAGGAATCGTACAAGTTAATACAGCACAAAAGGAATCGTACAAATTAATACAGCACAAAAGGAATCATACAAGTTAATACAGCACAAAAGGAATCGTACAAATTAATACAGCACAAAAGGAATCATACAAGTTAATACAACACAAAATGAATCATACAAGTTAATACAGCACACAAGGAATGATACACAGGTTAAAACAACACAAAAGAAATCACAAAAGCTAGAACAACACATGAGGAATCACACAAGCAATGACAATACAAGAAGATTCACAACACAAACGGAATCACAGAAGTAAAAACAACACAAAAGGAAACACACAAGTAAAAGTAATAATAAAAAATAAATAATGTAATCAAAATCTTCCATTAAAAAAATATAATAACATTCTTTACACCACTTGTTATGTATTCATCGTGAAATTAATAATGATAATGATGTTAATGATAAGAAGAAGAAGATTGTAATGGTATTGGTGATGATGATGATGATGATGATGATGATGATGATGATGATGATGATGATGATGATGATGATGATGATGATGATGATGATGATTGTGATAATCTGGATGGGGTTGATAATAAATAAAAAGAGGTAGCCTCGGTAGCCTAGTTGAGAAAACCACTTGATTAGGCTACCGAAGTTCGGACAACAAGTGTTCGATTCCCGCTGGAAGCAGCGTGAACTGTCTCGTGGTTAGAACAAAAATACCGCCGCGGTCGACCCAGCCGCTGGCAGAAATGGGTTCCGGGTAAGTACTCTGGGAAGGTGAGGGATGCCGCATCGCATTATGAGTTTCGATGCATGAAACGACACTATCCAGAAGTCTTCCAACACTTCTGGATGGGCAGTCGAGCACATATGGGTGGAAAGCCACGTGCTAAGACGCCGATTCAAGTCTCGTACTTTACCTTTACCTTTACCTTTACCTTTACCTTTACCTTTACCTTTACCTTTACCTTTACCTTTACCTTTACCTTTACCTTTACCTTTACCTTTACCTTTACCTTTACCTTTACCTTTACCTTTACCTTTACCTTTACCTTTACCTTTACCTTTACCTTTACCTTTACCTTTACCTTTACCTTTACCTTTACCTTTACCTTTACCTTTACCTTTACGAGGAAGTAAATATGAAGATGGTGAAGAACAAGAAGAAGACTCCAGTAATGATTTAGCACTCAGGAAAAGTACCACGAATGTTTATTAATATAGCCCAGGGCCGAAGTTAGGCATGATCTAAATAAGCTACCATAAAGTGCTACACAATCCGAGGGGTCTCAAGAAATTTTCAGAATATTTTTTGGGACTCCATTTTTCAAATGAGACCTTCTGATATTATTTTAATAATGCGGGAACGGGGACACACAATTTCATTTAGCTTATGGACTCGCCAGGTCTAAATCCGACCCTGCTGTATCTCAATCAACTGTCGTCAATGTATGTATTAAACACAAATATATTTGTTTCATTCACTAAAAACATTGTGTGATAGATTTTATATCACTCACAACAAATAAACAGGAAATAAACAGCAAAAAATACATTAAAATACCAGGGATGCGTTGAAGCCACGATAGCTCAATGGTTAGTGAACTGGACTACTAAGGATAAGAAATCTGGATTGCTCCTGATCTATGGTTAGACCAACCGAATTTTTGTCTAGGAAAGTAAAGCGGCGTAATGCCGACCACATTCCCCCAAAAATCATGTGCCGAAGGTCTATACAAATGATGGCCACAAAACACCATATGGGTCGGAATGTGGCTCTCAAACAGAACACAAACCAGACCAACACATTTAATGCTTGTTATACAGGGGACGAATGTGGACCAGAGGCCGCAGTTAATGACAAAACAACGACAAATCTCTTTGACAATGACTGCACACACACGCAATTGAGAAGTGGAAGCAATCCTGTTTACTGGTATCTGAACTTTGCCACGCCCCAGAAGACTCACACCATTCGAATCAATCTTCGAGCTAGCACTATGATTCGGGTAAAGAATGCCCCTCTAAAGGCTTTCTCTGACAGTGGCGGCGTAGTGTTCCAGTATAATGATATATCATACCCAAATATTTATGTGAACACTATTGTAGTCACCACACAAGCGACAATGGCACACATTAAGATTGAGTTCTCACCGACCATTTTGCAGGCCGACAGTGCACTGACGGTGTGTGAGGTGCAAACATTTACAGACACCTATTGTCTGGACGGGCATTCTTGGTCGTTTTGTACAGTGTGTAGTGGGTGCTGCAAATGCTGCAACGTCATCATCGGTACGTGTCACGGCAACTGTTCACATGGGATCTATGGACACGACTGCTCCGGGTCTTGTCTCAGTGTTTTGTCCTTTATGTGAGGAAAAATCCGGAAAATGCCTACAATGTAAACATCCTGGCTACACCTGTAATGACACTTGTCCCGATGGTAATTTTGGGCTACAGTGCAAACAGACGTGTTCTGATGGCTGTGACATCATATGTGACCCGGAAAGTGCAGACTGTACGTGCATGGAAACGTACTACGGGTCAGACTGCACTCTTAAATGTCCGGACACCTGTTTCAACGACACCTGTGAACAGTCAACCGGGAACTGTACATGCAAGGGAACGTTCTATGGGTCAGACTGCACTCTCAAATCTCCGGACAACTGTTTGAACGAAACCTGTAAACAGTTAATCGGGGCCTGCGTCTCGTATGTCGATGATTCCCACGTTAAGAAGAGTCTGCCGACTACAGCAAACCCAAGCATATGGATACCTTGATGTGTTTCTGTGCTAGCCATGGCTCATATCTTGGCTTGTGTGTGTGTGTGTGTGTGCTGGCCATGGCTCATATCTTGGTGTGTGTCATGTTAGTCATATCTCATATCTTGGTGTATCCGTGTTAATCATGTCTCATATCTTTATGTGTGTCTGTGTTTAGTCATATCTCATATCTTAGTGTGTATCTGTGTTAGTCATGGGTCATATCTTTGTGTATGTATGTCTGGGTTAGTGATATCTCATATCTTTGTGTGCATGTTTATGTTAGTCATATCTCATATCTTTGTGTGTGCATGGCTATGTTAGTCACATCTCATATCTTTGTGTGTGCATGTCTATGTTAGTCATATCTCATATCTTTGTGTGCATGTCTATGTTAGGCATGTGTCATATCTTTGTGTGTGCATGTCTATGTCAGTCATATCTCATATTTTTATGTGCATGTTTATGTTAGTCCTGTGTCATATATATTAATGTGTGTCAGTGTTAGTCATGCCTCGTATCGCTGTGTGCATGTCTGTGTTAGTCACCTCTAGTGACTCGGGCAGATGGTGCTCGTAAACCTGGGAGGGCCGACCATCTAAGGGCAGAATCCCCCTACAGAAAAGATCATCTGCTGCCTTGCAAGAAGATTGGGGACAATCAAAGGCTAAGGAAAGCAAACCTGAATAAAATGCTGGCTGAAATCTGATGCACTGGGCCACTGGCGCAGAACACAGTGCAACGTTTTAACGGGTGTTCAATCAGAGTGGATCTGGCAGACTCTAATTGTGATGTTCTGTCTGTGGGGGGCGATCATAAACATTTAACCTGACAGCTGACTTCATGTGAGAGTCTGGAATCCTACTCTGATTAAGCCCTGATCGCAGAGAGAGAGAGAGAGAGAAATATCATATTCTGTATACGCACGGGGCGTGACGGGAACTCATAACCGCTTCATGGGATGCATAGCAACACAAACGGAGAAATGACAATAATGGAGAAATTATTAAACTGAGAAATGACTAAAATAGAGAAAGGACAAAATTGAGAATTGCGGCAATGATATACACAATGTAACAATTATAGCTCTAGCCAATCGAAATATTTGGAGATCCACACAGCGCAATACAAGAAGAAACTCAGGGTAAAAGAGAGCTGACCACGTTCTGTCTGGGCTTTTATCTAAGTCAAGGAACGAACGTTTAACCACTGCCAACTATACATTTACTACAGCCCACGGGAAGAAAATTCTTCTTCATTTGCCTTTCAGCGTTAAGGGGAGATATAATTTGTAGTCTTTTGTTCTTCTGTTCACATCTCCTGCTGTTATGTTTCCTAGTGTTTCTAATATTCCATCTTTTTCGTGATCGGTCTTTGGATCTGGTGTTCTCTCAAAGTTTATTGTCGGCTCGTTGTATTTTGATCTTTTAGCCCTATCACGTGGCGAAATAATTGTATCTGTTGTGTCTTTATGTAATCTATGGCGAGAATTTCCTAGATTTTTTTCTCAGTTCTTAATTTCTGATCGTATCTCTCAAGCTGTTTCTTGTCATTCGTCTAACACATTTTGGTTATTTTTCTTATTGTTCTTGCATCTAGCGTCCAGGTTTGGCATTGATAGCACAACGTTGGGATGAAGACCTCATTGTAGAGTGCCCGTTTTGCCTCTAGAGTTATTTCCTTGTTGGACAATCGTGAATCGTGATAGTTGTCCATTGATTTGACAAGCTGTGTTGCATCTTGAGTCTATTTCTGCTGTTTGTGAATTGTCGTTTGTCACTAGACTTCCTATGTATTTCAATTCCTACACCTGTTTTCATTGTCTGCAGTCCATCCCGTGCAGAAAATAAAAGCGGAAAACCAGACCAAATAGTGTGACGCTATCAATTATGGGAGATGTAGGTGGAGTGAGTAGTGAGTTGGGAACAGGCAAATAATTGCAATGCTGCGGTAAAACACGGTTTCAGCACGGAGGACTGGCTTGCTGCTCGAAGCTAAGTGCATTTTATGTTACATTTTTATTTTTCTCTTTCTCGTTTTGCATTTTATATATCTTCACGCCCATCCTACCTCTCGTCATGTAATATTCATTTCTCTCTCCTTTCTCATTTCTAAATCCTACTCTCCTAACCCTCCGCTTGATCATCTAACATGTAGTTATAGATAATTGTGCTTCACCGTTTGTTGTCGTTGTTCCTGTATTCTGAAGAAGGTCACAGGCCGAAACGTCAGTATTGTGTTGTTTTCCTTCCTTGTAAAGCTGTCATCATACTTTCGAGTGTTTAGCACACCCCACGACTGGCTCTAAGTAGTGAGTTGTAACGTACACTCCCACAATGGTGACAGTTTTACAGAAAAGGAAAACACTAAATTACTGACGTTTCGGCATGCATGCGGCCTTCTTCGGAGAACGAGAACATAACTCAATAAATATAATCAATATAAAGAATCAAGGTGCAGCAAAATTAGGAAACAAACTGCGGAACAAAAGAGAAAACACTGTGCTTGTCAGGAAACAAAGGTGCTCTATAGCAGCAGAGCTGGATGCTGTCAGCGACACACAGCTGATGGCTTGCGCCAGGATCAGTGAACCAGAACCATCCAGACCCTACTCCACCTCTTCGCAGTGCCTGCTGAAATAGAATAATCTGTCTAGTCTGGCTAAGCGAGTAGGGATCGAAGAGGAAAGACAACTCGGCACAACAAATTAACGTGCTGAAGTCGGATGTGTTGGGCCGAACGGCGCAAATATCATAGTTCTACTGCAAACTACAAAACAGCGTACCTTAACCAATGTAACGTTCTTCTAAAGACGGATAACGACGAGGTCCATTAATTCCTTTAGTAGACATCGGGTGAACGACAGAAGGAAAAAGACAGAAGACGTTTGTCAATGAAAATTCTATGTTTCTTGTAATTATCATAATTATCTGCTAACAATGTAAGCAGCCGGCTACTAGCGCTGTAATCATAAACATGCACCTTCGTTGTTTTCTGTTGAAAGGTATATTTGGCTTCTAAATAGCAGACTAGAGTGTAGTGACGCCATCATCATTATCATCATCGAGTGCCGTCTCCGCAACGAAGGTTGGCTACCATGGAGCGCCATTCTGCTCTTTCTCTTGCTTTGATGGTGCAGGTTGTCATAGGCTTGATTTGTCCATCTTTTGATGTTACTCGTCAATGTTAGTCTTGGTCTGCCTCTGCCTCTTTTACCTTGTATTTTCCCCTCCAGGATTACTTTTAGTAGGCTGTTGTGTCTTTTAACATGGCTATAGTGTGACATAGTGACGTCATTTGAACGAAATATTCGGCAAAAGCCTAAATTTGCTTGAGAAAGAGCAAGGAAAACAACTTTTTAAAAATATTGCCATAAAAATATACTTTTATGCATGTAATGGCGCCATTATTTCTTGCTAGTTTATTTTCTACAGGAAAAAAAACACTGCTTTATGGACCAAAAAAACTGTGCATCGACCGGGAATCGAACCCGGGTCACCCGCGTGGCAGGCGAGTATTCTACCACTAGACCACCGATGCCTACAATAAATGAATTAAATATAGCATTTTCTTAACAAAAACGCTCAACAAGATAAACATTGTTGATATGAATATGTATTAATTGTAGACGCCTTAGAACAACTATCCATTAAAACTCACCAGCAATAAAACTATTCTCGTTATGCAAACATATTTTTACTTCTCTCCCTATCCGTCGGGGTCTGCGGAAATCACGTGAGTGCTTGTCAGCCATGTACGCTGTGACGTATACAGAAGCTACCTGACTGCCAAATGTTACATAGCATAGCGATCTGTTCACTGAGTTGTACTTTGCGACTTCATGGGGGCATTAAAAATGTATTAATTTAATCTTAAGTCATCATCAAGTACCGGGCCTACCGGCGTAGGTGATTATGTATCTCCACAACTTTCGATCTCGACAGCCCTTTATCATTTCTGTTGTTGACTTTCGCCAAGCCATTCTTTTAAGCTGTCTGGCATTTTCTCTCTTTGCTTCCCTCTGTCTCTTCGTCCCTCAATTTTTCCAGTTGTTACAATATATTCCATTTGTTCTCTTCACATTACATGGCCAAAAAATGATGATTGTTTCTGCTTAATATTGGAAATTAGATCTCTTTTTGCATTGACCTCTTTCAGAACATTTTCATTACTCTTCTTAGCTGTCCATGGTATTCTCAATATTCTTCTGTAAAACCACATTTCTACAGACTCCAGTGATTTTCTTGTCTATTGTCCTATTGTCCATGATTCACATTCATATGTTAAGACTGGCTCTACATAACATTTAAGAACTCTCTTTCTTGTTTGTATTGTCAAAAATGGATTGCATAGTATCTTCCTCATTTTATGGAAAGCTGCTTTTGCCTGAGCCATTCTGCATCTCACCTCTGTTGTACATCTTCCGTTTGAGGTTAACAAAGTTCCCAAATATTTAAATTCATTTACCTGTTTTAATATTGTTCCACTTGTCTTTATTCTGCATTGAGGTGATGTCTTTTTCTTTGTTGTTACCATTACTTCTGTGTTTTTGCTATTAAGGCTGAGTCCTTTATTTTTGCTTTCTTTCACTATAATGTCCAACATTTCTTGTAACTCATTTTCACTCTTAGCGATCACTACTTTATCATTAGCATACCGTAGATTATTTATATTATGACCTCCAATTGTTATTCCAGGCATGTCCCTTATGGATCTTAAAATAATCTCACTATAAATATTAAACAAATATGGTGACAGCACACAACCTTGCTATTGTTGTGACGATTCATGATTGTACAAAGAAGTTACGACGGTGGTTTTCTGTTGCCTTCCGTCGGTTTGTTTACGGTTGGCTTCGCTAGCCTTTGACTGAAAAGTCTCACCCACAAGGCAGTGGGGTTGTTTTCCTTAGCCTTTTACTCTCCCGAGCTTACCTGCAAGGCAGCAGGGCAGCTACAGGTTGTACTGTTTACTGCACACAGTAGCAGGTAAAAATACCTGACCTGATAATCTTAAGTACAAACGAAAAAAAAACTAATAAACGTATCTAACCAGATGAATGCCCTGGTCACTATCATGCCTCCATCGTCATGCTACTCGTGGTCATAACGTATTCACCACTGTCTTCTTTGACTATTCTGCCTGCCGAGCGAGCTGTAAATGCCCATGCACATCTTTGATGTCGTATTACGGATCGGTCTGTATTGATTACTGTATCTTCCTCATCGGTGCTATCCCAGATGAGACCGTTGACCTCCATATTGACCACAACTAAGTTCTGCTCCCCATATTTCCTGTCGAGTGTGAAAATACACAAAATGTCCCCCTAAATTACGTAGGCATTGGTATCCACCCTTTGCCAGTGTTGATATTGGTAAACCTACAGACTTGTTTGATGACATTTTCTGCTCGGCCCACCCATTATTTGCCTCTTTTTAGCCTGACACCTTTCCCTTTGTTGAACTCATGGGGTAGTGGATGCTCTTTATCTGCACTAACCTTCAGGTATGTTCGTGCCCTCCAGATCTTGATTCTGTCATCCATGGTTGGAAAGTCAAGAATATACCTTCTTGCTACACAGGAAGTGTCCCTCGCACACCCCAAGATAATGCGCATGGCTTCATTCTGTATTTTCTCCAGCCTGTAATTTTGCGTCGTATTGACAGTAACAATTGCCAGGGCATACTCGATCTAGTGCTAGGACCAGTCCCTGAAACAGACAGGTAAGTAGCCCCTGCTCGATGTCAGCTGCTGCCATGACCTTCAAGGCGACTAATCCTTTGTGGGATTTTGTTACCACACGGTCGACGTGGTTCCTAAAACACAGGCTGCGATCAAACTTAACTCCTAGGTATGTCATCAACCTGTCCCTGGTGACCTCATCAGCTTCTATTCGTACCGCCGTATCACATACGTGTTTCCGTGTCAACGATATGATTGTTAAGGGAGAACCATGCAGCTGTTGCTTTATTAGGATTAACCGAGGCAAATGATACTCCACACCAGGAAGAGTTGCGGTCGAGTTCGTTTTGCAAAGTGGAGGCTATTTCCCGTCTGTTTCTTCCCTGTCGATATACCAGAGTGTCATCAGCAAAAATCATAGTTCTTCCCCTCCAATCCAGCATTTATAAATGTATCAAGTTAATCTTTGACACGGACATACAACCAAGCAAATATATGATGGAGGGATAAGGACACTTCATGACGTAATTAATGTTCTTGATTAGTGACGCGTTAATTTCACGTATTTCACAGTCTGAGAGATCAGTTCACAGATGATGAACTGAGTTAAAAGCTAGGAATAATTCCCGTCATTAAATACATACTGAAACAACAGAAAAATGAGTTAGCCATGTGATATGACAAAAAGATCAAAACACGGTGAGCTTTAAATAAACATTACGAGAACACCAGACCCAAGGGTCGATCACAAGATGGATTCATGGCATATTATAAACATGAAACGTAACAGCAGGCGAGAAAAACAGAAGAGCAAAAGTTTGCAAGTTATATCTACCTCCGACGCCGAAAGACAAATGAAGAGGAAAGAAAAAGAAGGCCACAACATTTAAAGGTGGAGAGATGTGCTCATCCCCGCTGATGTTTACCTGCACCAGGCCACTGAGTCAGCACCCATTACTTCTCAGCTGCCTCTGCTTGAGAGCTTCAAGAAAACAAAAAAACGTGTCCGTCACAGGCAGCCCAATCATAACCCTCCCTAACAGTGTAGAAATCCGTGTAACCATACTTGCTTTGTTCTTGTTTTACTGATGAAGGCTTGTCGCCGTAACGTGTATTGTTTTATTCTGTTTCCTTTTCAGTTAAACTGTCACATAAAATCGCATGTTTATTTGCTTATGTTGTATCCAGTTTCAGAGCTCACCATATTGCATGATTATGCCTACCTTCGTGAGAGCCTCAAACAACGGTCGGGCATTGACTGTTTTACAGGAGGCATGGGCGCCTCACGGCAGCAGAGCTGAAAGCTGTCAGCGACCCACATCTGTTGGCTTGCGCCAGGATCGGTGAACCAGAACCATCCTGACCCTACGCCACTTCTTCGCGGTGCCGCTATCATCATTATCATGTACCGGGCCTGCTGGCGTAGGTCATCATGTCTCTCCACAACTTTCGATCTCGGCAGCTATTTATCATTTCTGTTGTTGACTTTGTGCCAAGCCATTCTCTTAAGCTGTCTGTTATTTTTCTCTTTGCTTCCCTCTACCTCTTCGTCCCTCAATTTTTCCAGTTGTTACAATATATTCCAGTTGTTCTCTTCTCTATAGAAACAGACTAATCTGTCTAGTCTGGACAAGCGAGTAGGGATCGAAGAGACACCTGGTATTCAAAAAAAAAAGGGAAACTTCCGAGGCGATAAATCAGCGAATCATTTCAGAGGAAGAGGTATGTTTACAGCACTCGGAAAAAATGATGAATAATTAACAACAGAAAAAAAAAAACAAAGAACAATATATTGTCCGAAACAAAACAGAATCCGTACTCCTTGGCACAGCGCCTTGTCACGAGAAGCCAGATGCTAGGGAACACGGCCAACTCAGCTCACTAAAAAATTAGCTATCATTGGCATTATTTGTCATTTTTTCCGAGTGTTGTAAACATACATCTTCCTCTGGAATGATTCGCTTATCTCGAAAGAGCGAGCTCAAGGCAGATGTCTTGAGCCGAAGGGCGGAAATAACAAAATTCTACTGCCAACCGCAACACAAAGTACAACGCCCACTTAAGATCCTTCTAAACTCAGATAACGAAGAGGGCAATCAGTTCACTCATTGGTTGTGTGGTGAACGACAGAAAGAGAGAAACTGTTTCACTCATTGGTTGTGTGGTGAACGACAGAAAGAGAGAAACTGTTTCACTCATTGGTTGTGTGGTGAACGACAGAAAGAGAGAAACTGTTTCACTCATTGGTTGTGTGGTGAACGACAGAAAGAGAGAAACTGTTTCACTCATTGGTTGTGTGGTGAACGACAGAAAGAGAGAAACTGTTTCACTCATTGGTTGTGTGGTGAACGACAGAAAGAGAGAAACTGTTTCACTCATTGGTTGTGTGGTGAACGACAGAAAGAGAGAAACTGTTTCACTCATTGGTCGTGTGGTGAACGACAGAAAGAGAGAAACTGTTTCATTCATTGGTCGTGTGGTGAACGACAGAAAGAGAGAAACTGTTTCACTTATTTCTTTACTTTACGTAAGGTCAGATCACTATCAAAAACAGTATTACATAGAGTCAGTCACATGTTTTGACAGATGAGATAAAAGTTAGACATCTATGAAGTGATTAAATCATTGCATACCATATACGCAAGCGGAGAAGAAATAGAACAACTAATCATAAAAGACAGCGAAAACAAGAAGATTGACAAACAACCACATCTAGAATAAGAACTGACCACATCTGACTTAAGCCGCGATAGCTCTGTGATTAGTGAACTGGACTACAAAGGACAAAAGGTTTCCGGGTTCACCCAGCTTTAAATGGGTACCTGATTTTTTTTCTGGAAAAGTAAAGCGGCACGGGCGTAATGCCGACCACGTTACCCCACAAATCATGTGCCGAAGATCTGTAAAAATTATAGCCACTAACACCATATTGCCTATGCGCCAATTCGCGTGACAGGGCTCTTTAGTTACTTTACTTTTTTTATGAGACATAACAGCAGCAGAGGTCAACATACGAGCTAAAAACCGCAAACTAAATCCCCCCTCGACGCTGAAAGGAATATGTCGAAGTAAACATGAAGAAGAATGAATACAAAAAGACACTCTACACTTTTATCCTATATGAAACAGAACGAGTGAAACATTAGTTTTCTGGGACTCTCTCAGAGGCTATACATACTCCTGACCCGCCCTCTCAGTTGTTATATATATTCCTGACCCGCCCTCTCAGTTGTTATATATATTCCTGACCCGCCCTCTCAGTTGTTATATATACTCCTGACCCGCCCTCTCAGTTGTTATATATATTCCTGACCCGCCCTCTCAGTTGTTATATATATTCCTGACCCGCCCTCTCAGTTGTTATATATATTCCTGACCCGCCCTCTCAGTTGTTATATATATTCCTGACCCGCCCTCTCAGTTGTTATATATATTCCTGACCCGCCCTCTCAGTTGTTATACATACTCCTGACCCGCTGTCTAAGTTGTTATACATACTTCTGACCCGTACTCTCAGTTGTTATATATACTTCTGACCCGCCCTCTCAGTTGCTATACATACTCCTGACCCGCCCGATCAGTTGTTATATATATACTCCTGACCCGCTGTCTAAGTTGTTATACATACTTCTGACCCGTACTCTCAGTTGCTATACATAATCCACCCCGCCCACTAAGTTGCTATACATAATCCTGACCAGCCCTCTCAGTTTGCTATATATACGCCTAACATGGATGACTTCTGATTCATTTAGCAAACTCCACTTTCATCGCCAAAGAAACAACAACAAAGATCTTTCTTGCCAATGTCCACTTCGGGTGTCCTAAAAGAAAACTTGATAGCTCCTTCACTGCTGCTTACTCATGTATGGTCAGAGAAGTAGAGCCTTGCGATTTATTTTATATTTTGAAGGTCCGTGGTTCTCAAATACCCAAGCCATGTCGGGGTCCCAGCGTCTGGGCGGAACTGTCGTAGGCTAAGATGTCAGTGATAGCAAGGAAAAGGGTGGTACATCATTGTCTAACTCTCGTTATGACTGAACCAATCTGTCTGTTGTCATTCATGTATTACACAACCCTGGTTGCCGTCGTACATGTCCTTTAGTAAACTGACGATTTTATCCGCGAAACCGTATGCAAATGAATCTTCCAATGCAGTGAATGGAGGATGCTGGATAATGAATGTTATTGAACTGCTGTTGACTCGTGTTTGGCCAAAGAAGTAGAAACACGTAATTTTTTTTTCTTTTGAAGGTCCGTGGTTCTCAAATGCCCTGTCCATGTGGGAGCTCCACGTCTGGGCGAAACTATCGAGGGCTAAGAATCTGTGATACAGAACTGCTTTCTCAATACGAGGGAGCCGCGATAGCTCAGTGGTTAGTGAACTGGACTACAAAGGACAAGGGGTAGGGTTCGATCCCAACCGACGGCTTCCGCGTTCACCCAGCCTTAAATGGGTACCGGATTTTTTTCTGGGAAAGTAAAGCAGCACGGGCGTAATATCGGCAACATTATCCCAAAAATCATGTGCTGAAGGTCTGTAAAATATAGGGTCACTAACACCATATTTCCCTATACGCCACTTGGCGTGTCGGTGGTACTTTACTTTTTTTTTACTTTCTCAATACGAGTGTCAGGAATATATGAATTTCTAACTCCGAGTGTTTTTATATAGATCTCAATGGCGAAGAACATTTTTTTTTAAAACCCCAAGACTGTCTTTATTTTATGGAACCAGCCTTGGAAGAACTACCATAGTGGTAGTTTGGCCAAACAAAATAAACAAGAAAGAAATGTTCAACAGCTGCAGTCAACAGAAAACGCACAAGTGAAAATAGACAGGTTATTGGTTATTGGTTATGGAAGGCCTCGGTATCACTGCAAACGAATTAAAATCCATAATTGCTCAACCGCCCGTGCCAGTGGAATCATCCGAATTACTAACTCATCTCCCAAACAAAGAAAGGTAACTGTAGTTCCCATCGTAGCAGTCTCAGCACACGCCAAAAGACATAAGGCGAAACCAAATAGACAGGTGTTGCAGCCATCACAACCTTTACAGTAACTGCGGTGATTGGGTTCCTAGAGCCCGAAATGAAGATGAATGAGGGACAGACCAAATACAACCTGGCCTGGGTTTTTGAAGCAGAAACACAGCGGCGTGAGGCACACTAAACTAAAGTCACCTTGTAGAGGACTGAGAGCTGATCTGTCTGAAGTCCACGTTGTTGACATGAGAAAAAACACAGGCTCTTACAAATCTAAGTTTATGCTTATAATGGTTTTAATTATAATGTTTTTAATTGTAATGTTTTAATTTTGACGTTTTTAATTCTAATGTTTTAATTGTAATGTTTTAATTTTAATGTTTTTAATTCTAATGTTTTAATTATAATGTTTTAATTGTAATGTTTTAATTTTAACGTTTTTAATTTTAATGTTTTAATTGTAATGTTTTTAATTGTAATGTTTTTAATTCCAACAATGTGAGATGGTAGTTCGTCGTTCGTTTCCATCTTGGCAGAGATCATACCCATACTCCCTACCTGCCGGTTTGTTATAAACAATATAATCTGATTATTAAAAGTTATCGCCACTCTCTTCAGAAATTCACTTCTCAAAGTTTCATCAACAAATTCAGCGCAATATCAAAAATAAGTGAAATTATAATTTAGCCTGTTTGTTGAGGATATTTTAGTAGTCTTGGGAAATGTTCTCGGTTATTAAAAATGACTGGAGTAGAATTCAGCTATCGTAGTTTAACAATGATCATAAGAGACGCTATAAGTTAAATTGTTGGAACCTCTGTGGTTAAATTATGGTTATTTTACACCAAAAAAGAGTTAAATTTGTCAAATTTTGAAATATTTCTTCGCATAATTTTTTTTGGATTAAAAATTCAACTGCACAAAACTAACCATTCTACCATAAAAACTAGCCATTCTACCATAAAAACTAACCATTCTACCATAAAAACTAACCACTCTGTCATTCTAGAATATTTTTGTACAGGATCCCATTTTCAAAACACTCCGATAAAAGATCAATCTCACGAATGAGTGAAAAGTAATTTCCTCAAGATACCTTCATTCATACCTCTCATCATCATCAAGTACGGTGCCTACTGGCGTAGGTGATGTCTCTCCACAACCCTCGATCACGGCAGCTATTTATCATTTCTGTTGTTGACCTTCTGCCAAGCCATTCTCTTAAACTGTCTGTTATTTCTCTCTGCTTCCCTCTATTTCTTCGTCCCTTAATTTTCCCAGTTGTTATAATATATTCCAGTTGTTCTCTTCTCATTACATGGCCAAAAAATGATGATTGTCTCTTCCTAATATTGGAAATTAGCTCTCTTTTTGCTTTGACCTCTCTCATAACATTTTCATTACTCTTCTTAGCTGTCCAAGGTACTCTCAACATTCTTCTGTAAAACCACATTTTTACAGACTTGAGTGATTTTCTTGTCTGTTGTCCTATTGTCCATGATTGGCATCCATATGTCAAGACTGGCACTACATAACATTTAAGAACTCTTTTTCTTGTTTTTATTGTCAAAAATGTATTGTATAGTATCTTCCTCACTTTTTGGAAAGCTGCTTTTGCCTGAGCCATTCTGCATCTCACCTCTTTTATACATCTTCCGTCTGAGGTTAACAAAGTTCCCAAATATTTAAATTCATTTACCTGTTTTAATATTGTTCCACTTGTCTTTATTTTGCGCTGAGGTGATGTCTTTTTCTTTGTTGTTACCATTACCTCTGTCTTTTTGCTATTAAGGTTGAGTCCTTTATTTTTGCTTTCTTTCACTATAATGTCCAACATTTCTTGTAACTCATTTTCACTCTTAGCGATTAAGACTGTATCATCAGCATACCTTATATTATTTATATTATGACCTCCAATTGTTATTCCAGGCATGCCCCTTATGTATCTTAAAATAATCTCACTATAAGTATTAAACAAATCTGGTGACAGCACACAACCTTGTCTAACACCCTGTTTTATTTGTTGAAACGTTCCCAATTGGTTTCCAGTTCTTATGGCCGCTGTTTGTTGCCAGTACATGTACTTTATTATTCTTAGATCTTTGCTGTCTACGTTTATGCTTTCTAAAATTTTGATTATTTTTTGGTGCTTTACTTTGTCAAATGCATTGGTGTAATCTATGAAACATAGGTATAGATCTGTTTTCACCTTTATGGCTCTTTCTACTAAAGATCTTATGATATAAATGGCATTGCTTGTCTCTTTATCTCTGACAAAACCACACTGTTCATCGCTAATTTCTGGACTGATTTTGTTTCGCACTCTTCACATGATGATTCTTAGTAATATCTTAGTCATATGACTCATAAGGCTTATTGTGCAATGATTATCGCATTCAATCGCACCCGATTTCTTTGGTAGGGCTATGAATATTGATTTGAGCATGTCGTCTGGTATATATCCGCTGTTGTAGATATCATTCAATATTTTTGTTATTATTAATTCTATTCCAAGATCACCCCTGGCTTCTATCTCTTCTTTAGTTATATTATCTGGTCCAGGAGCTTTGCCTGCTTTCATATTGCGCAAGGCTTTTTCCACTTTTTCTCTGCGTATTTCTGATCCTTCTCCATTATCCTTAATATTCACTTCCATTCGTTCATCATTATAAAGATTTTTAATGTATTTTGTCCATCGTTCCCTTATGTTTTCTTGAGATTGATTCATACCTCTAGCAACGTTTTAATGATAATAACTAACATAAACAATAAATCACAATAAAATATAAAATAACTGTAATAATATATAATATATATAATAACTAAAGTACTACATTCAGATAAAAGCCGTGGAAAGATTCAAGTGAATCCAAATGAAAGATTCCTCAGGCAAGATTGTCTCCCCCTTCACATCAACATTAGAGATTGTCACAGTAGCTGGATCAGGCTCGCAGGCTCCTGTGATATTGCTGGTCGGTTCTGACTTCGACATTATGTCTGGCGACCGATCATAAGATTGTTAATGAGTAAATGAAGTAACGGTTCACGAGACAAATAATAAATGAATACTATTATATAGGGCAATTTACGAGGCGATAGATCAGCGAATCATTTCAGGGTGTAGTCTATGAAGCAGGCATATATTGGTTTGTTTACTTATGTGTACTTTTCGATGAATGCCCTCATGCTGAATATGGCATATTTTGTCCCACTGATTTTCTGAAATTTCAACCGTTGCTCTTCTAATTCTATATTGATTTTATTCTGAATCCTTCCTTGTAAAACTTTTAGCAAGATTTTTGTCACATAGCTCATGTGGCTTATTGTTCTAGAATCACAACATTCAACTGCACCATTCTTTTTAGGCAATGCAATGAAAGTTGATGTTTTTAGTTCATTTGGTATGTATCCTGCATGGTATATGTCGTTGCATATGTCTGTAATCACACCAGTGCCAAAATCTTCTAGTGCCTGTATCATCTCTATCTGTATGCTGTCAGGTCCTTCTGCTTTCCCTTTTTTCATTGCTTGTATAACTTTTTTCACTTCAGATTTTAAGATTTTATAGCCTGACGTACATTTTATAGTTG
The DNA here is from genome assembly GCA_032433765.1 of Megaustenia siamemsis. Taxonomy (NCBI): domain Eukaryota; kingdom Metazoa; phylum Mollusca; class Gastropoda; order Stylommatophora; family Ariophantidae; genus Megaustenia; species Megaustenia siamemsis. Next base: position 12,289,752 of record JAVIAB010000073.1, read on the forward strand.
GTTTTCAGTCCCTTTGATCATGAAGTAGTTCTGTTATATATTCCTGCCATCTATCTGTTATATATTTACTGTCTGTTACCATTTATCCGCTTTTGTCTGCAATGCATTCGCCTTCTGTGGCTTTTTAAAAATTATATTAGTAATTCTAGTTATTTCGGCGTGCATCCCTCTTAAATCTTGTTTGCTTTCCATAGTTTCAATTTCCAGATATCTTTGTCTGATCATTTTTATTTAGCTGTTGACATATTTGGCGTATTTCGTTACCTATTTTCTTGTGTTTTTTTTAAAAACACTTTCTGCACTGAAGCTTTTTACCGACGCAAGGGAAGAGATTTCAGAGACAAAAATGTTCATGGTTTTAAGAATCAATCTACATATTTATATTTTTGTAACATATAACATATGAATGTTTAGATAATTAAACAAGGTATTAGATTTCACCAATAACCAGACGATACAAGATATGTAAAAAGAATATGGTTTGATGGTGTTCACACTAATCAAATTGAGCGTGGCGTACTTTGCAGAGATACATACGTTTCCGAAATCAGCTTGGCGCACAGTGCAACTAAATGTACAGAAAGAATTACATGTAATAATAATAACATTTAACAAAAATAAGAATGTATTTTCAGACGAGAAAAAAAAAGTCTGTGCAACGACAGGGAATCGAACCCGGGTCACCCGCGTGGCACGCGAGTATTTTACCACTCGACCACCGATGCCTTGTTTCGACCACCGATGCACCAATGTTTATTTAAATTAACCTTTTCTTGTCAAATAACTCAATTAATTAAATATGTACATTTTAAAACTACAATTTAGGTAATTTTGAATTTCACTCTACAGATAGCATAACGTTTAAAAGTAATAAACATTCCTAATCACTACCACATCTGCGATTTCCTTTACCGAGGTTTGATTTGCGCTGTATTTAACAATTAAAACCACCTGCTTCCTGTCTATCAAAACAACCAATCGCCGAGGCCAACGGGATGCTATTTATAGTCATATTAAAACAAACAGAGTTACCTAAACTCACTAGAGAGGATCAATGACCAACAAGACCAGGGGGAGCAGAAGCGCCTGCGATCTGCGCTCGCAATAGCGGGGTAGGCGCACCATCAGCTGACCAAGACATAGCAGTTCTACCTCCTCGTGGTCTCCACTGGTAACAGTCTGCGTCAAAACAGACTGGCTAACAGAAGCTAGGATCGCCGTGTTCCCTATAGTGGTGGCTGTTACTGATATCTACCTATCTATTGACCTTTCGAGCCGTAACCGGCCCATAGGGCGTAGACCAAGATACACCTTCTCCTATATGAATTTTTGTTCTAGCAGTTTTCTTTTAAAGATATTTTATTAAATCTCGCCATCTGTCTCTGTTCTGTGCAAGCAGTTCTATCTCATTGAGGGAGCCGATTCCTGCTGCTCTTGCCTCTCTCATCAATGTTCTTCTCAGTGTCTCCCTGGGTCTTCCTCTTTTTCTTTTACCTGTTGTTTCCCATATGAGGGCTTGCTTTGCTATTCGATTATTATCTCTTCTCATCACATGTCCAACGTATGACCATCGTCTTTTCTTTATTACTGAAGATATTAGTGGTTGATTGGCGATTTCTCTAATTTCCTCGTTTGTTTTGAATTCGTTCCATTCTATACCAAGTATTTTCCTTAGACATTTATTTTCGAATGCGTTCAACTTTGTTTCTATATCTCTTGTTGTTTTCCAGCTTTCACACGCATACGTAAGGGTTGATAGTACATTTGATTTGAATAGCCTAAGTTTTGTGTTTGTGCTAATGAGTTTTGATTTCCACAACTTTTCAAGGCTTCTGAAAGACATTGCTGCTTTAGCCAGTCTGATTCTAATTTCTTTGCTCGTATCCCCTTCTCGATCAATGTGACTTCCAAGATAGATAAAGTGATCGATCTCTTCTACTGGTTTGTTTTCCATGTATATTTTGTCACTTGTTGGAATTAAACTTTTCATGACTTTAGTCTTTTCATGATTGACCTCAAGCCCAATTTTGCTGGCTATTGATGATAGTTCATTTGTGTTTTCCTGCATCGTTTTTATCTGACTGCTGATGAGAACTATGTCATCAGCAAAGTCGAGGTCCTCCAAATGGTCTCCTTGTATCCATTCGATGCCTTTATTACCAGTGCAGCATTTCTTCATTATGAAGTCCATAACAATTCCAAATAACAAGGGCGATAAAATACATCCTTGTTTAACCCCAGTTTCTATTGGGAAACATTCGCTGAGTCCTTCCTCTGTTCGAACTGCACATGTGTAACCATCATACATGTCTTTGATAATATTTATGATTTTTGATGGTAAACCATATTGCTTCAGAATTTTCCACAAAGAATCTCTATGAATACTATCAAATGCTTTTTTGAAGTCGATGAAGTTAAGTACAAAAGGTTTTTGCTTTTCAATATGTTCCTCCAATATAAGTCGTAGAGTGAAAATGTGGTCAAGACAGCTTCTCCCTTTTCTAAACCCAGCCTGTTCTTCACGCATTACTGTATCTATTGAATCCTTTATTCTATTTAGGATGATTTTACAGAATAACTTTGAGGCAACTGACAAAAGTGTCACGCCTCTCCAGTTGTTACAATCTCTAAGATTGCCCTTTTTTGGGATCTTAACAATGATTCCTTTTTTCCATTTATGAGGCGTCTTCTCTGTTTTCCAAATGATGTTGAACATTTTTTGGAGATGTATTAAATTATGGCTATCAATTGCCTTGAGGATCTCAGCTGTTAACTTATCCTCTCCAGCAGCCTTGTTATTGGTCATTAGCTTTAAGGTGGTTTCTATTTCACTCAAGGTGAAGTCATCTAAATTTACATCTAATTCTGCTGCTGGTGTTTCAGCTTCAAAATCTATTAAACTGTGAGGTAGTGGACGGTTAAGAATTTCTTTGAAGTGTTCTGCCCAACGGGCTTTTATGTCTGCGCTTGTTGTTAGCATTAATCCAGATTTGTCTAGAATTGGTGTTCCACTGGATGTATAGGTGTTTGTCAGCATCTTTTGTACAGTATAGAGAGTTCTGCTGTCTCCTGTAATTGCAGCTGTCTCTGCTTTCTCTGCCAAGTTGTCTATATAAGCTCTTGTATCTCTTCTTGCCGAACTTTTCACTTTGTTGTCTAATTCTTTGTATGTTGCTTTTGCCAGAACCTTTCCAAGATCTGTCTTTACATTAGTCACGGCTCTCTTTGCTTCTCTTCTTTCTTTGATGTATTTCCATGTGGTGTCTGAGATCCAAGCTCGTTTTTCCATTTTCTTCAGTCCGGCACTTGCTTCTGCTGCTGTCATTAGTATTTTGCTCTGTGAGTCCCACATTTCATTGATATCTAAGTCTATTTCACCGAGTGCTGAATAACAATTACTTAGCTCTATGTTAAACTTTTCCTTTATGGCTTCATCTTTCAGTTTATGACTATCAATTTTATGTGTAATTGACCTCTTCTGTTGGTTCCTAAATTTTAATCTTATTTTCCCAATGCACAAGTTGTGGTTACTGATATAGAGGACCCAATATTGCTGTACCTCTGGGCTGGACTAGTGGTTCCCAGCATAGCCTGGGATAGACGAACTCCAACTTCTCCAGTTAGAGCCGGGAATGTCAAGAAAGCCATTACGACACGCCAAATCAAACGAGTCAAAGGGCAAACTGTCCGCATCAACTCGTGGCATGACGTCAACAACAACAATAACCAACAAGGCTAGAGTGATACCGCATCACAAAAACATCATCATCATCATCGAGTGCCGTCTCCGCAACGAAGGTTGGCTACCATGGATCGCCATTCCACTCTGTTTCTTGCTTTGATGGTGCAGGTTGTCATATATTGACTTGTCCATCTTTTGATTTTACTCATCCATGTTAGTCTTGGTCTGCCTCTTTTACCTGGTTTTTCCCTTCCAATATTACTTGTAGTAGGCTGTTGTGTCTTTTAACGTGCCCCCAAAATTTCATTTGTCTTGTCTTAATGTATTTAGTAGCTCTCTTTTTATTTTTACTTGTTTTAAAACTGCATCGTTTGTTTTCCTTTCTTTCCATCCAATTCTACTTATTCTTCTATAAATCCATATTTCAAAGGCTTCAATTTTCTGTTCTGTTTTCTTGTCTAATATCCATGTTTCTGCACCATACAGGAATATTGAGAACATGTAACATTTTGCTATTCTTAGTTTCAGCCCTACTGTTATTTGTTTTGTTGTTAGTATATTTTTCATGTCATTAAAATTACTTTTTGCCATACCTATTCTCTTGTTTATTTCAATTTTACATTTTCCATCATTGGTTATAGTATGTCGCAGGTAGTTGTAGCTCTGGACTGTATTCCCTCAACTGTGATATTTAATTGTAGGTCTTCAGAATTTTCTTTGTTTATGATCATAGTTTTAGTCTTTTTGATCACAAAAACAATAGAGGAAAAACATAAAGAGCTTTCACACAAGAGTTCATATATTTAACACTCAAATGAGAAATAATGACCAACAATGCGAAAGTGATCACGATCACATAAAACGATTAGAGACCACAGAGATGGGATTTCGCAGAAGAATGTTGAAAGTTCCCTGGACAGCTAAAAGGACCATTGAGGAAATTCTCAAAGAGGCCAACACAAAAAGAGAGCTAAAAAAAAAAAAACAGAAAGAAACAATCAATATTTTTCGGGCACATCATGAGAAGAGGAAAGTTGGAATATTTGGTTACAAGTGGCAAAATAAAAGGAAAGAGAGATCGCGGACGACAAAGAGAGAAAATACTGGATAGCTTGGTGTCTTGGCATGGAAAACAGTCAACAACAGAACTGATACGATGCACTGTAGATAGAAGATTGTGGAAGGATATGATTGCCTACGCCAACCGGTATGGCACACGATGATAATGAGATTGTTAATCTTCTCCTCTTCCTCTTTTCTCTTTCACTGATACCTAAAAGGTGTCGTGATTTATATCATTTGTCGTTCTTGTGCTGCTCGAATTGTCTGAATTAGTGATTTTCCTTTGTTGTTACATGTCTCTGTCACTGCATCTATCCATCTTCTTCTGGGTCTTCCTCTTGGTCTTTTCCCATGCATTCTCGAGAAGAACGCCCTTGATGGTGATTGGTGAGGATTCATTCTGACCAAGAGATTGTTAATAAGTAAATTAATTAACGGTTTCGTAGATAAATAATAATAATAATAATAAATGAATACTATTATATAGGGCAATTTACGAGGCGATAGATCAGCGAATCATTTCAGGGTGTAGTCTAAGAAGCAGGCATATATTGGTTTGTTTACTTCTGTGTACTTTTCGATGAATGCCCTCATGCTGAATATGGCATATTTTGTCCCACTGATTTTCTGAAATTTCAACCGTTGCTCCTCTAATTCAATATTGATTTTATTCTGAATCCTTCCTTGTAAAACTTTTAGCAAGATTTTTGTCACATAGCTCATTTGGCTTATTGTTCTAGAATCACAACATTCAACTGCACCATTCTTTTTAGGCAATGCAATGAAAGTTGATGTTTTTAGTTCATTTGGTATGTATCCTGCATGGTATATGTCGTTGCATATGTCTGTAATCACTTCAATGACAAAATTTTCTAGTGCCTGTATCATCTCTATCTGTATGCTGTCAGGTCCTGCTGCTTTCCCTTTTTTCATTGCTTGTATAACTTTTTTCACTTCAGATTTTAAGATTTTATAGCCTGACGTACATTTTATAGTTGGTTTTTTGTCCCTTTGATCATGAAGTAGTTCTGTTATATATTCCTGCCATCTATCTGTTATATATTTACTGTCTGTTACCATTTATCCGCTTTTGTCTGCAATGCATTCGCCTTCTGTGGCTTTTTAAAAATTATATTAGTAATTCTAGTTATTTCGGCGTGCATCCATCTTAAATCTTGTTTGCTTTCCATAGTTTCAATTTCCAGATATCTTTGTCTGGCCATTTTTATTTAGCTGTTGACACATTTGGCGTATTTCGTTACCTATTTTCTTGTGTTTTTTTTTTTAAAACACTTTCTGCACTGAAGCTTTTTATCGACGCAAGGGAAGAGATTTCAGAGACAAAAATGTTCATGGTTTTAAGAATCAATCTACATATTTATATTTTTGTAACATATAACATATGAATGTTTGGATAATTAAACAAGGTATTAGATTTCACCAATAACCAGACGATACAAGATATGTAAAAAGAATATGGTTTGATGGTGTTCACACTAATCAAATTGAGAGTGGCGTACTTTGCAGAGATACATACGTTTCCGAAATCAGCTTGGCGCACAGTGCAACGAAATGTACAGAAAGAATTAATAATAACATTTAACAAAAATAAGAATGTATTTTCAGACGAGAAAAAAAAATCTGTGCATCGACCGGGAATCGAACCCGGGTCACCCGCGTGGCAGGCGAGTATGTTTATGGTTATTTAAATTAACCTTTTCTTGTCAAATAACTCAATTAATTAAATATGTACATTTTAAAACTACAATTTGGGTAATTTTGAATTTCACTCTACAGATAGCATAACGTTTAAAAGTAATAAACATTCCTAATCACTACCACATCTGCGATTTCCTTTACCGAGGTTTGATTTGCGCTGTATTTAACAATTAAAACCACCTGCTTCCTGTCTATCAAAACAACCAATCGCCGAGGCCAACGGGATGCTATTTATAGTCATATGAAAACAAACAGAGTTACCTAAACTCACTAGAGAGGATCAATGACCAACAAGACCAGGGGGAGGCAGAAGCGCCTGCGATCTGCGCTCGCAATAGCAGGGTCGGCGCACCATCAGCTGACCAAGACATAGCAGTTCTACCTCCTCGTGGTCTCCACTGGTGACAGTCTGCTTCAAAACAGACTGGCTAACAGAAGCTAGGATCGCCGTGTTCCCTATAGTGGTGGCTGTTACTGATATAGAGGACCCAATATTGCTGTACCTCTGGGCTGGACTAGTGGTTTCCCAGCATAGCCTGGGATAGACGAACTCCATCTTCTCCAGTTAGAGCCGGGAATGTCAAGAAAGCCATTACGACACGCCAAATCAAACGAGTCAAAGGGCAAACTGTCCGCATCAACTCGTGGCATGACGTCAACAACAACAATAACCAACAAGGCTAGAGTGATACCGCATCACAAAAACATCATCATCATCATCGAGTGCCGTCTCCGCAACGAAGGTTGGCTACCATGGATCGCCATTCCACTCTGTTTCTTGCTTTGATGGTGCAGGTTGTCATATATTGACTTGTCCATCTTTTGATTTTACTCATCCATGTTAGTCTTGGTCTGCCTCTTTTACCTGGTTTTTCCCTTCCAATATTACTTGTAGTAGGCTGTTGTGTCTTTTAACGTGCCCCCAAAATTTCATTTGTCTTGTCTTAATGTATTTAGTAGCTCTCTTTTTATTTTTACTTGTTTTAAAACTGCATCGTTTGTTTTCCTTTCTTTCCATCCAATTCTACTTATTCTTCTATAAATCCATATTTCAAAGGCTTCAATTTTCTGTCCTGTTTTCTTGTCTAATATCCATATTTCTGCACCATACAGGAATATTGAGAACATGTAACATTTTGCTATTCTTAGTTTCAGCACTACTGTTATTTGTTTTGTTGTTAGTATATTTTTCATGTCATTAAAATTACTTTTTGCCATACCTATTCTCTTGTTTATTTCAATTTTACATTTTCCATCATTGGTTATAGTTTGTCGCAGGTAGTTGTAGCTCTGGACTGTATTCCCTCAACTGTGATATTTAATTGTAGGTCTTCAGAATTTTCTTTGTTTATGATCATAGTTTTAGTCTTTTTGATCACAAAAACAATAGAGGAAAAACATAAAGAGCTTTCACACAAGAGTTCATATATTTAACACTCAAATGAGAAATAATGACCAACAATGCGAAAGTGATCACGATCACATAAAACGATTAGAGACCACAGAGATGGGATTTCGCAGAAGAATGTTGAAAGTTCCCTGGACAGCTAAAAGGACCATTGAGGAAATTCTCAAAGAGGCCAACACAAAAAGAGAGCTAAAAAAAAAACAGAAAGAAACAATCAATATTTTTCGGGAACATCATGAGAAGAGGAAAGTTGGAATATTTGGTTACAAGTGGCAAAATAAAAGGAAAGAGAGATCGCGGACGACAAAGAGAGAAAATACTGGATAGCTTGGTGTCTTGGCATGGAAAACAGTCAACAACAGAACTGATACGATGCACTGTAGATAGAAGATTGTGGAAGGATATGATTGCCTACGCCAACCGGTATGGCACACGATGATGATGAGATTGTTAATCTTCTCCTCTTCCTCTTTTCTCTTTCACTGATACCTAAAAGGTGTCGTGATTTATATCATTTGTCGTTCTTGTGCTGCTCGAATTGTCTGAATTAGTGATTTTCCTTTGTTGTTACATGTCTCTGTCACTGCATCTATCCATCTTCTTCTGGGTCTTCCTCTTGGTCTTTTCCCATGCATTCTCGAGAAGAACGCCCTTGATGGTGATTGGTGAGGATTCATTCTGACCAAGAGATTGTTAATAAGTAAATGAATTAACGGTTTCGTAGATAAATAATAATAATAATAATAAATGAATACTATTATATAGGGCAATTTACGAGGCGATAGATCAGCGAATCATTTCAGGGTGTAGTCTATGAAGCAGGCATATATTGGTTTGTTTACTTCTGTGTACTTTTCGATGAATGCCCTCATGCTGAATATGGCATATTTTGTCCCACTGATTTTCTGAAATTTCAACCGTTGCTCCTCTAATTCAATATTGATTTTATTCTGAATCCTTCCTTGTAAAACTTTTAGCAAGATTTTTGTCACATAGCTCATTTGGCTTATTGTTCTAGAATCACAACATTCAACTGCACCATTCTTTTTAGGCAATGCAATGAAAGTTGATGTTTTTAGTTCATTTGGTATGTATCCTGCATGGTATATGTCGTTGCATATGTCTGTAATCACTTCAATGACAAAATTTTCTAGTGCCTGTATCATCTCTATCTGTATGCTGTCAGGTCCTGCTGCTTTCCCTTTTTTCATTGCTTGTATAACTTTTTTCACTTCAGATTTTAAGATTTTATAGCCTGACGTACATTTTATAGTTGGTTTTTTGTCCCTTTGATCATGAAGTAGTTCTGTTATATATTCCTGCCATCTATCTGTTATATATTTACTGTCTGTTACCATTTATCCGCTTTTGTCTGCAATGCATTCGCCTTCTGTGGCTTTTTAAAAATTATATTAGTAATTCTAGTTATTTCGGCGTGCATCCATCTTAAATCTTGTTTGCTTTCCATAGTTTCAATTTCCAGATATCTTTGTCTGGCCATTTTTATTTAGCTGTTGACACATTTGGCGTATTTCGTTACCTATTTTCTTGTGTTTTTTTTTAAAACACTTTCTGCACTGAAGCTTTTTATCGACGCAAGGGAAGAGATTTCAGAGACAAAAATGTTCATGGTTTTAAGAATCAATCTACATATTTATATTTTTGTAACATATAACATATGAATGTTTAGATAATTAAACAAGGTATTAGATTTCACCAATAACCAGACGATACAAGATATGTAAAAAGAATATGGTTTGATGGTGTTCACACTAATCAAATTGAGCGTGGCGTACTTTGCAGAGATACATACGTTTCCGAAATCAGCTTGGCGCACAGTGCAACGAAATGTACAGAAAGAATTAATAATAACATTTAACAAAAATAAGAATGTATTTTCAGACGAGAAAAAAAAAATCTGTGCATCGACCGGGAATCGAACCCGGGTCACCCGCGTGGCAGGCGAGTATGTTTATGGTTATTTAAATTAACCTTTTCTTGTCAAATAACTCAATTAATTAAATATGTACATTTTAAAACTACAATTTGGGTAATTTTGAATTTCACTCTACAGATAGCATAACGTTTAAAAGTAATAAACATTCCTAATCACTACCACATCTGCGATTTCCTTTACCGAGGTTTGATTTGCGCTGTATTTAACAATTAAAACCACCTGCTTCCTGTCTATCAAAACAACCAATCGCCGAGGCCAACGGGATGCTATTTATAGTCATATGAAAACAAACAGAGTTACCTAAACTCACTAGAGAGGATCAATGACCAACAAGACCAGGGGGAGGCAGAAGCGCCTGCGATCTGCGCTCGCAATAGCAGGGTCGGCGCACCATCAGCTGACCAAGACATAGCAGTTCTACCTCCTCGTGGTCTCCACTGGTGACAGTCTGCTTCAAAACAGACTGGCTAACAGAAGCTAGGATCGCCGTGTTCCCTATAGTGGTGGCTGTTACTGATATAGAGGACCCAATATTGCTGTACCTCTGGGCTGGACTAGTGGTTTCCCAGCATAGCCTGGGATAGACGAACTCCATCTTCTCCAGTTAGAGCCGGGAATGTCAAGAAAGCCATTACGACACGCCAAATCAAACGAGTCAAAGGGCAAACTGTCCGCATCAACTCGTGGCATGACGTCAACAACAACAATAACCAACAAGGCTAGAGTGATACCGCATCACAAAAACATCATCATCATCATCGAGTGCCGTCTCCGCAACGAAGGTTGGCTACCATGGATCGCCATTCCACTCTGTTTCTTGCTTTGATGGTGCAGGTTGTCATATATTGACTTGTCCATCTTTTGATTTTACTCATCCATGTTAGTCTTGGTCTGCCTCTTTTACCTGGTTTTTCCCTTCCAATATTACTTGTAGTAGGCTGTTGTGTCTTTTAACGTGCCCCCAAAATTTCATTTGTCTTGTCTTAATGTATTTAGTAGCTCTCTTTTTATTTTTACTTGTTTTAAAACTGCATCGTTTGTTTTCCTTTCTTTCCATCCAATTCTACTTATTCTTCTATAAATCCATATTTCAAAGGCTTCAATTTTCTGTCCTGTTTTCTTGTCTAATATCCATATTTCTGCACCATACAGGAATATTGAGAACATGTAACATTTTGCTATTCTTAGTTTCAGCACTACTGTTATTTGTTTTGTTGTTAGTATATTTTTCATGTCATTAAAATTACTTTTTGCCATACCTATTCTCTTGTTTATTTCAATTTTACATTTTCCATCATTGGTTATAGTTTGTCGCAGGTAGTTGTAGCTCTGGACTGTATTCCCTCAACTGTGATATTTAATTGTAGGTCTTCAGAATTTTCTTTGTTTATGATCATAGTTTTAGTCTTTTTGATCACAAAAACAATAGAGGAAAAACATAAAGAGCTTTCACACAAGAGTTCATATATTTAACACTCAAATGAGAAATAATGACCAACAATGCGAAAGTGATCACGATCACATAAAACGATTAGAGACCACAGAGATGGGATTTCGCAGAAGAATGTTGAAAGTTCCCTGGACAGCTAAAAGGACCATTGAGGAAATTCTCAAAGAGGCCAACACAAAAAGAGAGCTAAAAAAAAAACAGAAAGAAACAATCAATATTTTTCGGGAACATCATGAGAAGAGGAAAGTTGGAATATTTGGTTACAAGTGGCAAAATAAAAGGAAAGAGAGATCGCGGACGACAAAGAGAGAAAATACTGGATAGCTTGGTGTCTTGGCATGGAAAACAGTCAACAACAGAACTGATACGATGCACTGTAGATAGAAGATTGTGGAAGGATATGATTGCCTACGCCAACCGGTATGGCACACGATGATGATGAGATTGTTAATCTTCTCCTCTTCCTCTTTTCTCTTTCACTGATACCTAAAAGGTGTCGTGATTTATATCATTTGTCGTTCTTGTGCTGCTCGAATTGTCTGAATTAGTGATTTTCCTTTGTTGTTACATGTCTCTGTCACTGCATCTATCCATCTTCTTCTGGGTCTTCCTCTTGGTCTTTTCCCATGCATTCTCGAGAAGAACGCCCTTGATGGTGATTGGTGAGGATTCATTCTGACCAAGAGATTGTTAATAAGTAAATGAATTAACGGTTTCGTAGATAAATAATAATAATAATAATAAATGAATACTATTATATAGGGCAATTTACGAGGCGATAGATCAGCGAATCATTTCAGGGTGTAGTCTATGAAGCAGGCATATATTGGTTTGTTTACTTCTGTGTACTTTTCGATGAATGCCCTCATGCTGAATATGGCATATTTTGTCCCACTGATTTTCTGAAATTTCAACCGTTGCTCCTCTAATTCAATATTGATTTTATTCTGAATCCTTCCTTGTAAAACTTTTAGCAAGATTTTTGTCACATAGCTCATTTGGCTTATTGTTCTAGAATCACAACATTCAACTGCACCATTCTTTTTAGGCAATGCAATGAAAGTTGATGTTTTTAGTTCATTTGGTATGTATCCTGCATGGTATATGTCGTTGCATATGTCTGTAATCACTTCAATGACAAAATTTTCTAGTGCCTGTATCATCTCTATCTGTATGCTGTCAGGTCCTGCTGCTTTCCCTTTTTTCATTGCTTGTATAACTTTTTTCACTTCAGATTTTAAGATTTTATAGCCTGACGTACATTTTATAGTTGGTTTTTTGTCCCTTTGATCATGAAGTAGTTCTGTTATATATTCCTGCCATCTATCTGTTATATATTTACTGTCTGTTACCATTTATCCGCTTTTGTCTGCAATGCATTCGCCTTCTGTGGCTTTTTAAAAATTATATTAGTAATTCTAGTTATTTCGGCGTGCATCCATCTTAAATCTTGTTTGCTTTCCATAGTTTCAATTTCCAGATATCTTTGTCTGGCCATTTTTATTTAGCTGTTGACACATTTGGCGTATTTCGTTACCTATTTTCTTGTGTTTTTTTTTAAAACACTTTCTGCACTGAAGCTTTTTATCGACGCAAGGGAAGAGATTTCAGAGACAAAAATGTTCATGGTTTTAAGAATCAATCTACATATTTATATTTTTGTAACATATAACATATGAATGTTTAGATAATTAAACAAGGTATTAGATTTCACCAATAACCAGACGATACAAGATATGTAAAAAGAATATGGTTTGATGGTGTTCACACTAATCAAATTGAGCGTGGCGTACTTTGCAGAGATACATACGTTTCCGAAATCAGCTTGGCGCACAGTGCAACGAAATGTACAGAAAGAATTAATAATAACATTTAACAAAAATAAGAATGTATTTTCAGACGAGAAAAAAAAAATCTGTGCATCGACCGGGAATCGAACCCGGGTCACCCGCGTGGCAGGCGAGTATGTTTATGGTTATTTAAATTAACCTTTTCTTGTCAAATAACTCAATTAATTAAATATGTACATTTTAAAACTACAATTTGGGTAATTTTGAATTTCACTCTACAGATAGCATAACGTTTAAAAGTAATAAACATTCCTAATCACTACCACATCTGCGATTTCCTTTACCGAGGTTTGATTTGCGCTGTATTTAACAATTAAAACCACCTGCTTCCTGTCTATCAAAACAACCAATCGCCGAGGCCAACGGGATGCTATTTATAGTCATATGAAAACAAACAGAGTTACCTAAACTCACTAGAGAGGATCAATGACCAACAAGACCAGGGGGAGGCAGAAGCGCCTGCGATCTGCGCTCGCAATAGCAGGGTCGGCGCACCATCAGCTGACCAAGACATAGCAGTTCTACCTCCTCGTGGTCTCCACTGGTGACAGTCTGCTTCAAAACAGACTGGCTAACAGAAGCTAGGATCGCCGTGTTCCCTATAGTGGTGGCTGTTACTGATATAGAGGACCCAATATTGCTGTACCTCTGGGCTGGACTAGTGGTTTCCCAGCATAGCCTGGGATAGACGAACTCCATCTTCTCCAGTTAGAGCCGGGAATGTCAAGAAAGCCATTACGACACGCCAAATCAAACGAGTCAAAGGGCAAACTGTCCGCATCAACTCGTGGCATGACGTCAACAACAACAATAACCAACAAGGCTAGAGTGATACCGCATCACAAAAACATCATCATCATCATCGAGTGCCGTCTCCGCAACGAAGGTTGGCTACCATGGATCGCCATTCCACTCTGTTTCTTGCTTTGATGGTGCAGGTTGTCATATATTGACTTGTCCATCTTTTGATTTTACTCATCCATGTTAGTCTTGGTCTGCCTCTTTTACCTGGTTTTTCCCTTCCAATATTACTTGTAGTAGGCTGTTGTGTCCAAAATTTCATTTGTCTTGTCTTAATGTATTTAGTAGCTCTCTTTTTATTTTTACTTGTTTTAAAACTGCATCGTTTGTTTTCCTTTCTTTCCATCCAATTCTACTTATTCTTCTATAAATCCATATTTCAAAGGCTTCAATTTTCTGTCCTGTTTTCTTGTCTAATATCCATATTTCTGCACCATACAGGAATATTGAGAACATGTAACATTTTGCTATTCTTAGTTTCAGCACTACTGTTATTTGTTTTGTTGTTAGTATATTTTTCATGTCATTAAAATTACTTTTTGCCATACCTATTCTCTTGTTTATTTCAATTTTACATTTTCCATCATTGGTTATAGTTTGTCGCAGGTAGTTGTAGCTCTGGACTGTATTCCCTCAACTGTGATATTTAATTGTAGGTCTTCAGAATTTTCTTTGTTTATGATCATAGTTTTAGTCTTTTTGATCACAAAAACAATAGAGGAAAAACATAAAGAGCTTTCACACAAGAGTTCATATATTTAACACTCAAATGAGAAATAATGACCAACAATGCGAAAGTGATCACGATCACATAAAACGATTAGAGACCACAGAGATGGGATTTCGCAGAAGAATGTTGAAAGTTCCCTGGACAGCTAAAAGGACCATTGAGGAAATTCTCAAAGAGGCCAACACAAAAAGAGAGCTAAAAAAAAAACAGAAAGAAACAATCAATATTTTTCGGGAACATCATGAGAAGAGGAAAGTTGGAATATTTGGTTACAAGTGGCAAAATAAAAGGAAAGAGAGATCGCGGACGACAAAGAGAGAAAATACTGGATAGCTTGGTGTCTTGGCATGGAAAACAGTCAACAACAGAACTGATACGATGCACTGTAGATAGAAGATTGTGGAAGGATATGATTGCCTACGCCAACCGGTATGGCACACGATGATGATGAGATTGTTAATCTTCTCCTCTTCCTCTTTTCTCTTTCACTGATACCTAAAAGGTGTCGTGATTTATATCATTTGTCGTTCTTGTGCTGCTCGAATTGTCTGAATTAGTGATTTTCCTTTGTTGTTACATGTCTCTGTCACTGCATCTATCCATCTTCTTCTGGGTCTTCCTCTTGGTCTTTTCCCATGCATTCTCGAGAAGAACGCCCTTGATGGTGATTGGTGAGGATTCATTCTGACCAAGAGATTGTTAATAAGTAAATGAATTAACGGTTTCGTAGATAAATAATAATAATAATAATAAATGAATACTATTATATAGGGCAATTTACGAGGCGATAGATCAGCGAATCATTTCAGGGTGTAGTCTATGAAGCAGGCATATATTGGTTTGTTTACTTCTGTGTACTTTTCGATGAATGCCCTCATGCTGAATATGGCATATTTTGTCCCACTGATTTTCTGAAATTTCAACCGTTGCTCCTCTAATTCAATATTGATTTTATTCTGAATCCTTCCTTGTAAAACTTTTAGCAAGATTTTTGTCACATAGCTCATTTGGCTTATTGTTCTAGAATCACAACATTCAACTGCACCATTCTTTTTAGGCAATGCAATGAAAGTTGATGTTTTTAGTTCATTTGGTATGTATCCTGCATGGTATATGTCGTTGCATATGTCTGTAATCACTTCAATGACAAAATTTTCTAGTGCCTGTATCATCTCTATCTGTATGCTGTCAGGTCCTGCTGCTTTCCCTTTTTTCATTGCTTGTATAACTTTTTTCACTTCAGATTTTAAGATTTTATAGCCTGACGTACATTTTATAGTTGGTTTTTTGTCCCTTTGATCATGAAGTAGTTCTGTTATATATTCCTGCCATCTATCTGTTATATATTTACTGTCTGTTACCATTTATCCGCTTTTGTCTGCAATGCATTCGCCTTCTGTGGCTTTTTAAAAATTATATTAGTAATTCTAGTTATTTCGGCGTGCATCCATCTTAAATCTTGTTTGCTTTCCATAGTTTCAATTTCCAGATATCTTTGTCTGGCCATTTTTATTTAGCTGTTGACACATTTGGCGTATTTCGTTACCTATTTTCTTGTGTTTTTTTTTTAAAACACTTTCTGCACTGAAGCTTTTTATCGACGCAAGGGAAGAGATTTCAGAGACAAAAATGTTCATGGTTTTAAGAATCAATCTACATATTTATATTTTTGTAACATATAACATATGAATGTTTAGATAATTAAACAAGGTATTAGATTTCACCAATAACCAGACGATACAAGATATGTAAAAAGAATATGGTTTGATGGTGTTCACACTAATCAAATTGAGCGTGGCGTACTTTGCAGAGATACATACGTTTCCGAAATCAGCTTGGCGCACAGTGCAACGAAATGTACAGAAAGAATTAATAATAACATTTAACAAAAATAAGAATGTATTTTCAGACGAGAAAAAAAAAATCTGTGCATCGACCGGGAATCGAACCCGGGTCACCCGCGTGGCAGGCGAGTATGTTTATGGTTATAAATTAACCTTTTCTTGTCAAATAACTCAATTAATTAAATATGTACATTTTAAAACTACAATTTGGGTAATTTTGAATTTCACTCTACAGATAGCATAACGTTTAAAAGTAATAAACATTCCTAATCACTACCACATCTGCGATTTCCTTTACCGAGGTTTGATTTGCGCTGTATTTAACAATTAAAACCACCTGCTTCCTGTCTATCAAAACAACCAATCGCCGAGGCCAACGGGATGCTATTTATAGTCATATGAAAACAAACAGAGTTACCTAAACTCACTAGAGAGGATCAATGACCAACAAGACCAGGGGGAGGCAGAAGCGCCTGCGATCTGCGCTCGCAATAGCAGGGTCGGCGCACCATCAGCTGACCAAGACATAGCAGTTCTACCTCCTCGTGGTCTCCACTGGTAACAGTCTGCGTCAAAACAGACTGGCTAACAGAAGCTAGGATCGCCGTGTTCCCTATAGTGGTGGCTGTTACTGATATAGAGGACCCAATATTGCTGTACCTCTGGGCTGGACTAGTGGTTTCCCAGCATAGCCTGGGATAGACGAACTCCATCTTCTCCAGTTAGAGCCGGGAATGTCAAGAAAGCCATTACGACACGCCAAATCAAACGAGTCAAAGGGCAAACTGTCCGCATCAACTCGTGGCATGACGTCAACAACAACAATAACCAACAAGGCTAGAGTGATACCGCATCACAAAAACATCATCATCATCATCGAGTGCCGTCTCCGCAACGAAGGTTGGCTACCATGGATCGCCATTCCACTCTGTTTCTTGCTTTGATGGTGCAGGTTGTCATATATTGACTTGTCCATCTTTTGATTTTACTCATCCATGTTAGTCTTGGTCTGCCTCTTTTACCTGGTTTTTCCCTTCCAATATTACTTGTAGTAGGCTGTTGTGTCCAAAATTTCATTTGTCTTGTCTTAATGTATTTAGTAGCTCTCTTTTTATTTTTACTTGTTTTAAAACTGCATCGTTTGTTTTCCTTTCTTTCCATCCAATTCTACTTATTCTTCTATAAATCCATATTTCAAAGGCTTCAATTTTCTGTCCTGTTTTCTTGTCTAATATCCATGTTTCTGCACCATACAGGAATATTGAGAACATGTAACATTTTGCTATTCTTAGTTTCAGCACTACTGTTATTTGTTTTGTTGTTAGTATATTTTTCATGTCATTAAAATTACTTTTTGCCATACCTATTCTCTTGTTTATTTCAATTTTACATTTTCCATCATTGGTTATAGTTTGTCGCAGGTAGTTGTAGCTCTGGACTGTATTCCCTCAACTGTGATATTTAATTGTAGGTCTTCAGAATTTTCTTTGTTTATGATCATAGTTTTAGTCTTTTTGATCACAAAAACAATAGAGGAAAAACATAAAGAGCTTTCACACAAGAGTTCATATATTTAACACTCAAATGAGAAATAATGACCAACAATGCGAAAGTGATCACGATCACATAAAACGATTAGAGACCACAGAGATGGGATTTCGCAGAAGAATGTTGAAAGTTCCCTGGACAGCTAAAAGGACCATTGAGGAAATTCTCAAAGAGGCCAACACAAAAAGAGAGCTAAAAAAAAACAGAAAGAAACAATCAATATTTTTCGGGAACATCATGAGAAGAGGAAAGTTGGAATATTTGGTTACAAGTGGCAAAATAAAAGGAAAGAGAGATCGCGGACGACAAAGAGAGAAAATACTGGATAGCTTGGTGTCTTGGCATGGAAAACAGTCAACAACAGAACTGATACGATGCACTGTAGATAGAAGATTGTGGAAGGATATGATTGCCTACGCCAACCGGTATGGCACACGATGATGATGAGATTGTTAATCTTCTCCTCTTCCTCTTTTCTCTTTCACTGATACCTAAAAGGTGTCGTGATTTATATCATTTGTCGTTCTTGTGCTGCTCGAATTGTCTGAATTAGTGATTTTCCTTTGTTGTTACATGTCTCTGTCACTGCATCTATCCATCTTCTTCTGGGTCTTCCTCTTGGTCTTTTCCCATGCATTCTCGAGAAGAACGCCCTTGATGGTGATTGGTGAGGATTCATTCTGACCAAGAGATTGTTAATAAGTAAATGAATTAACGGTTTCGTAGATAAATAATAATAATAATAATAAATGAATACTATTATATAGGGCAATTTACGAGGCGATAGATCAGCGAATCATTTCAGGGTGTAGTCTATGAAGCAGGCATATATTGGTTTGTTTACTTCTGTGTACTTTTCGATGAATGCCCTCATGCTGAATATGGCATATTTTGTCCCACTGATTTTCTGAAATTTCAACCGTTGCTCCTCTAATTCAATATTGATTTTATTCTGAATCCTTCCTTGTAAAACTTTTAGCAAGATTTTTGTCACATAGCTCATTTGGCTTATTGTTCTAGAATCACAACATTCAACTGCACCATTCTTTTTAGGCAATGCAATGAAAGTTGATGTTTTTAGTTCATTTGGTATGTATCCTGCATGGTATATGTCGTTGCATATGTCTGTAATCACTTCAATGACAAAATTTTCTAGTGCCTGTATCATCTCTATCTGTATGCTGTCAGGTCCTGCTGCTTTCCCTTTTTTCATTGCTTGTATAACTTTTTTCACTTCAGATTTTAAGATTTTATAGCCTGACGTACATTTTATAGTTGGTTTTTTGTCCCTTTGATCATGAAGTAGTTCTGTTATATATTCCTGCCATCTATCTGTTATATATTTACTGTCTGTTACCATTTATCCGCTTTTGTCTGCAATGCATTCGCCTTCTGTGGCTTTTTAAAAATTATATTAGTAATTCTAGTTATTTCGGCGTGCATCCATCTTAAATCTTGTTTGCTTTCCATAGTTTCAATTTCCAGATATCTTTGTCTGGCCATTTTTATTTAGCTGTTGACACATTTGGCGTATTTCGTTACCTATTTTCTTGTGTTTTTTTTTAAAACACTTTCTGCACTGAAGCTTTTTATCGACGCAAGGGAAGAGATTTCAGAGACAAAATTGTTCATGGTTTTAAGAATCAATCTACATATTTATATTTTTGTAACATATAACATATGAATGTTTAGATAATTAAACAAGGTATTAGATTTCACCAATAACCAGACGATACAAGATATGTAAAAAGAATATGGTTTGATGGTGTTCACACTAATCAAATTGAGCGTGGCGTACTTTGCAGAGATACATACGTTTCCGAAATCAGCTTGGCGCACAGTGCAACGAAATGTACAGAAAGAATTAATAATAACATTTAACAAAAATAAGAATGTATTTTCAGACGAGAAAAAAAAAATGTGCATCGACCGGGAATCGAACCCGGGTCACCCGCGTGGCAGGCGAGTATGTTTATGGTTATTAAATTAACCTTTTCTTGTCAAATAACTCAATTAATTAAATATGTACATTTTAAAACTACAATTTAGGTAATTTTGAATTTCACTCTACAGATAGCATAACGTTTAAAAGTAATAAACATTCCTAATCACTACCACATCTGCGATTTCCTTTACCGAGGTTTGATTTGCGCTGTATTTAACAATTAAAACCACCTGCTTCCTGTCTATCAAAACAACCAATCGCCGAGGCCAACGGGATGCTATTTATAGTCATATGAAAACAAACAGAGTTACCTAAACTCACTAGAGAGGATCAATGACCAACAAGACCAGGGGGAGGCAGAAGCGCCTGCGATCTGCGCTCGCAATAGCAGGGTCGGCGCACCATCAGCTGACCAAGACATAGCAGTTCTACCTCCTCGTGGTCTCCACTGGTAACAGTCTGCGTCAAAACAGACTGGCTAACAGAAGCTAGGATCGCCGTGTTCCCTATAGTGGTGGCTGTTACTGATATAGAGGACCCAATATTGCTGTACCTCTGGGCTGGACTAGTGGTTTCCCAGCATAGCCTGGGATAGACGAACTCCATCTTCTCCAGTTAGAGCCGGGAATGTCAAGAAAGCCATTACGACACGCCAAATCAAACGAGTCAAAGGGCAAACTGTCCGCATCAACTCGTGGCATGACGTCAACAACAACAATAACCAACAAGGCTAGAGTGATACCGCATCACAAAAACATCATCATCATCATCGAGTGCCGTCTCCGCAACGAAGGTTGGCTACCATGGATCGCCATTCCACTCTGTTTCTTGCTTTGATGGTGCAGGTTGTCATATATTGACTTGTCCATCTTTTGATTTTACTCATCCATGTTAGTCTTGGTCTGCCTCTTTTACCTGGTTTTTCCCTTCCAATATTACTTGTAGTAGGCTGTTGTGTCTTTTAACGTGCCCCCAAAATTTCATTTGTCTTGTCTTAATGTATTTAGTAGCTCTCTTTTTATTTTTACTTGTTTTAAAACTGCATCGTTTGTTTTCCTTTCTTTCCATCCAATTCTACTTATTCTTCTATAAATCCATATTTCAAAGGCTTCAATTTTCTGTCCTGTTTTCTTGTCTAATATCCATGTTTCTGCACCATACAGGAATATTGAGAACATGTAACATTTTGCTATTCTTAGTTTCAGCACTACTGTTATTTGTTTTGTTGTTAGTATATTTTTCATGTCATTAAAATTACTTTTTGCCATACCTATTCTCTTGTTTATTTCAATTTTACATTTTCCATCATTGGTTATAGTTTGTCGCAGGTAGTTGTAGCTCTGGACTGTATTCCCTCAACTGTGATATTTAATTGTAGGTCTTCAGAATTTTCTTTGTTTATGATCATAGTTTTAGTCTTTTTGATCACAAAAACAATAGAGGAAAAACATAAAGAGCTTTCACACAAGAGTTCATATATTTAACACTCAAATGAGAAATAATGACCAACAATGCGAAAGTGATCACGATCACATAAAACGATTAGAGACCACAGAGATGGGATTTCGCAGAAGAATGTTGAAAGTTCCCTGGACAGCTAAAAGGACCATTGAGGAAATTCTCAAAGAGGCCAACACAAAAAGAGAGCTAAAAAAAAACAGAAAGAAACAATCAATATTTTTCGGGAACATCATGAGAAGAGGAAAGTTGGAATATTTGGTTACAAGTGGCAAAATAAAAGGAAAGAGAGATCGCGGACGACAAAGAGAGAAAATACTGGATAGCTTGGTGTCTTGGCATGGAAAACAGTCAACAACAGAACTGATACGATGCACTGTAGATAGAAGATTGTGGAAGGATATGATTGCCTACGCCAACCGGTATGGCACACGATGATGATGAGATTGTTAATCTTCTCCTCTTCCTCTTTTCTCTTTCACTGATACCTAAAAGGTGTCGTGATTTATATCATTTGTCGTTCTTGTGCTGCTCGAATTGTCTGAATTAGTGATTTTCCTTTGTTGTTACATGTCTCTGTCACTGCATCTATCCATCTTCTTCTGGGTCTTCCTCTTGGTCTTTTCCCATGCATTCTCGAGAAGAACGCCCTTGATGGTGATTGGTGAGGATTCATTCTGACCAAGAGATTGTTAATAAGTAAATGAATTAACGGTTTCGTAGATAAATAATAATAATAATAATAAATGAATACTATTATATAGGGCAATTTACGAGGCGATAGATCAGCGAATCATTTCAGGGTGTAGTCTATGAAGCAGGCATATATTGGTTTGTTTACTTCTGTGTACTTTTCGATGAATGCCCTCATGCTGAATATGGCATATTTTGTCCCACTGATTTTCTGAAATTTCAACCGTTGCTCCTCTAATTCAATATTGATTTTATTCTGAATCCTTCCTTGTAAAACTTTTAGCAAGATTTTTGTCACATAGCTCATTTGGCTTATTGTTCTAGAATCACAACATTCAACTGCACCATTCTTTTTAGGCAATGCAATGAAAGTTGATGTTTTTAGTTCATTTGGTATGTATCCTGCATGGTATATGTCGTTGCATATGTCTGTAATCACTTCAATGACAAAATTTTCTAGTGCCTGTATCATCTCTATCTGTATGCTGTCAGGTCCTGCTGCTTTCCCTTTTTTCATTGCTTGTATAACTTTTTTCACTTCAGATTTTAAGATTTTATAGCCTGACGTACATTTTATAGTTGGTTTTTTGTCCCTTTGATCATGAAGTAGTTCTGTTATATATTCCTGCCATCTATCTGTTATATATTTACTGTCTGTTACCATTTATCCGCTTTTGTCTGCAATGCATTCGCCTTCTGTGGCTTTTTAAAAATTATATTAGTAATTCTAGTTATTTCGGCGTGCATCCATCTTAAATCTTGTTTGCTTTCCATAGTTTCAATTTCCAGATATCTTTGTCTGGCCATTTTTATTTAGCTGTTGACACATTTGGCGTATTTCGTTACCTATTTTCTTGTGTTTTTTTTTTAAAACACTTTCTGCACTGAAGCTTTTTATCGACGCAAGGGAAGAGATTTCAGAGACAAAAATGTTCATGGTTTTAAGAATCAATCTACATATTTATATTTTTGTAACATATAACATATGAATGTTTAGATAATTAAACAAGGTATTAGATTTCACCAATAACCAGATGATACAAGACATGTAAAAAGAATATGGTTTGATGGTGTTCACACTAATCAAATTGAGAGTGGCGTACTTTGCGGAGATACATACGTTTCCGAAATCAGCTTGGCGCACAGTGCAACGAAATGTACAGAAAGAGTTAATAATAACATTTAACAAAAATAAGAATGTACTTTCAGACGAGAAAAAAAAAACATTGTGCATCGACCGGGAATCGAACCCGGGTCACCCGCGTGGTTAAATAAATTAACTTTTTCTTGTCAAATAACTCAATTAATTAAATATGTACATTTTAAAACTACAATTTAGGTAATTTTGAATTTCACTCTACAGATAGCATAACGTTTAAAAGTAATAAACATTCCTAATCACTACCACATCTGCGATTTCCTTTACCGAGGTTTGATTTGCGCTGTATTTAACAATTAAAACCACCTGCTTCCTGTCTATCAAAACAACCAATCGCCGAGGCCAACGGGATGCTATTTATAGTCATATGAAAACAAACAGAGTTACCTAAACTCACTAGAGAGGATCAATGACCAACAAGACCAGGGGGGGCAGAAGCGCCTGCGATCTGCGCTCGCAATAGCAGGGTCGGCGCACCATCAGCTGACCAAGACATAGCAGTTCTACCTCCTCGTGGTCTCCACTGTTAACAGTCTGCGTCAAAACAGACTGGCTAACAGAAGCTAGGATCGCCGTGTTCCCTATAGTGGTGGCTGTTACTGATATAGAGGACCCAATATTGCTGTACCTCTGGGCTGGACTAGTGGTTTCCCAGCATAGCCTGGGATAGACGAACTCCAACTTCTCCAGTTAGAGCCGGGAATGTCAAGAAAGCCATTACGACACGCCAAATCAAACGAGTCAAAGGGCAAACTGTCCGCATCAACTCGTGGCATGACGTCAACAACAACAATAACCAACAAGGCTAGAGTGATACCGCATCACAAAAACATCATCATCATCATCGAGTGCCGTCTCCGCAACGAAGGTTGGCTACCATGGATCGCCATTCCACTCTGTTTCTTGCTTTGATGGTGCAGGTTGTCATATATTGACTTGTCCATCTTTTGATTTTACTCGTCCATGTTAGTCTTGGTCTGCCTCTTTTACCTGGTTTTTCCCTTTTAATATTACTTGTTGTGGCTGTTGTGTATTTTAACGTGCCCCCAAAATTTCATTTGTCTTGTCTTAATGTATTTAGTAGTTCTCTTTTTATTTTTACTTGTTTTAAAACTGCATCGTTTGTTTTCCTTTCTTTCCATCAAATTCTACCTATTCTTCTATAAATCCATATTTCAAAGGCTTCAATTTTCTGTTCTGTTTTCTTGTCTAATATCCATGTTTCTGCACCATACAGGAATATTGAGAACATGTAACATTTTGCTATTCTTAGTTTCAGCCCTACTGTTATTTGTTTTGTTGTTAGTATATTTTTCATGTCATTAAAATTACTTTTTGCCATACCTATTCTCTTGTTTATTTCAATTTTACATTTTCCATCATTGGTTATAGTCGCAGGTAGTTGTAGCTCTGGACTGTATTCCCTCAACTGTGATATTTAATTGTAGGTCTTCAGAATTTTCTTTGTTTATGATCATAGTTTTAGTCTTTTTGATCACAAAAACAATAGAGGAATAACATAAAGAGCTTTCACACAAGAGTTCATATATTTAACACTCAAATGAGAAATAATGACCAACAATGCGAAAGTGATCACGATCACATAAAACGATTAGAGACCACAGAGATGGGATTTCGCAGAAGAATGTTGAAAGTTCCCTGGACAGCTAAAAGGACCATTGAGGAAATTCTCAAAGAGGCCAACACAAAAAGAGAGCTAAAAAAAAAGCAGAAAGAAACAATCAATATTTTTCGGGCACATCATGAGAAGAGGAAAGTTGGAATATTTGGTTACAAGTGGCAAAATAAAAGGAAAGAGAGATCGCGGACGACAAAGAGAGAAAATACTGGATAGCTTGGTGTCTTGGCATGGAAAACAGTCAACAACAGAACTGATACGATGCACTGTAGATAGAAGATTGTGGAAGGATATGATTGCCTACGCCAACCGGTATGGCACACGATGATGATGAGATTGTTAATAAGTAAATGACTTAACGGTTTCGTAGATAAATAATAATAATAAATGAATACTATTGTATAGGGCAATTTACGAGGCGATAGATCAGCGAATCATTTCAGGGTGTAGTCTATGAAGCAGGCACATATTGGTTTGTTTACTTATGTGTACTTTTCGATGAATGTCTTCATGCTGAATATGGCATATTTTGTCCCACTGATTTTCTTAAATTTCAACCGTTGCTCTTCTAATTCAATATTGATTTTATTTTGAATCCTTCCTTGTAAAACTTTTTGCAAGATTTTTGTCACATAGCTCATTTGGCTTATTGTTCTAGAATCACAACATTCAACTGCACCATTCTTTTTAGGCAATGCAATGAAAGTTGATGTTTTTAGTTCATTTGGTATGTATCCTGCATGGTATATGTCGTTGCATATGTCTGTAATCACTTCAATGACAAAATTTTCTAGTGCCTGTATCATCTCTATCTGTATGCTGTCAGGTCCTGCTGCTTTCCCTTTTTTCATTGCTTGTATAACTTTTTTCACTTCAGATTTTAAGATTTTATAGCCTGACGTACATTTTATAGTTGGTTTTTTGTCCCTTTGATCATGAAGTAGTTCTGTTATATATTCCTGCCATCTATCTGTTATATATTTACTGTCTGTTACCATTTATCCGCTTTTGTCTGCAATGCATTCGCCTTCTGTGGCTTTTAAAAATTATATTAGTAATTCTAGTTATTTCGGCGTGCATCCATCTTAAATCTTGTTTGCTTTCCATAGTTTCAATTTCCAGATATCTTTGTCTGGCCATTTTTATTTAGCTGTTGACACATTTGGCGTATTTCGTTACCTATTTTCTTGTGTGTTTTTTTTTAAAACACTTTCTGCACTGAAGCTTTTTATCGACGCAAGGGAAGAGATTTCAGAGACAAAATTGTTCATGGTTTTAAGAATCAATCTACATATTTATATTTTTGTAACATTTAACATATATATGAATGTTTAGATAATTAAACAAGGTATTAGATTTCACCAATAACCAGATGATACAAGACATGTAAAAAGAATATGGTTTGATGGTGTTCACACTAATCAAATTGAGAGTGGCGTACTTTGCGGAGATACATACGTTCCCGAAATCAGCTTGGCGCACAGTGAGGCGAAATGTACAGAAAGAGTTAATATAAAATTTAACAAAAATAAGAATGTACTTTCAGACGAGAAAAAAAAAACATTTGTGCATCGACCGGGAATCGAACCCGGGTCACCCGCGTGGCAGGTGGTTAAATAAATTAACTTTTTCTTGTCAAATAACTCAATTAATTAAATATGTACATTTTAAAACTACAATTTAGGTAATTTTGAATTTCACTCTACAGATAGCATAACGTTTAAAAGTAATAAACATTCCTAATCACTACCACATCTGCGATTTCCTTTACCGAGGTTTGATTTGCGCTGTATTTAACAATTAAAACCACCTGCTTCCTGTCTATCAAAACAACCAATCGCCGAGGCCAACGGGATGCTATTTATAGTCATATGAAAACAAACAGAGTTACCTAAACTCACTAGAGAGGATCAATGACCAACAAGACCAGGGGGAGCAGAAGCGCCTGCGATCTGCGCTCGCAATAGCAGGGTCGGCGCACCATCAGCTGACCAAGACATAGCAGTTCTACCTCCTCGTGGTCTCCACTGTTAACAGTCTGCGTCAAAACAGACTGGCTAACAGAAGCTAGGATCGCCGTGTTCCCTATAGTGGTGGCTGTTACTGATATAGAGGACCCAATATTGCTGTACCTCTGGGCTGGACTAGTGGTTTCCCAGCATAGCCTGGGATAGACGAACTCCAACTTCTCCAGTTAGAGCCGGGAATGTCAAGAAAGCCATTACGACACGCCAAATCAAACGAGTCAAAGGGCAAACTGTCCGCATCAACTCGTGGCATGACGTCAACAACAACAATAACCAACAAGGCTAGAGTGATACCGCATCACAAAAACATCATCATCATCATCGAGTGCCGTCTCCGCAACGAAGGTTGGCTACCATGGATCGCCATTCCACTCTGTTTCTTGCTTTGATGGTGCAGGTTGTCATATATTGACTTGTCCATCTTTTGATTTTACTCGTCCATGTTAGTCTTGGTCTGCCTCTTTTACCTGGTTTTTCCCTTTTAATATTACTTGTTGTGGCTGTTGTGTATTTTAACGTGCCCCCAAAATTTCATTTGTCTTGTCTTAATGTATTTAGTAGTTCTCTTTTTATTTTTACTTGTTTTAAAACTGCATCGTTTGTTTTCCTTTCTTTCCATCAAATTCTACCTATTCTTCTATAAATCCATATTTCAAAGGCTTCAATTTTCTGTTCTGTTTTCTTGTCTAATATCCATGTTTCTGCACCATACAGGAATATTGAGAACATGTAACATTTTGCTATTCTTAGTTTCAGCCCTACTGTTATTTGTTTTGTTGTTAGTATATTTTTCATGTCATTAAAATTACTTTTTGCCATACCTATTCTCTTGTTTATTTCAATTTTACATTTTCCATCATTGGTTATAGTATGTCGCAGGTAGTTGTAGCTCTGGACTGTATTCCCTCAACTGTGATATTTAATTGTAGGTCTTCAGAATTTTCTTTGTTTATGATCATAGTTTTAGTCTTTTTGATCACAAAAACAATAGAGGAATAACATAAAGAGCTTTCACACAAGAGTTCATATATTTAACACTCAAATGAGAAATAATGACCAACAATGCGAAAGTGATCACGATCACATAAAACGATTAGAGACCACAGAGATGGGATTTCGCAGAAGAATGTTGAAAGTTCCCTGGACAGCTAAAAGGACCATTGAGGAAATTCTCAAAGAGGCCAACACAAAAAGAGAGCTCCAAAAAAAAGCAGAAAGAAACAATCAATATTTTTCGGGCACATCATGAGAAGAGGAAAGTTGGAATATTTGGTTACAAGTGGCAAAATAAAAGGAAAGAGAGATCGCGGACGACAAAGAGAGAAAATACTGGATAGCTTGGTGTCTTGGCATGGAAAACAGTCAACAACAGAACTGATACGATGCACTGTAGATAGAAGATTGTGGAAGGATATGATTGCCTACGCCAACCGGTATGGCACACGATGATGATGAGATTGTTAATAAGTAAATGACTTAACGGTTTCGTAGATAAATAATAATAATAAATGAATACTATTGTATAGGGCAATTTACGAGGCGATAGATCAGCGAATCATTTCAGGGTGTAGTCTATGAAGCAGGCACATATTGGTTTGTTTACTTATGTGTACTTTTCGATGAATGTCTTCATGCTGAATATGGCATATTTTGTCCCACTGATTTTCTTAAATTTCAACCGTTGCTCTTCTAATTCAATATTGATTTTATTTTGAATCCTTCCTTGTAAAACTTTTTGCAAGATTTTTGTCACATAGCTCATTTGGCTTATTGTTCTAGAATCACAACATTCAACTGCACCATTCTTTTTAGGCAATGCAATGAAAGTTGATGTTTTTAGTTCATTTGGTATGTATCCTGCATGGTATATGTCGTTGCATATGTCTGTAATCACTTCAATGACAAAATTTTCTAGTGCCTGTATCATCTCTATCTGTATGCTGTCAGGTCCTGCTGCTTTCCCTTTTTTCATTGCTTGTATAACTTTTTTCACTTCAGATTTTAAGATTTTATAGCCTGACGTACATTTTATAGTTGGTTTTTTGTCCCTTTGATCATGAAGTAGTTCTGTTATATATTCCTGCCATCTATCTGTTATATATTTACTGTCTGTTACCATTTATCCGCTTTTGTCTGCAATGCATTCGCCTTCTGTGGCTTTTTAAAAATTATATTAGTAATTCTAGTTATTTCGGCGTGCATCCATCTTAAATCTTGTTTGCTTTCCATAGTTTCAATTTCCAGATATCTTTGTCTGGCCATTTTTATTTAGCTGTTGACACATTTGGCGTATTTCGTTACCTATTTTCTTGTGTTTTTTTTTAAAACACTTTCTGCACTGAAGCTTTTTATCGACGCAAGGGAAGAGATTTCAGAGACAAAAATGTTCATGGTTTTAAGAATCAATCTACATATTTATATTTTTGTAACATATAACATATGAATGTTTAGATAATTAAACAAGGTATTAGATTTCACCAATAACCAGATGATACAAGACATGTAAAAAGAATATGGTTTGATGGTGTTCACACTAATCAAATTGAGAGTGGCGTACTTTGCGGAGATACATACGTTCCCGAAATCAGCTTGGCGCACAGTGCGGCGAAATGTACAGAAAGAGTTAATAATAACATTTAACAAAAATAAGAATGTACTTTCAGACGA
The DNA here is from genome assembly GCA_032433765.1 of Megaustenia siamemsis. Lineage (NCBI taxonomy): Eukaryota > Metazoa > Mollusca > Gastropoda > Stylommatophora > Ariophantidae > Megaustenia > Megaustenia siamemsis. The sequence goes on from JAVIAB010000073.1 coordinate 12,319,391, forward strand.
GAAAAAAAAAACATTTGTGCATCGACCGGGAATCGAACCCGGGTCACCCGCGTGGTTAAATAAATTAACTTTTTCTTGTCAAATAACTCAATTAATTAAATATGTACATTTTAAAACTACAATTTAGGTAATTTTGAATTTCACTCTACAGATAGCATAACGTTTAAAAGTAATAAACATTCCTAATCACTACCACATCTGCGATTTCCTTTACCGAGGTTTGATTTGCGCTGTATTTAACAATTAAAACCACCTGCTTCCTGTCTATCAAAACAACCAATCGCCGAGGCCAACGGGATGCTATTTATAGTCATATGAAAACAAACAGAGTTACCTAAACTCACTAGAGAGGATCAATGACCAACAAGACCAGGGGGGAGCAGAAGCGCCTGCGATCTGCGCTCGCAATAGCAGGGTCGGCGCACCATCAGCTGACCAAGACATAGCAGTTCTACCTCCTCGTGGTCTCCACTGTTAACAGTCTGCGTCAAAACAGACTGGCTAACAGAAGCTAGGATCGCCGTGTTCCCTATAGTGGTGGCTGTTACTGATATAGAGGACCCAATATTGCTGTACCTCTGGGCTGGACTAGTGGTTTCCCAGCATAGCCTGGGATAGACGAACTCCAACTTCTCCAGTTAGAGCCGGGAATGTCAAGAAAGCCATTACGACACGCCAAATCAAACGAGTCAAAGGGCAAACTGTCCGCATCAACTCGTGGCATGACGTCAACAACAACAATAACCAACAAGGCTAGAGTGATACCGCATCACAAAAACATCATCATCATCATCGAGTGCCGTCTCCGCAACGAAGGTTGGCTACCATGGATCGCCATTCCACTCTGTTTCTTGCTTTGATGGTGCAGGTTGTCATATATTGACTTGTCCATCTTTTGATTTTACTCGTCCATGTTAGTCTTGGTCTGCCTCTTTTACCTGGTTTTTCCCTTTTAATATTACTTGTTGTGGCTGTTGTGTATTTTAACGTGCCCCCAAAATTTCATTTGTCTTGTCTTAATGTATTTAGTAGTTCTCTTTTTATTTTTACTTGTTTTAAAACTGCATCGTTTGTTTTCCTTTCTTTCCATCAAATTCTACCTATTCTTCTATAAATCCATATTTCAAAGGCTTCAATTTTCTGTTCTGTTTTCTTGTCTAATATCCATGTTTCTGCACCATACAGGAATATTGAGAACATGTAACATTTTGCTATTCTTAGTTTCAGCCCTACTGTTATTTGTTTTGTTGTTAGTATATTTTTCATGTCATTAAAATTACTTTTTGCCATACCTATTCTCTTGTTTATTTCAATTTTACATTTTCCATCATTGGTTATAGTATGTCGCAGGTAGTTGTAGCTCTGGACTGTATTCCCTCAACTGTGATATTTAATTGTAGGTCTTCAGAATTTTCTTTGTTTATGATCATAGTTTTAGTCTTTTTGATCACAAAAACAATAGAGGAATAACATAAAGAGCTTTCACACAAGAGTTCATATATTTAACACTCAAATGAGAAATAATGACCAACAATGCGAAAGTGATCACGATCACATAAAACGATTAGAGACCACAGAGATGGGATTTCGCAGAAGAATGTTGAAAGTTCCCTGGACAGCTAAAAGGACCATTGAGGAAATTCTCAAAGAGGCCAACACAAAAAGAGAGCTCCAAAAAAAAGCAGAAAGAAACAATCAATATTTTTCGGGCACATCATGAGAAGAGGAAAGTTGGAATATTTGGTTACAAGTGGCAAAATAAAAGGAAAGAGAGATCGCGGACGACAAAGAGAGAAAATACTGGATAGCTTGGTGTCTTGGCATGGAAAACAGTCAACAACAGAACTGATACGATGCACTGTAGATAGAAGATTGTGGAAGGATATGATTGCCTACGCCAACCGGTATGGCACACGATGATGATGAGATTGTTAATAAGTAAATGACTTAACGGTTTCGTAGATAAATAATAATAATAAATGAATACTATTGTATAGGGCAATTTACGAGGCGATAGATCAGCGAATCATTTCAGGGTGTAGTCTATGAAGCAGGCACATATTGGTTTGTTTACTTATGTGTACTTTTCGATGAATGTCTTCATGCTGAATATGGCATATTTTGTCCCACTGATTTTCTTAAATTTCAACCGTTGCTCTTCTAATTCAATATTGATTTTATTTTGAATCCTTCCTTGTAAAACTTTTTGCAAGATTTTTGTCACATAGCTCATTTGGCTTATTGTTCTAGAATCACAACATTCAACTGCACCATTCTTTTTAGGCAATGCAATGAAAGTTGATGTTTTTAGTTCATTTGGTATGTATCCTGCATGGTATATGTCGTTGCATATGTCTGTAATCACTTCAATGACAAAATTTTCTAGTGCCTGTATCATCTCTATCTGTATGCTGTCAGGTCCTGCTGCTTTCCCTTTTTTCATTGCTTGTATAACTTTTTTCACTTCAGATTTTAAGATTTTATAGCCTGACGTACATTTTATAGTTGGTTTTTTGTCCCTTTGATCATGAAGTAGTTCTGTTATATATTCCTGCCATCTATCTGTTATATATTTACTGTCTGTTACCATTTATCCGCTTTTGTCTGCAATGCATTCGCCTTCTGTGGCTTTTTAAAAATTATATTAGTAATTCTAGTTATTTCGGCGTGCATCCATCTTAAATCTTGTTTGCTTTCCATAGTTTCAATTTCCAGATATCTTTGTCTGGCCATTTTTATTTAGCTGTTGACACATTTGGCGTATTTCGTTACCTATTTTCTTGTGTTTTTTTTTAAAACACTTTCTGCACTGAAGCTTTTTATCGACGCAAGGGAAGAGATTTCAGAGACAAAATGTTCATGGTTTTAAGAATCAATCTACATATTTATATTTTTGTAACATATAACATATGAATGTTTAGATAATTAAACAAGGTATTAGATTTCACCAATAACCAGATGATACAAGACATGTAAAAAGAATATGGTTTGATGGTGTTCACACTAATCAAATTGAGAGTGGCGTACTTTGCGGAGATACATACGTTCCCGAAATCAGCTTGGCGCACAGTGCGGCGAAATGTACAGAAAGAGTTAATAATAACATTTAACAAAAATAAGAATGTACTTTCAGACGAGAAAAAAAAAACATTTGTGCATCGACCGGGAATCGAACCCGGGTCACCCGCGTGGTTAAATAAATTAACTTTTTCTTGTCAAATAACTCAATTAATTAAATATGTACATTTTAAAACTACAATTTAGGTAATTTTGAATTTCACTCTACAGATAGCATAACGTTTAAAAGTAATAAACATTCCTAATCACTACCACATCTGCGATTTCCTTTACCGAGGTTTGATTTGCGCTGTATTTAACAATTAAAACCACCTGCTTCCTGTCTATCAAAACAACCAATCGCCGAGGCCAACGGGATGCTATTTATAGTCATATGAAAACAAACAGAGTTACCTAAACTCACTAGAGAGGATCAATGACCAACAAGACCAGGGGGGAGCAGAAGCGCCTGCGATCTGCGCTCGCAATAGCAGGGTCGGCGCACCATCAGCTGACCAAGACATAGCAGTTCTACCTCCTCGTGGTCTCCACTGTTAACAGTCTGCGTCAAAACAGACTGGCTAACAGAAGCTAGGATCGCCGTGTTCCCTATAGTGGTGGCTGTTACTGATATAGAGGACCCAATATTGCTGTACCTCTGGGCTGGACTAGTGGTTTCCCAGCATAGCCTGGGATAGACGAACTCCAACTTCTCCAGTTAGAGCCGGGAATGTCAAGAAAGCCATTACGACACGCCAAATCAAACGAGTCAAAGGGCAAACTGTCCGCATCAACTCGTGGCATGACGTCAACAACAACAATAACCAACAAGGCTAGAGTGATACCGCATCACAAAAACATCATCATCATCATCGAGTGCCGTCTCCGCAACGAAGGTTGGCTACCATGGATCGCCATTCCACTCTGTTTCTTGCTTTGATGGTGCAGGTTGTCATATATTGACTTGTCCATCTTTTGATTTTACTCGTCCATGTTAGTCTTGGTCTGCCTCTTTTACCTGGTTTTTCCCTTTTAATATTACTTGTTGTGGCTGTTGTGTATTTTAACGTGCCCCCAAAATTTCATTTGTCTTGTCTTAATGTATTTAGTAGTTCTCTTTTTATTTTTACTTGTTTTAAAACTGCATCGTTTGTTTTCCTTTCTTTCCATCAAATTCTACCTATTCTTCTATAAATCCATATTTCAAAGGCTTCAATTTTCTGTTCTGTTTTCTTGTCTAATATCCATGTTTCTGCACCATACAGGAATATTGAGAACATGTAACATTTTGCTATTCTTAGTTTCAGCCCTACTGTTATTTGTTTTGTTGTTAGTATATTTTTCATGTCATTAAAATTACTTTTTGCCATACCTATTCTCTTGTTTATTTCAATTTTACATTTTCCATCATTGGTATGTCGCAGGTAGTTGTAGCTCTGGACTGTATTCCCTCAACTGTGATATTTAATTGTAGGTCTTCAGAATTTTCTTTGTTTATGATCATAGTTTTAGTCTTTTTGATCACAAAAACAATAGAGGAATAACATAAAGAGCTTTCACACAAGAGTTCATATATTTAACACTCAAATGAGAAATAATGACCAACAATGCGAAAGTGATCACGATCACATAAAACGATTAGAGACCACAGAGATGGGATTTCGCAGAAGAATGTTGAAAGTTCCCTGGACAGCTAAAAGGACCATTGAGGAAATTCTCAAAGAGGCCAACACAAAAAGAGAGCTCCAAAAAAAAGCAGAAAGAAACAATCAATATTTTTCGGGCACATCATGAGAAGAGGAAAGTTGGAATATTTGGTTACAAGTGGCAAAATAAAAGGAAAGAGAGATCGCGGACGACAAAGAGAGAAAATACTGGATAGCTTGGTGTCTTGGCATGGAAAACAGTCAACAACAGAACTGATACGATGCACTGTAGATAGAAGATTGTGGAAGGATATGATTGCCTACGCCAACCGGTATGGCACACGATGATGATGAGATTGTTAATAAGTAAATGACTTAACGGTTTCGTAGATAAATAATAATAATAAATGAATACTATTGTATAGGGCAATTTACGAGGCGATAGATCAGCGAATCATTTCAGGGTGTAGTCTATGAAGCAGGCACATATTGGTTTGTTTACTTATGTGTACTTTTCGATGAATGTCTTCATGCTGAATATGGCATATTTTGTCCCACTGATTTTCTTAAATTTCAACCGTTGCTCTTCTAATTCAATATTGATTTTATTTTGAATCCTTCCTTGTAAAACTTTTTGCAAGATTTTTGTCACATAGCTCATTTGGCTTATTGTTCTAGAATCACAACATTCAACTGCACCATTCTTTTTAGGCAATGCAATGAAAGTTGATGTTTTTAGTTCATTTGGTATGTATCCTGCATGGTATATGTCGTTGCATATGTCTGTAATCACTTCAATGACAAAATTTTCTAGTGCCTGTATCATCTCTATCTGTATGCTGTCAGGTCCTGCTGCTTTCCCTTTTTTCATTGCTTGTATAACTTTTTTCACTTCAGATTTTAAGATTTTATAGCCTGACGTACATTTTATAGTTGGTTTTTTGTCCCTTTGATCATGAAGTAGTTCTGTTATATATTCCTGCCATCTATCTGTTATATATTTACTGTCTGTTACCATTTTTCCGTTTTTGTCTGCAATGCATTCGCCTTCTGTGGCTTTTAAAAATTTGTATTAATAATTCTAATTATTTCGGCGTGCATCCATCTTAAATCTTGTTTGCTTTCCATAGTTTCAATTTCCAGATATCTTTGTCTGGCCATTTTTATTTAGCTGTTGGCACATTTGCGTATTTCGTTACCTATTTTCTTGTGTGTTTTTTTTTAAAAACTCTTTCTGCACTGAAGCTTTTTATCGACGCAATGGAAGAGATTTCAGAGACAAAATTGTTCATGGTTTTAAGAATCAATCTACATATTTATATTTATGTAACATTTAACATATTATATATGAACGTTTAGATAATTGAACAAGGTATTAGATTTCACCAATAACCAGATGATACAAGACATGTAAAAAGAATATGGTTTGATGGTGTTCACACTAATCAAATTGAGAGTGGCGTACTTTGCGGAGATACATACGCTCCCGAAATCAGCTTGGCGCACAGTGAGGCGAAATGTACAGAAAGAGTTAATTATAAAATTTAACAAAAATAAGAATGTACTTTCAGACGAGAAAAAAAAAACATTTGTGCATCGACCGGGAATCGAACCCGGGTCACCCGCGTGGCAGGCGAGTATTCTACCACTAGACCACCGATGCCTTGTTTGTGGTTAAATAAATTAACTTTTTCTTGTCAAATAACTCAATTAATTAAATATGTACATTTTAAAACTACAATTTAGGTAAGCTTGAATTTCACTCTACAGATAGCATAACGTTTAAAAGTAATAAACATTCCTAATCACTACCACATCTGCGATTTCCTTTACCGAGGTTTGATTTGCGCTGTATTTAACAATTAAAACCACCTGCTTCCTGTCTATCAAAACAACCAATCGCCGAGGCCAACGGGATGCTATTTATAGTCATATGAAAACAAACAGAGTTACCTAAACTCACTAGAGAGGATCAATGACCAACAAGACCAGGGGGGAGCAGAAGCGCCTGCGATCTGCGCTCGCAATAGCAGGGTCGGCGCACCATCAGCTGACCAAGACATAGCAGTTCTACCTCCTCGTGGTCTCCACTGTTAACAGTCTGCGTCAAAACAGACTGGCTAACAGAAGCTAGGATCGCCGTGTTCCCTATAGTGGTGGCTGTTACTGATATAGAGGACCCAATATTGCTGTACCTCTGGGCTGGACTAGTGGTTTCCCAGCATAGCCTGGGATAGACGAACTCCAACTTCTCCAGTTAGAGCCGGGAATGTCAAGAAAGCCATTACGACACGCCAAATCAAACGAGTCAAAGGGCAAACTGTCCGCATCAACTCGTGGCATGACGTCAACAACAACAATAACCAACAAGGCTAGAGTGATACCGCATCACAAAAACATCATCATCATCATCGAGTGCCGTCTCCGCAACGAAGGTTGGCTACCATGGATCGCCATTCCACTCTGTTTCTTGCTTTGATGGTGCAGGTTGTCATATATTGACTTGTCCATCTTTTGATTTTACTCGTCCATGTTAGTCTTGGTCTGCCTCTTTTACCTGGTTTTTCCCTTTTAATATTACTTGTTGTGGCTGTTGTGTATTTTAACGTGCCCCCAAAATTTCATTTGTCTTGTCTTAATGTATTTAGTAGTTCTCTTTTTATTTTTACTTGTTTTAAAACTGCATCGTTTGTTTTCCTTTCTTTCCATCAAATTCTACCTATTCTTCTATAAATCCATATTTCAAAGGCTTCAATTTTCTGTTCTGTTTTCTTGTCTAATATCCATGTTTCTGCACCATACAGGAATATTGAGAACATGTAACATTTTGCTATTCTTAGTTTCAGCCCTACTGTTATTTGTTTTGTTGTTAGTATATTTTTCATGTCATTAAAATTACTTTTTGCCATACCTATTCTCTTGTTTATTTCAATTTTACATTTTCCATCATTGGTATGTCGCAGGTAGTTGTAGCTCTGGACTGTATTCCCTCAACTGTGATATTTAATTGTAGGTCTTCAGAATTTTCTTTGTTTATGATCATAGTTTTAGTCTTTTTGATCACAAAAACAATAGAGGAATAACATAAAGAGCTTTCACACAAGAGTTCATATATTTAACACTCAAATGAGAAATAATGACCAACAATGCGAAAGTGATCACGATCACATAAAACGATTAGAGACCACAGAGATGGGATTTCGCAGAAGAATGTTGAAAGTTCCCTGGACAGCTAAAAGGACCATTGAGGAAATTCTCAAAGAGGCCAACACAAAAAGAGAGCTCCAAAAAAAAAGCAGAAAGAAACAATCAATATTTTTCGGGCACATCATGAGAAGAGGAAAGTTGGAATATTTGGTTACAAGTGGCAAAATAAAAGGAAAGAGAGATCGCGGACGACAAAGAGAGAAAATACTGGATAGCTTGGTGTCTTGGCATGGAAAACAGTCAACAACAGAACTGATACGATGCACTGTAGATAGAAGATTGTGGAAGGATATGATTGCCTACGCCAACCGGTATGGCACACGATGATGATGAGATTGTTAATCTTCTCCTCTTCCTCTTTTCTCTTTCACTGATACCTAAAAGGTGTCGTGATTTATATCATTTGTCGTTCTTGTGCTGCTCGAATTGTCTGAATTAGTGATTTTCCTTTGTTGTTACATGTCTCTGTCACTGCATCTATCCATCTTCTTCTGGGTCTTCCTCTTGGTCTTTTCCCATGCATTCTCGAGAAGAACGCCCTTGATGGTGATTGGTGAGGATTCATTCTGACCAAGAGATTGTTAATAAGTAAATGAATTAACGGTTTCGTAGATAAATAATAATAATAATAATAAATGAATACTATTATATAGGGCAATTTACGAGGCGATAGATCAGCGAATCATTTCAGGGTGTAGTCTATGAAGCAGGCATATATTGGTTTGTTTACTTCTGTGTACTTTTCGATGAATGCCCTCATGCTGAATATGGCATATTTTGTCCCACTGATTTTCTGAAATTTCAACCGTTGCTCCTCTAATTCAATATTGATTTTATTCTGAATCCTTCCTTGTAAAACTTTTAGCAAGATTTTTGTCACATAGCTCATTTGGCTTATTGTTCTAGAATCACAACATTCAACTGCACCATTCTTTTTAGGCAATGCAATGAAAGTTGATGTTTTTAGTTCATTTGGTATGTATCCTGCATGGTATATGTCGTTGCATATGTCTGTAATCACTTCAATGACAAAATTTTCTAGTGCCTGTATCATCTCTATCTGTATGCTGTCAGGTCCTGCTGCTTTCCCTTTTTTCATTGCTTGTATAACTTTTTTCACTTCAGATTTTAAGATTTTATAGCCTGACGTACATTTTATAGTTGGTTTTTTGTCCCTTTGATCATGAAGTAGTTCTGTTATATATTCCTGCCATCTATCTGTTATATATTTACTGTCTGTTACCATTTATCCGCTTTTGTCTGCAATGCATTCGCCTTCTGTGGCTTTTTAAAAATTATATTAGTAATTCTAGTTATTTCGGCGTGCATCCATCTTAAATCTTGTTTGCTTTCCATAGTTTCAATTTCCAGATATCTTTGTCTGGCCATTTTTATTTAGCTGTTGACACATTTGGCGTATTTCGTTACCTATTTTCTTGTGTTTTTTTTTTTAAAACTTTCTGCACTGAAGCTTTTTATCGACGCAAGGGAAGAGATTTCAGAGACAAAAATGTTCATGGTTTTAAGAATCAATCTACATATTTATATTTTTGTAACATATAACATATGAATGTTTAGATAATTAAACAAGGTATTAGATTTCACCAATAACCAGATGATACAAGATATGTAAAAAGAATATGGTTTGATGGTGTTCACACTAATCAAATTGAGAGTGGCGTACTTTGCGGAGATACATACGTTTCCGAAATCAGCTTGGCGCACAGTGCAACGAAATGTACAGAAAGAATTAATAATAACATTTAACAAAAATAAGAATGTACTTTCAGACGAGAAAAAAAAAATCTGTGCATCGACCGGGAATCGAACCCGGGTCACCCGCGTGGCAGGCGAGTATGTTTATGGTTATTTAAATTAACCTTTTCTTGTCAAATAACTCAATTAATTAAATATGTACATTTTAAAACTACAATTTAGGTAATTTTGAATTTCACTCTACAGATAGCATAACGTTTAAAAGTAATAAACATTCCTAATCACTACCACATCTGCGATTTCCTTTACCGAGGTTTGATTTGCGCTGTATTTAACAATTAAAACCACCTGCTTCCTGTCTATCAAAACAACCAATCGCCGAGGCCAACGGGATGCTATTTATAGTCATATGAAAACAAACAGAGTTACCTAAACTCACTAGAGAGGATCAATGACCAACAAGACCAGGGGGAGCAGAAGCGCCTGCGATCTGCGCTCGCAATAGCAGGGTCGGCGCACCATCAGCTGACCAAGACATAGCAGTTCTACCTCCTCGTGGTCTCCACTGTTAACAGTCTGCGTCAAAACAGACTGGCTAACAGAAGCTAGGATCGCCGTGTTCCCTATAGTGGTGGCTGTTACTGATATAGAGGACCCAATATTGCTGTACCTCTGGGCTGGACTAGTGGTTTCCCAGCATAGCCTGGGATAGACGAACTCCAACTTCTCCAGTTAGAGCCGGGAATGTCAAGAAAGCCATTACGACACGCCAAATCAAACGAGTCAAAGGGCAAACTGTCCGCATCAACTCGTGGCATGACGTCAACAACAACAATAACCAACAAGGCTAGAGTGATACCGCATCACAAAAACATCATCATCATCATCGAGTGCCGTCTCCGCAACGAAGGTTGGCTACCATGGATCGCCATTCCACTCTGTTTCTTGCTTTGATGGTGCAGGTTGTCATATATTGACTTGTCCATCTTTTGATTTTACTCGTCCATGTTAGTCTTGGTCTGCCTCTTTTACCTGGTTTTTCCCTTTTAATATTACTTGTTGTGGCTGTTGTGTATTTTAACGTGCCCCCAAAATTTCATTTGTCTTGTCTTAATGTATTTAGTAGTTCTCTTTTTATTTTTACTTGTTTTAAAACTGCATCGTTTGTTTTCCTTTCTTTCCATCAAATTCTACTTATTCTTCTATAAATCCATATTTCAAAGGCTTCAATTTTCTGTTCTGTTTTCTTGTCTAATATCCATGTTTCTGCACCATACAGGAATATTGAGAACATGTAACATTTTGCTATTCTTAGTTTCAGCCCTACTGTTATTTGTTTTGTTGTTAGTATATTTTTCATGTCATTAAAATTACTTTTTGCCATACCTATTCTCTTGTTTATTTCAATTTTACATTTTCCATCATTGGTTATAGTTTGTCGCAGGTAGTTGTAGCTCTGGACTGTATTCCCTCAACTGTGATATTTAATTGTAGGTCTTCAGAATTTTCTTTGTTTATGATCATAGTTTTAGTCTTTTTGATCACAAAAACAATAGAGGAAAAACATAAAGAGCTTTCACACAAGAGTTCATATATTTAACACTCAAATGAGAAATAATGACCAACAATGCGAAAGTGATCACGATCACATAAAACGATTAGAGACCACAGAGATGGGATTTCGCAGAAGAATGTTGAAAGTTCCCTGGACAGCTAAAAGGACCATTGAGGAAATTCTCAAAGAGGCCAACACAAAAAGAGAGCTAAAAAAAAAACAGAAAGAAACAATCAATATTTTTCGGGCACATCATGAGAAGAGGAAAGTTGGAATATTTGGTTACAAGTGGCAAAATAAAAGGAAAGAGAGATCGCGGACGACAAAGAGAGAAAATACTGGATAGCTTGGTGTCTTGGCATGGAAAACAGTCAACAACAGAACTGATACGATGCACTGTAGATAGAAGATTGTGGAAGGATATGATTGCCTACGCCAACCGGTATGGCACACGATGATGATGAGATTGTTAATCTTCTCCTCTTCCTCTTTTCTCTTTCACTGATACCTAAAAGGTGTCGTGATTTATATCATTTGTCGTTCTTGTGCTGCTCGAATTGTCTGAATTAGTGATTTTCCTTTGTTGTTACATGTCTCTGTCACTGCATCTATCCATCTTCTTCTGGGTCTTCCTCTTGGTCTTTTCCCATGCATTCTCGAGAAGAACGCCCTTGATGGTGATTGGTGAGGATTCATTCTGACCAAGAGATTGTTAATAAGTAAATGAATTAACGGTTTCGTAGATAAATAATAATAATAATAATAAATGAATACTATTATATAGGGCAATTTACGAGGCGATAGATCAGCGAATCATTTCAGGGTGTAGTCTATGAAGCAGGCATATATTGGTTTGTTTACTTCTGTGTACTTTTCGATGAATGCCCTCATGCTGAATATGGCATATTTTGTCCCACTGATTTTCTGAAATTTCAACCGTTGCTCCTCTAATTCAATATTGATTTTATTCTGAATCCTTCCTTGTAAAACTTTTAGCAAGATTTTTGTCACATAGCTCATTTGGCTTATTGTTCTAGAATCACAACATTCAACTGCACCATTCTTTTTAGGCAATGCAATGAAAGTTGATGTTTTTAGTTCATTTGGTATGTATCCTGCATGGTATATGTCGTTGCATATGTCTGTAATCACTTCAATGACAAAATTTTCTAGTGCCTGTATCATCTCTATCTGTATGCTGTCAGGTCCTGCTGCTTTCCCTTTTTTCATTGCTTGTATAACTTTTTTCACTTCAGATTTTAAGATTTTATAGCCTGACGTACATTTTATAGTTGGTTTTTTGTCCCTTTGATCATGAAGTAGTTCTGTTATATATTCCTGCCATCTATCTGTTATATATTTACTGTCTGTTACCATTTATCCGCTTTTGTCTGCAATGCATTCGCCTTCTGTGGCTTTTTAAAAATTATATTAGTAATTCTAGTTATTTCGGCGTGCATCCATCTTAAATCTTGTTTGCTTTCCATAGTTTCAATTTCCAGATATCTTTGTCTGGCCATTTTTATTTAGCTGTTGACACATTTGGCGTATTTCGTTACCTATTTTCTTGTGTTTTTTTTTTAAAACACTTTCTGCACTGAAGCTTTTTATCGACGCAAGGGAAGAGATTTCAGAGACAAAAATGTTCATGGTTTTAAGAATCAATCTACATATTTATATTTTTGTAACATATAACATATGAATGTTTAGATAATTAAACAAGGTATTAGATTTCACCAATAACCAGATGATACAAGATATGTAAAAAGAATATGGTTTGATGGTGTTCACACTAATCAAATTGAGAGTGGCGTACTTTGCGGAGATACATACGTTTCCGAAATCAGCTTGGCGCACAGTGCAACGAAATGTACAGAAAGAATTAATAATAACATTTAACAAAAATAAGAATGTACTTTCAGACGAGAAAAAAAAAACATTTGTGCATCGACCGGGAATCGAACCCGGGTCACCCGCGTGGTTAAATAAATTAACTTTTTCTTGTCAAATAACTCAATTAATTAAATATGTACATTTTAAAACTACAATTTAGGTAATTTTGAATTTCACTCTACAGATAGCATAACGTTTAAAAGTAATAAACATTCCTAATCACTACCACATCTGCGATTTCCTTTACCGAGGTTTGATTTGCGCTGTATTTAACAATTAAAACCACCTGCTTCCTGTCTATCAAAACAACCAATCGCCGAGGCCAACGGGATGCTATTTATAGTCATATGAAAACAAACAGAGTTACCTAAACTCACTAGAGAGGATCAATGACCAACAAGACCAGGGGGGAGCAGAAGCGCCTGCGATCTGCGCTCGCAATAGCAGGGTCGGCGCACCATCAGCTGACCAAGACATAGCAGTTCTACCTCCTCGTGGTCTCCACTGTTAACAGTCTGCGTCAAAACAGACTGGCTAACAGAAGCTAGGATCGCCGTGTTCCCTATAGTGGTGGCTGTTACTGATATAGAGGACCCAATATTGCTGTACCTCTGGGCTGGACTAGTGGTTTCCCAGCATAGCCTGGGATAGACGAACTCCAACTTCTCCAGTTAGAGCCGGGAATGTCAAGAAAGCCATTACGACACGCCAAATCAAACGAGTCAAAGGGCAAACTGTCCGCATCAACTCGTGGCATGACGTCAACAACAACAATAACCAACAAGGCTAGAGTGATACCGCATCACAAAAACATCATCATCATCATCGAGTGCCGTCTCCGCAACGAAGGTTGGCTACCATGGATCGCCATTCCACTCTGTTTCTTGCTTTGATGGTGCAGGTTGTCATATATTGACTTGTCCATCTTTTGATTTTACTCGTCCATGTTAGTCTTGGTCTGCCTCTTTTACCTGGTTTTTCCCTTTTAATATTACTTGTTGTGGCTGTTGTGTATTTTAACGTGCCCCCAAAATTTCATTTGTCTTGTCTTAATGTATTTAGTAGTTCTCTTTTTATTTTTACTTGTTTTAAAACTGCATCGTTTGTTTTCCTTTCTTTCCATCAAATTCTACCTATTCTTCTATAAATCCATATTTCAAAGGCTTCAATTTTCTGTTCTGTTTTCTTGTCTAATATCCATGTTTCTGCACCATACAGGAATATTGAGAACATGTAACATTTTGCTATTCTTAGTTTCAGCCCTACTGTTATTTGTTTTGTTGTTAGTATATTTTTCATGTCATTAAAATTACTTTTTGCCATACCTATTCTCTTGTTTATTTCAATTTTACATTTTCCATCATTGGTTATAGTATGTCGCAGGTAGTTGTAGCTCTGGACTGTATTCCCTCAACTGTGATATTTAATTGTAGGTCTTCAGAATTTTCTTTGTTTATGATCATAGTTTTAGTCTTTTTGATCACAAAAACAATAGAGGAATAACATAAAGAGCTTTCACACAAGAGTTCATATATTTAACACTCAAATGAGAAATAATGACCAACAATGCGAAAGTGATCACGATCACATAAAACGATTAGAGACCACAGAGATGGGATTTCGCAGAAGAATGTTGAAAGTTCCCTGGACAGCTAAAAGGACCATTGAGGAAATTCTCAAAGAGGCCAACACAAAAAGAGAGCTCAAAAAAAAGCAGAAAGAAACAATCAATATTTTTCGGGCACATCATGAGAAGAGGAAAGTTGGAATATTTGGTTACAAGTGGCAAAATAAAAGGAAAGAGAGATCGCGGACGACAAAGAGAGAAAATACTGGATAGCTTGGTGTCTTGGCATGGAAAACAGTCAACAACAGAACTGATACGATGCACTGTAGATAGAAGATTGTGGAAGGATATGATTGCCTACGCCAACCGGTATGGCACACGATGATGATGAGATTGTTAATAAGTAAATGACTTAACGGTTTCGTAGATAAATAATAATAATAAATGAATACTATTGTATAGGGCAATTTACGAGGCGATAGATCAGCGAATCATTTCAGGGTGTAGTCTATGAAGCAGGCACATATTGGTTTGTTTACTTATGTGTACTTTTCGATGAATGTCTTCATGCTGAATATGGCATATTTTGTCCCACTGATTTTCTTAAATTTCAACCGTTGCTCTTCTAATTCAATATTGATTTTATTTTGAATCCTTCCTTGTAAAACTTTTTGCAAGATTTTTGTCACATAGCTCATTTGGCTTATTGTTCTAGAATCACAACATTCAACTGCACCATTCTTTTTAGGCAATGCAATGAAAGTTGATGTTTTTAGTTCATTTGGTATGTATCCTGCATGGTATATGTCGTTGCATATGTCTGTAATCACTTCAATGACAAAATTTTCTAGTGCCTGTATCATCTCTATCTGTATGCTGTCAGGTCCTGCTGCTTTCCCTTTTTTCATTGCTTGTATAACTTTTTTCACTTCAGATTTTAAGATTTTATAGCCTGACGTACATTTTATAGTTGGTTTTTTGTCCCTTTGATCATGAAGTAGTTCTGTTATATATTCCTGCCATCTATCTGTTATATATTTACTGTCTGTTACCATTTTCCGTTTTTGTCTGCAATGCATTCGCCTTCTGTGGCTTTTAAAAATTTGTATTAATAATTCTAATTATTTCGGTGTGCATCCATCTTAAATCTTGTTTGCTTTCCATAGTTTCAATTTCCAGACAACTTTGTCTGGCCATTTTTATTTAGCTGTTGGCACATTTTGCGTATTTCGTTACCTATTTTCTTGTGTGTGTTTTTTTTAAAAAACTTTCAGTACTGAAGCTTTTTATCGACGCAATGGAAGAGATTTCAGAGACAAAATTGTTCATGGTTTTAAGAATCAATCTACATATTTATATTTATGTAACATTTAACATATTATATATGAACGTTTAGATAATTGAACAAGGTATTAGATTTCACCAATAACCAGATGATACAAGACATGTAAAAAGAATATGGTTTAATGGTGTTCACACTAATCAAATTGAGAGTGGCGTACTTTGCGGAGATATACGCTCCCGAAATCAGCTTGGCGCACAGTGAGGCGAAATGTACAGAAAGAGTTAATTATAAAATTTAACAAAAATAAGAATGTACTTTCAGACGAGAAAAAAAAAACATTTGTGCATCGACCGGGAATCGAACCCGGGTCACCCGCGTGGCAGGCGAGTATTCTACCACTAGACCACCGATGCCTTGTTTGTGGTTAAATAAATTAACTTTTTCTTGTCAAATAACTCAATTAATTAAATATGTACATTTTAAAACTACAATTTAGGTAAGCTTGAATTTCACTCTACAGATAGCATAACGTTTAAAAGTAATAAACATTCCTAATCACTACCACATCTGCGATTTCCTTTACCGAGGTTTGATTTGCGCTGTATTTAACAATTAAAACCACCTGCTTCCTGTCTATCAAAACAACCAATCGCCGAGGCCAACGGGATGCTATTTATAGTCATATGAAAACAAACAGAGTTACCTAAACTCACTAGAGAGGATCAATGACCAACAAGACCAGGGGGGAGCAGAAGCGCCTGCGATCTGCGCTCGCAATAGCAGGGTCGGCGCACCATCAGCTGACCAAGACATAGCAGTTCTACCTCCTCGTGGTCTCCACTGTTAACAGTCTGCGTCAAAACAGACTGGCTAACAGAAGCTAGGATCGCCGTGTTCCCTATAGTGGTGGCTGTTACTGATATAGAGGACCCAATATTGCTGTACCTCTGGGCTGGACTAGTGGTTTCCCAGCATAGCCTGGGATAGACGAACTCCAACTTCTCCAGTTAGAGCCGGGAATGTCAAGAAAGCCATTACGACACGCCAAATCAAACGAGTCAAAGGGCAAACTGTCCGCATCAACTCGTGGCATGACGTCAACAACAACAATAACCAACAAGGCTAGAGTGATACCGCATCACAAAAACATCATCATCATCATCGAGTGCCGTCTCCGCAACGAAGGTTGGCTACCATGGATCGCCATTCCACTCTGTTTCTTGCTTTGATGGTGCAGGTTGTCATATATTGACTTGTCCATCTTTTGATTTTACTCGTCCATGTTAGTCTTGGTCTGCCTCTTTTACCTGGTTTTTCCCTTTTAATATTACTTGTTGTGGCTGTTGTGTATTTTAACGTGCCCCCAAAATTTCATTTGTCTTGTCTTAATGTATTTAGTAGTTCTCTTTTTATTTTTACTTGTTTTAAAACTGCATCGTTTGTTTTCCTTTCTTTCCATCAAATTCTACCTATTCTTCTATAAATCCATATTTCAAAGGCTTCAATTTTCTGTTCTGTTTTCTTGTCTAATATCCATGTTTCTGCACCATACAGGAATATTGAGAACATGTAACATTTTGCTATTCTTAGTTTCAGCCCTACTGTTATTTGTTTTGTTGTTAGTATATTTTTCATGTCATTAAAATTACTTTTTGCCATACCTATTCTCTTGTTTATTTCAATTTTACATTTTCCATCATTGGTTATAGTATGTCGCAGGTAGTTGTAGCTCTGGACTGTATTCCCTCAACTGTGATATTTAATTGTAGGTCTTCAGAATTTTCTTTGTTTATGATCATAGTTTTAGTCTTTTTGATCACAAAAACAATAGAGGAATAACATAAAGAGCTTTCACACAAGAGTTCATATATTTAACACTCAAATGAGAAATAATGACCAACAATGCGAAAGTGATCACGATCACATAAAACGATTAGAGACCACAGAGATGGGATTTCGCAGAAGAATGTTGAAAGTTCCCTGGACAGCTAAAAGGACCATTGAGGAAATTCTCAAAGAGGCCAACACAAAAAGAGAGCTAAAAAAAAAACAGAAAGAAACAATCAATATTTTTCGGGCACATCATGAGAAGAGGAAAGTTGGAATATTTGGTTACAAGTGGCAAAATAAAAGGAAAGAGAGATCGCGGACGACAAAGAGAGAAAATACTGGATAGCTTGGTGTCTTGGCATGGAAAACAGTCAACAACAGAACTGATACGATGCACTGTAGATAGAAGATTGTGGAAGGATATGATTGCCTACGCCAACCGGTATGGCACACGATGATGATGAGATTGTTAATACTGATACCTAAAAGGTGTCGTGATTTATATCATTTGTCGTTCTTGTGCTGCTCGAATTGTCTGAATTAGTGATTTTCCTTTGTTGTTACATGTCTCTGTCACTGCATCTATCCATCTTCTTCTGGGTCTTCCTCTTGGTCTTTTCCCATGCATTCTCGAGAAGAACGCCCTTGATGGTGATTGGTGAGGATTCATTCTGACCAAGAGATTGTTAATAAGTAAATGAATTAACGGTTTCGTAGATAAATAATAATAATAATAATAAATGAATACTATTATATAGGGCAATTTACGAGGCGATAGATCAGCGAATCATTTCAGGGTGTAGTCTATGAAGCAGGCATATATTGGTTTGTTTACTTCTGTGTACTTTTCGATGAATGCCCTCATGCTGAATATGGCATATTTTGTCCCACTGATTTTCTGAAATTTCAACCGTTGCTCCTCTAATTCAATATTGATTTTATTTTGAATCCTTCCTTGTAAAACTTTTAGCAAGATTTTTGTCACATAGCTCATTTGGCTTATTGTTCTAGAATCACAACATTCAACTGCACCATTCTTTTTAGGCAATGCAATGAAAGTTGATGTTTTTAGTTCATTTGGTATGTATCCTGCATGGTATATGTCGTTGCATATGTCTGTAATCACTTCAATGACAAAATTTTCTAGTGCCTGTATCATCTCTATCTGTATGCTGTCAGGTCCTGCTGCTTTCCCTTTTTTCATTGCTTGTATAACTTTTTTCACTTCAGATTTTAAGATTTTATAGCCTGACGTACATTTTATAGTTGGTTTTTTGTCCCTTTGATCATGAAGTAGTTCTGTTATATATTCCTGCCATCTATCTGTTATATATTTACTGTCTGTTACCATTTATCCGCTTTTGTCTGCAATGCATTCGCCTTCTGTGGCTTTTTAAAAATTATATTAGTAATTCTAGTTATTTCGGCGTGCATCCATCTTAAATCTTGTTTGCTTTCCATAGTTTCAATTTCCAGATATCTTTGTCTGGCCATTTTTATTTAGCTGTTGACACATTTGGCGTATTTCGTTACCTATTTTGTGTGTTTTTTTTTTAAAACACTTTCTGCACTGAAGCTTTTTATCGACGCAAGGGAAGAGATTTCAGAGACAAAAATGTTCATGGTTTTAAGAATCAATCTACATATTTATATTTTTGTAACATATAACATATGAATGTTTAGATAATTAAACAAGGTATTAGATTTCACCAATAACCAGATGATACAAGACATGTAAAAAGAATATGGTTTGATGGTGTTCACACTAATCAAATTGAGAGTGGCGTACTTTGCGGAGATACATACGTTTCCGAAATCAGCTTGGCGCACAGTGCGGCGAAATGTACAGAAAGAGTTAATAATAACATTTAACAAAAATAAGAATGTACTTTCAGACGAGAAAAAAAAAACATTTGTGCATCGACCGGGAATCGAACCCGGGTCACCCGCGTGGTTAAATAAATTAACTTTTTCTTGTCAAATAACTCAATTAATTAAATATGTACATTTTAAAACTACAATTTAGGTAATTTTGAATTTCACTCTACAGATAGCATAACGTTTAAAAGTAATAAACATTCCTAATCACTACCACATCTGCGATTTCCTTTACCGAGGTTTGATTTGCGCTGTATTTAACAATTAAAACCACCTGCTTCCTGTCTATCAAAACAACCAATCGCCGAGGCCAACGGGATGCTATTTATAGTCATATGAAAACAAACAGAGTTACCTAAACTCACTAGAGAGGATCAATGACCAACAAGACCAGGGGGGAGCAGAAGCGCCTGCGATCTGCGCTCGCAATAGCAGGGTCGGCGCACCATCAGCTGACCAAGACATAGCAGTTCTACCTCCTCGTGGTCTCCACTGTTAACAGTCTGCGTCAAAACAGACTGGCTAACAGAAGCTAGGATCGCCGTGTTCCCTATAGTGGTGGCTGTTACTGATATAGAGGACCCAATATTGCTGTACCTCTGGGCTGGACTAGTGGTTTCCCAGCATAGCCTGGGATAGACGAACTCCAACTTCTCCAGTTAGAGCCGGGAATGTCAAGAAAGCCATTACGACACGCCAAATCAAACGAGTCAAAGGGCAAACTGTCCGCATCAACTCGTGGCATGACGTCAACAACAACAATAACCAACAAGGCTAGAGTGATACCGCATCACAAAAACATCATCATCATCATCGAGTGCCGTCTCCGCAACGAAGGTTGGCTACCATGGATCGCCATTCCACTCTGTTTCTTGCTTTGATGGTGCAGGTTGTCATATATTGACTTGTCCATCTTTTGATTTTACTCGTCCATGTTAGTCTTGGTCTGCCTCTTTTACCTGGTTTTTCCCTTTTAATATTACTTGTTGTGGCTGTTGTGTATTTTAACGTGCCCCCAAAATTTCATTTGTCTTGTCTTAATGTATTTAGTAGTTCTCTTTTTATTTTTACTTGTTTTAAAACTGCATCGTTTGTTTTCCTTTCTTTCCATCAAATTCTACCTATTCTTCTATAAATCCATATTTCAAAGGCTTCAATTTTCTGTTCTGTTTTCTTGTCTAATATCCATGTTTCTGCACCATACAGGAATATTGAGAACATGTAACATTTTGCTATTCTTAGTTTCAGCCCTACTGTTATTTGTTTTGTTGTTAGTATATTTTTCATGTCATTAAAATTACTTTTTGCCATACCTATTCTCTTGTTTATTTCAATTTTACATTTTCCATCATTGGTTATAGTATGTCGCAGGTAGTTGTAGCTCTGGACTGTATTCCCTCAACTGTGATATTTAATTGTAGGTCTTCAGAATTTTCTTTGTTTATGATCATAGTTTTAGTCTTTTTGATCACAAAAACAATAGAGGAATAACATAAAGAGCTTTCACACAAGAGTTCATATATTTAACACTCAAATGAGAAATAATGACCAACAATGCGAAAGTGATCACGATCACATAAAACGATTAGAGACCACAGAGATGGGATTTCGCAGAAGAATGTTGAAAGTTCCCTGGACAGCTAAAAGGACCATTGAGGAAATTCTCAAAGAGGCCAACACAAAAAGAGAGCTCAAAAAAAAAGCAGAAAGAAACAATCAATATTTTTCGGGCACATCATGAGAAGAGGAAAGTTGGAATATTTGGTTACAAGTGGCAAAATAAAAGGAAAGAGAGATCGCGGACGACAAAGAGAGAAAATACTGGATAGCTTGGTGTCTTGGCATGGAAAACAGTCAACAACAGAACTGATACGATGCACTGTAGATAGAAGATTGTGGAAGGATATGATTGCCTACGCCAACCGGTATGGCACACGATGATGATGAGATTGTTAATAAGTAAATGACTTAACGGTTTCGTAGATAAATAATAATAATAAATGAATACTATTGTATAGGGCAATTTACGAGGCGATAGATCAGCGAATCATTTCAGGGTGTAGTCTATGAAGCAGGCACATATTGGTTTGTTTACTTATGTGTACTTTTCGATGAATGTCTTCATGCTGAATATGGCATATTTTGTCCCACTGATTTTCTTAAATTTCAACCGTTGCTCTTCTAATTCAATATTGATTTTATTTTGAATCCTTCCTTGTAAAACTTTTTGCAAGATTTTTGTCACATAGCTCATTTGGCTTATTGTTCTAGAATCACAACATTCAACTGCACCATTCTTTTTAGGCAATGCAATGAAAGTTGATGTTTTTAGTTCATTTGGTATGTATCCTGCATGGTATATGTCGTTGCATATGTCTGTAATCACTTCAATGACAAAATTTTCTAGTGCCTGTATCATCTCTATCTGTATGCTGTCAGGTCCTGCTGCTTTCCCTTTTTTCATTGCTTGTATAACTTTTTTCACTTCAGATTTTAAGATTTTATAGCCTGACGTACATTTTATAGTTGGTTTTTTGTCCCTTTGATCATGAAGTAGTTCTGTTATATATTCCTGCCATCTATCTGTTATATATTTACTGTCTGTTACCATTTATCCGCTTTTGTCTGCAATGCATTCGCCTTCTGTGGCTTTTAAAAATTATATTAGTAATTCTAGTTATTTCGGCGTGCATCCATCTTAAATCTTGTTTGCTTTCCATAGTTTCAATTTCCAGATATCTTTGTCTGGCCATTTTTATTTAGCTGTTGACACATTTGGCGTATTTCGTTACCTATTTTCTTGTGTTTTTTTTTTAAAACACTTTCTGCACTGAAGCTTTTTATCGACGCAAGGGAAGAGATTTCAGAGACAAAATTGTTCATGGTTTTAAGAATCAATCTACATATTTATATTTTGTAACATATAACATATGAATGTTTAGATAATTAAACAAGGTATTAGATTTCACCAATAACCAGATGATACAAGACATGTAAAAAGAATATGGTTTGATGGTGTTCACACTAATCAAATTGAGAGTGGCGTACTTTGCGGAGATACATACGTTCCCGAAATCAGCTTGGCGCACAGTGCGGCGAAATGTACAGAAAGAGTTAATAATAACATTTAACAAAAATAAGAATGTACTTTCAGACGAGAAAAAAAAAACATTTGTGCATCGACCGGGAATCGAACCCGGGTCACCCGCGTGGCAGGCCACCACTATGGTTAAATAAATTAACTTTTTCTTGTCAAATAACTCAATTAATTAAATATGTACATTTTAAAACTACAATTTAGGTAATTTTGAATTTCACTCTACAGATAGCATAACGTTTAAAAGTAATAAACATTCCTAATCACTACCACATCTGCGATTTCCTTTACCGAGGTTTGATTTGCGCTGTATTTAACAATTAAAACCACCTGCTTCCTGTCTATCAAAACAACCAATCGCCGAGGCCAACGGGATGCTATTTATAGTCATATGAAAACAAACAGAGTTACCTAAACTCACTAGAGAGGATCAATGACCAACAAGACCAGGGGGGAGCAGAAGCGCCTGCGATCTGCGCTCGCAATAGCAGGGTCGGCGCACCATCAGCTGACCAAGACATAGCAGTTCTACCTCCTCGTGGTCTCCACTGTTAACAGTCTGCGTCAAAACAGACTGGCTAACAGAAGCTAGGATCGCCGTGTTCCCTATAGTGGTGGCTGTTACTGATATAGAGGACCCAATATTGCTGTACCTCTGGGCTGGACTAGTGGTTTCCCAGCATAGCCTGGGATAGACGAACTCCAACTTCTCCAGTTAGAGCCGGGAATGTCAAGAAAGCCATTACGACACGCCAAATCAAACGAGTCAAAGGGCAAACTGTCCGCATCAACTCGTGGCATGACGTCAACAACAACAATAACCAACAAGGCTAGAGTGATACCGCATCACAAAAACATCATCATCATCATCGAGTGCCGTCTCCGCAACGAAGGTTGGCTACCATGGATCGCCATTCCACTCTGTTTCTTGCTTTGATGGTGCAGGTTGTCATATATTGACTTGTCCATCTTTTGATTTTACTCGTCCATGTTAGTCTTGGTCTGCCTCTTTTACCTGGTTTTTCCCTTTTAATATTACTTGTTGTGGCTGTTGTGTATTTTAACGTGCCCCCAAAATTTCATTTGTCTTGTCTTAATGTATTTAGTAGTTCTCTTTTTATTTTTACTTGTTTTAAAACTGCATCGTTTGTTTTCCTTTCTTTCCATCAAATTCTACCTATTCTTCTATAAATCCATATTTCAAAGGCTTCAATTTTCTGTTCTGTTTTCTTGTCTAATATCCATGTTTCTGCACCATACAGGAATATTGAGAACATGTAACATTTTGCTATTCTTAGTTTCAGCCCTACTGTTATTTGTTTTGTTGTTAGTATATTTTTCATGTCATTAAAATTACTTTTTGCCATACCTATTCTCTTGTTTATTTCAATTTTACATTTTCCATCATTGGTTATAGTATGTCGCAGGTAGTTGTAGCTCTGGACTGTATTCCCTCAACTGTGATATTTAATTGTAGGTCTTCAGAATTTTCTTTGTTTATGATCATAGTTTTAGTCTTTTTGATCACAAAAACAATAGAGGAATAACATAAAGAGCTTTCACACAAGAGTTCATATATTTAACACTCAAATGAGAAATAATGACCAACAATGCGAAAGTGATCACGATCACATAAAACGATTAGAGACCACAGAGATGGGATTTCGCAGAAGAATGTTGAAAGTTCCCTGGACAGCTAAAAGGACCATTGAGGAAATTCTCAAAGAGGCCAACACAAAAAGAGAGCTCCAAAAAAAAGCAGAAAGAAACAATCAATATTTTTCGGGCACATCATGAGAAGAGGAAAGTTGGAATATTTGGTTACAAGTGGCAAAATAAAAGGAAAGAGAGATCGCGGACGACAAAGAGAGAAAATACTGGATAGCTTGGTGTCTTGGCATGGAAAACAGTCAACAACAGAACTGATACGATGCACTGTAGATAGAAGATTGTGGAAGGATATGATTGCCTACGCCAACCGGTATGGCACACGATGATGATGAGATTGTTAATAAGTAAATGACTTAACGGTTTCGTAGATAAATAATAATAATAAATGAATACTATTGTATAGGGCAATTTACGAGGCGATAGATCAGCGAATCATTTCAGGGTGTAGTCTATGAAGCAGGCACATATTGGTTTGTTTACTTATGTGTACTTTTCGATGAATGTCTTCATGCTGAATATGGCATATTTTGTCCCACTGATTTTCTTAAATTTCAACCGTTGCTCTTCTAATTCAATATTGATTTTATTTTGAATCCTTCCTTGTAAAACTTTTTGCAAGATTTTTGTCACATAGCTCATTTGGCTTATTGTTCTAGAATCACAACATTCAACTGCACCATTCTTTTTAGGCAATGCAATGAAAGTTGATGTTTTTAGTTCATTTGGTATGTATCCTGCATGGTATATGTCGTTGCATATGTCTGTAATCACTTCAATGACAAAATTTTCTAGTGCCTGTATCATCTCTATCTGTATGCTGTCAGGTCCTGCTGCTTTCCCTTTTTTCATTGCTTGTATAACTTTTTTCACTTCAGATTTTAAGATTTTATAGCCTGACGTACATTTTATAGTTGGTTTTTTGTCCCTTTGATCATGAAGTAGTTCTGTTATATATTCCTGCCATCTATCTGTTATATATTTACTGTCTGTTACCATTTATCCGCTTTTGTCTGCAATGCATTCGCCTTCTGTGGCTTTTTAAAAATTATATTAGTAATTCTAGTTATTTCGGCGTGCATCCATCTTAAATCTTGTTTGCTTTCCATAGTTTCAATTTCCAGATATCTTTGTCTGGCCATTTTTATTTAGCTGTTGACACATTTGGCGTATTTCGTTACCTATTTTCTTGTGTTTTTTTTTTAAAACACTTTCTGCACTGAAGCTTTTTATCGACGCAAGGGAAGAGATTTCAGAGACAAAAATGTTCATGGTTTTAAGAATCAATCTACATATTTATATTTTTGTAACATATAACATATGAATGTTTAGATAATTAAACAAGGTATTAGATTTCACCAATAACCAGATGATACAAGACATGTAAAAAGAATATGGTTTGACGGTGTTCACACTAATCAAATTGAGAGTGGCGTACTTTGCGGAGATACATACGTTCCCGAAATCAGCTTGGCGCACAGTGCGGCGAAATGTACAGAAAGAGTTAATAATAACATTTAACAAAAATAAGAATGTACTTTCAGACGAGAAAAAAAAAACATTTGTGCATCGACCGGGAATCGAACCCGGGTCACCCGCGTGGTTAAATAAATTAACTTTTTCTTGTCAAATAACTCAATTAATTAAATATGTACATTTTAAAACTACAATTTAGGTAATTTTGAATTTCACTCTACAGATAGCATAACGTTTAAAAGTAATAAACATTCCTAATCACTACCACATCTGCGATTTCCTTTACCGAGGTTTGATTTGCGCTGTATTTAACAATTAAAACCACCTGCTTCCTGTCTATCAAAACAACCAATCGCCGAGGCCAACGGGATGCTATTTATAGTCATATGAAAACAAACAGAGTTACCTAAACTCACTAGAGAGGATCAATGACCAACAAGACCAGGGGGGAGCAGAAGCGCCTGCGATCTGCGCTCGCAATAGCAGGGTCGGCGCACCATCAGCTGACCAAGACATAGCAGTTCTACCTCCTCGTGGTCTCCACTGTTAACAGTCTGCGTCAAAACAGACTGGCTAACAGAAGCTAGGATCGCCGTGTTCCCTATAGTGGTGGCTGTTACTGATATAGAGGACCCAATATTGCTGTACCTCTGGGCTGGACTAGTGGTTTCCCAGCATAGCCTGGGATAGACGAACTCCAACTTCTCCAGTTAGAGCCGGGAATGTCAAGAAAGCCATTACGACACGCCAAATCAAACGAGTCAAAGGGCAAACTGTCCGCATCAACTCGTGGCATGACGTCAACAACAACAATAACCAACAAGGCTAGAGTGATACCGCATCACAAAAACATCATCATCATCATCGAGTGCCGTCTCCGCAACGAAGGTTGGCTACCATGGATCGCCATTCCACTCTGTTTCTTGCTTTGATGGTGCAGGTTGTCATATATTGACTTGTCCATCTTTTGATTTTACTCGTCCATGTTAGTCTTGGTCTGCCTCTTTTACCTGGTTTTTCCCTTTTAATATTACTTGTTGTGGCTGTTGTGTATTTTAACGTGCCCCCAAAATTTCATTTGTCTTGTCTTAATGTATTTAGTAGTTCTCTTTTTATTTTTACTTGTTTTAAAACTGCATCGTTTGTTTTCCTTTCTTTCCATCAAATTCTAC
This sequence comes from Megaustenia siamemsis, assembly GCA_032433765.1. NCBI lineage: Eukaryota > Metazoa > Mollusca > Gastropoda > Stylommatophora > Ariophantidae > Megaustenia > Megaustenia siamemsis. The sequence continues at coordinate 12,346,438 of JAVIAB010000073.1, forward strand.
CTATTCTTCTATAAATCCATATTTCAAAGGCTTCAATTTTCTGTTCTGTTTTCTTGTCTAATATCCATGTTTCTGCACCATACAGGAATATTGAGAACATGTAACATTTTGCTATTCTTAGTTTCAGCCCTACTGTTATTTGTTTTGTTGTTAGTATATTTTTCATGTCATTAAAATTACTTTTTGCCATACCTATTCTCTTGTTTATTTCAATTTTACATTTTCCATCATTGGTATGTCGCAGGTAGTTGTAGCTCTGGACTGTATTCCCTCAACTGTGATATTTAATTGTAGGTCTTCAGAATTTTCTTTGTTTATGATCATAGTTTTAGTCTTTTTGATCACAAAAACAATAGAGGAATAACATAAAGAGCTTTCACACAAGAGTTCATATATTTAACACTCAAATGAGAAATAATGACCAACAATGCGAAAGTGATCACGATCACATAAAACGATTAGAGACCACAGAGATGGGATTTCGCAGAAGAATGTTGAAAGTTCCCTGGACAGCTAAAAGGACCATTGAGGAAATTCTCAAAGAGGCCAACACAAAAAGAGAGCTCCAAAAAAAAAGCAGAAAGAAACAATCAATATTTTTCGGGCACATCATGAGAAGAGGAAAGTTGGAATATTTGGTTACAAGTGGCAAAATAAAAGGAAAGAGAGATCGCGGACGACAAAGAGAGAAAATACTGGATAGCTTGGTGTCTTGGCATGGAAAACAGTCAACAACAGAACTGATACGATGCACTGTAGATAGAAGATTGTGGAAGGATATGATTGCCTACGCCAACCGGTATGGCACACGATGATGATGATGAGATTGTTAATAAGTAAATGACTTAACGGTTTCGTAGATAAATAATAATAATAAATGAATACTATTGTATAGGGCAATTTACGAGGCGATAGATCAGCGAATCATTTCAGGGTGTAGTCTATGAAGCAGGCACATATTGGTTTGTTTACTTATGTGTACTTTTCGATGAATGTCTTCATGCTGAATATGGCATATTTTGTCCCACTGATTTTCTTAAATTTCAACCGTTGCTCTTCTAATTCAATATTGATTTTATTTTGAATCCTTCCTTGTAAAACTTTTTGCAAGATTTTTGTCACATAGCTCATTTGGCTTATTCTTCTAGAATCACAACATTCAACTGCACCATTCTTTTTAGGCAATGCAATGAAAGTTGATGTTTTTAGTTCATTTGGTATGTATCCTGCATGGTATATGTCGTTGCATATGTCTGTAATCACTTCAATGACAAAATTTTCTAGTGCCTGTATCATCTCTATCTGTATGCTGTCAGGTCCTGCTGCTTTCCCTTTTTTCATTGCTTGTATAACTTTTTTCACTTCAGATTTTAAGATTTTATAGCCTGACGTACATTTTATAGTTGGTTTTTTGTCCCTTTGATCATGAAGTAGTTCTGTTATATATTCCTGCCATCTATCTGTTATATATTTACTGTCTGTTACCATTTTTCCGTTTTTGTCTGCAATGCATTCGCCTTCTGTGGCTTTTAAAAATTTGTATTAATAATTCTAATTATTTCGGTGTGCATCCATCTTAAATCTTGTTTGCTTTCCATAGTTTCAATTTCCAGACAACTTTGTCTGGCCATTTATTTATTTAGCTGTTGGCACATTTTGCGTATTTCGTTACCTATTTTCTTGTGTGTGTTTTTTTAAAAACTCTTTCAGTACTGAAGCTTTTTATCGACGCAATGGAAGAGATTTCAGAGACAAAATTGTTCATGGTTTTAAGAATCAATCTACATATTTATATTTATGTAACATTTAACATATTATATATGAACGTTTAGATAATTGAACAAGGTATTAGATTTCACCAATAACCAGATGATACAAGACATGTAAAAAGAATATGGTTTAATGGTGTTCACACTAATCAAATTGAGAGTGGCGTACTTTGCGGAGATCCATACGCTCCCGAAATCAGCTTGGCGCACAGTGAGGCGAAATGTACAGAAAGAGTTAATTATAAAATTTAACAAAAATAAGAATGTACTTTCAGACGAGAAAAAAAAAACATTTGTGCATCGACCGGGAATCGAACCCGGGTCACCCGCGTGGCAGGCGAGTATTCTACCACTAGACCACCGATGCCTTATTTGTGGTTAAATAAATTAACTTTTTCTTGTCAAATAACTCAATTAATTAAATATGTACATTTTAAAACTACAATTTAGGTAATTTTGAATTTCACTCTACAGATAGCATAACGTTTAAAAGTAATAAACATTCCTAATCACTACCACATCTGCGATTTCCTTTATCGAGGTTTGATTTGCGCTGTATTTAACAATTAAAACCACCTGCTTCCTGTCTATCAAAACAACCAATCGCCGAGGCCAACGGGATGCTATTTATAGTCATATGAAAACAAACAGAGTTACCTAAACTCACTAGAGAGGATCAATGACCAACAAGACCAGGGGGGAGCAGAAGCGCCTGCGATCTGCGCTCGCAATAGCAGGGTCGGCGCACCATCAGCTGACCAAGACATAGCAGTTCTACCTCCTCGTGGTCTCCACTGTTAACAGTCTGCGTCAAAACAGACTGGCTAACAGAAGCTAGGATCGCCGTGTTCCCTATAGTGGTGGCTGTTACTGATATAGAGGACCCAATATTGCTGTACCTCTGGGCTGGACTAGTGGTTTCCCAGCATAGCCTGGGATAGACGAACTCCAACTTCTCCAGTTAGAGCCGGGAATGTCAAGAAAGCCATTACGACACGCCAAATCAAACGAGTCAAAGGGCAAACTGTCCGCATCAACTCGTGGCATGACGTCAACAACAACAATAACCAACAAGGCTAGAGTGATACCGCATCACAAAAACATCATCATCATCATCGAGTGCCGTCTCCGCAACGAAGGTTGGCTACCATGGATCGCCATTCCACTCTGTTTCTTGCTTTGATGGTGCAGGTTGTCATATATTGACTTGTCCATCTTTTGATTTTACTCGTCCATGTTAGTCTTGGTCTGCCTCTTTTACCTGGTTTTTCCCTTTTAATATTACTTGTTGTGGCTGTTGTGTATTTTAACGTGCCCCCAAAATTTCATTTGTCTTGTCTTAATGTATTTAGTAGTTCTCTTTTTATTTTTACTTGTTTTAAAACTGCATCGTTTGTTTTCCTTTCTTTCCATCAAATTCTACCTATTCTTCTATAAATCCATATTTCAAAGGCTTCAATTTTCTGTTCTGTTTTCTTGTCTAATATCCATGTTTCTGCACCATACAGGAATATTGAGAACATGTAACATTTTGCTATTCTTAGTTTCAGCCCTACTGTTATTTGTTTTGTTGTTAGTATATTTTTCATGTCATTAAAATTACTTTTTGCCATACCTATTCTCTTGTTTATTTCAATTTTACATTTTCCATCATTGGTTATAGTATGTCGCAGGTAGTTGTAGCTCTGGACTGTATTCCCTCAACTGTGATATTTAATTGTAGGTCTTCAGAATTTTCTTTGTTTATGATCATAGTTTTAGTCTTTTTGATCACAAAAACAATAGAGGAATAACATAAAGAGCTTTCACACAAGAGTTCATATATTTAACACTCAAATGAGAAATAATGACCAACAATGCGAAAGTGATCACGATCACATAAAACGATTAGAGACCACAGAGATGGGATTTCGCAGAAGAATGTTGAAAGTTCCCTGGACAGCTAAAAGGACCATTGAGGAAATTCTCAAAGAGGCCAACACAAAAAGAGAGCTCCAAAAAAAAAGCAGAAAGAAACAATCAATATTTTTCGGGCACATCATGAGAAGAGGAAAGTTGGAATATTTGGTTACAAGTGGCAAAATAAAAGGAAAGAGAGATCGCGGACGACAAAGAGAGAAAATACTGGATAGCTTGGTGTCTTGGCATGGAAAACAGTCAACAACAGAACTGATACGATGCACTGTAGATAGAAGATTGTGGAAGGATATGATTGCCTACGCCAACCGGTATGGCACACGATGATGATGAGATTGTTAATCTTCTCCTCTTCCTCTTTTCTCTTTCACTGATACCTAAAAGGTGTCGTGATTTATATCATTTGTCGTTCTTGTGCTGCTCGAATTGTCTGAATTAGTGATTTTCCTTTGTTGTTACATGTCTCTGTCACTGCATCTATCCATCTTCTTCTGGGTCTTCCTCTTGGTCTTTTCCCATGCATTCTCGAGAAGAACGCCCTTGATGGTGATTGGTGAGGATTCATTCTGACCAAGAGATTGTTAATAAGTAAATGACTTAACGGTTTCGTAGATAAATAATAATAATAATAAATGAATACTATTATATAGGGCAATTTACGAGGCGATAGATCAGCGAATCATTTCAGGGTGTAGTCTATGAAGCAGGCACATATTGGTTTGTTTACTTATGTGTACTTTTCGATGAATGTCTTCATGCTGAATATGGCATATTTTGTCCCACTGATTTTCTTAAATTTCAACCGTTGCTCTTCTAATTCAATATTGATTTTATTTTGAATCCTTCCTTGTAAAACTTTTTGCAAGATTTTTGTCACATAGCTCATTTGGCTTATTGTTCTAGAATCACAACATTCAACTGCACCATTCTTTTTAGGCAATGCAATGAAAGTTGATGTTTTTAGTTCATTTGGTATGTATCCTGCATGGTATATGTCGTTGCATATGTCTGTAATCACTTCAATGACAAAATTTTCTAGTGCCTGTATCATCTCTATCTGTATGCTGTCAGGTCCTGCTGCTTTCCCTTTTTTCATTGCTTGTATAACTTTTTTCACTTCAGATTTTAAGATTTTATAGCCTGACGTACATTTTATAGTTGGTTTTTTGTCCCTTTGATCATGAAGTAGTTCTGTTATATATTCCTGCCATCTATCTGTTATATATTTACTGTCTGTTACCATTTTTCCGTTTTTGTCTGCAATGCATTCGCCTTCTGTGGCTTTTAAAAATTTGTATTAATAATTCTAATTATTTCGGTGTGCATCCATCTTAAATCTTGTTTGCTTTCCATAGTTTCAATTTCCAGACAACTTTGTCTGGCCATTTTTTTATTTAGCTGTTGGCACATTTTGCGTATTTCGTTACCTATTTTCTTGTGTGTGTTTTTTTTAAAAACTCTTTCAGTACTGAAGCTTTTTATCGACGCAATGGAAGAGATTTCAGAGACAAAATTGTTCATGGTTTTAAGAATCAATCTACATATTTATATTTATGTAACATTTAACATATTATATATGAACGTTTAGATAATTGAACAAGGTATTAGATTTCACCAATAACCAGATGATACAAGACATGTAAAAAGAATATGGTTTAATGGTGTTCACACTAATCAAATTGAGAGTGGCGTACTTTGCGGAGATCCATACGCTCCCGAAATCAGCTTGGCGCACAGTGAGGCGAAATGTACAGAAAGAGTTAATTATAAAATTTAACAAAAATAAGAATGTACTTTCAGACGAGAAAAAAAAAAACATTTGTGCATCGACCGGGAATCGAACCCGGGTCACCCGCGTGGCAGGCGAGTATTCTACCACTAGACCACCGATGCCTTGTTTGTGGTTAAATAAATTAACTTTTTCTTGTCAAATAACTCAATTAATTAAATATGTACATTTTAAAACTACAATTAAGGTAAGCTTGAATTTCACTCTACAGATAGCATAACGTTTAAAAGTAATAAACATTCCTAATCACTACCACATCTGCGATTTCCTTTACCGAGGTTTGATTTGCGCTGTATTTAACAATTAAAACCACCTGCTTCCTGTCTATCAAAACAACCAATCGCCGAGGCCAACGGGATGCTATTTATAGTCATATGAAAACAAACAGAGTTACCTAAACTCACTAGAGAGGATCAATGACCCAACAAGACCAGGGGGGAGCAGAAGCGCCTGCGATCTGCGCTCGCAATAGCAGGGTCGGCGCACCATCAGCTGACCAAGACATAGCAGTTCTACCTCCTCGTGGTCTCCACTGTTAACAGTCTGCGTCAAAACAGACTGGCTAACAGAAGCTAGGATCGCCGTGTTCCCTATAGTGGTGGCTGTTACTGATATAGAGGACCCAATATTGCTGTACCTCTGGGCTGGACTAGTGGTTTCCCAGCATAGCCTGGGATAGACGAACTCCAACTTCTCCAGTTAGAGCCGGGAATGTCAAGAAAGCCATTACGACACGCCAAATCAAACGAGTCAAAGGGCAAACTGTCCGCATCAACTCGTGGCATGACGTCAACAACAACAATAACCAACAAGGCTAGAGTGATACCGCATCACAAAAACATCATCATCATCATCGAGTGCCGTCTCCGCAACGAAGGTTGGCTACCATGGATCGCCATTCCACTCTGTTTCTTGCTTTGATGGTGCAGGTTGTCATATATTGACTTGTCCATCTTTTGATTTTACTCGTCCATGTTAGTCTTGGTCTGCCTCTTTTACCTGGTTTTTCCCTTTTAATATTACTTGTTGTGGCTGTTGTGTATTTTAACGTGCCCCCAAAATTTCATTTGTCTTGTCTTAATGTATTTAGTAGTTCTCTTTTTATTTTTACTTGTTTTAAAACTGCATCGTTTGTTTTCCTTTCTTTCCATCAAATTCTACCTATTCTTCTATAAATCCATATTTCAAAGGCTTCAATTTTCTGTTCTGTTTTCTTGTCTAATATCCATGTTTCTGCACCATACAGGAATATTGAGAACATGTAACATTTTGCTATTCTTAGTTTCAGCCCTACTGTTATTTGTTTTGTTGTTAGTATATTTTTCATGTCATTAAAATTACTTTTTGCCATACCTATTCTCTTGTTTATTTCAATTTTACATTTTCCATCATTGGTTATAGTATGTCGCAGGTAGTTGTAGCTCTGGACTGTATTCCCTCAACTGTGATATTTAATTGTAGGTCTTCAGAATTTTCTTTGTTTATGATCATAGTTTTAGTCTTTTTGATCACAAAAACAATAGAGGAATAACATAAAGAGCTTTCACACAAGAGTTCATATATTTAACACTCAAATGAGAAATAATGACCAACAATGCGAAAGTGATCACGATCACATAAAACGATTAGAGACCACAGAGATGGGATTTCGCAGAAGAATGTTGAAAGTTCCCTGGACAGCTAAAAGGACCATTGAGGAAATTCTCAAAGAGGCCAACACAAAAAGAGAGCTCCAAAAAAAAAGCAGAAAGACACAATCAATATTTTTCGGGCACATCATGAGAAGAGGAAAGTTGGAATATTTGGTTACAAGTGGCAAAATAAAAGGAAAGAGAGATCGCGGACGACAAAGAGAGAAAATACTGGATAGCTTGGTGTCTTGGCATGGAAAACAGTCAACAACAGAACTGATACGATGCACTGTAGATAGAAGATTGTGGAAGGATATGATTGCCTACGCCAACCGGTATGGCACACGATGATGATGAGATTGTTAATAAGTAAATGACTTAACGGTTTCGTAGATAAATAATAATAATAAATGAATACTATTGTATAGGGCAATTTACGAGGCGATAGATCAGCGAATCATTTCAGGGTGTAGTCTATGAAGCAGGCACATATTGGTTTGTTTACTTATGTGTACTTTTCGATGAATGTCTTCATGCTGAATATGGCATATTTTGTCCCACTGATTTTCTTAAATTTCAACCGTTGCTCTTCTAATTCAATATTGATTTTATTTTGAATCCTTCCTTGTAAAACTTTTTGCAAGATTTTTGTCACATAGCTCATTTGGCTTATTGTTCTAGAATCACAACATTCAACTGCACCATTCTTTTTAGGCAATGCAATGAAAGTTGATGTTTTTAGTTCATTTGGTATGTATCCTGCATGGTATATGTCGTTGCATATGTCTGTAATCACTTCAATGACAAAATTTTCTAGTGCCTGTATCATCTCTATCTGTATGCTGTCAGGTCCTGCTGCTTTCCCTTTTTTCATTGCTTGTATAACTTTTTTCACTTCAGATTTTAAGATTTTATAGCCTGACGTACATTTTATAGTTGGTTTTTTGTCCCTTTGATCATGAAGTAGTTCTGTTATATATTCCTGCCATCTATCTGTTATATATTTACTGTCTGTTACCATTTTTCCGTTTTTGTCTGCAATGCATTCGCCTTCTGTGGCTTTTAAAAATTTGTATTAATAATTCTAATTATTTCGGTGAGCATCCATCTTAAATCTTGTTTGCTTTCCATAGTTTCAATTTCCAGACAACTTTGTCTGGCCATTTTTTTATTTAGCTGTTGGCACATTTTGCGTATTTCGTTACCTATTTTCTTGTGTGTGTTTTTTTTAAAAACTCTTTCAGTACTGAAGCTTTTTATCGACGCAATGGAAGAGATTTCAGAGACAAAATTGTTCATGGTTTTAAGAATCAATCTACATATTTATATTTATGTAACATTTAACATATTATATATGAACGTTTAGATAATTGAACAAGGTATTAGATTTCACCAATAACCAGATGATACAAGACATGTAAAAAGAATATGGTTTAATGGTGTTCACACTAATCAAATTGAGAGTGGCGTACTTTGCGGAGATCCATACGCTCCCGAAATCAGCTTGGCGCACAGTGAGGCGAAATGTACAGAAAGAGTTAATTATAAAATTTAACAAAAATAAGAATGTACTTTCAGACGAGAAAAAAAAAACATTTGTGCATCGACCGGGAATCGAACCCGGGTCACCCGCGTGGCAGGCGAGTATTCTACCACTAGACCACCGATGCCATGTTCTTGGTCGATTTAAATTAACTTTTTCTTTTAAAATAACTCAATTAATTAAATATGTACAGTTTAAAACTACAATTAAGGTAAGCTTGAATTTCACTCTACAGATAGCATAACGTTTAAAAGTAATAAACATTCCTAATCACTACCACATCTGCGATTTCCTTTACCGAGGTTTGATTTGCGCTGTATTTAACAATTAAAACCACCTGCTTCCCGTCTATCAAAACAACCAATCGCCGAGGCCAACGGGATGCTATTTATAGTCATATGAAAACAAACAGAGTTACCTAAACTCACTAGAGAGGATCAATGACCAACAAGACCAGGGGGAGCAGAAGCGTCTGTGGTCTGCGCTCGCAATAGCAGGGTCGGCGCACCATCAGCTGACCAAGACATAGCAGTTCTACCTCCTCGTGGTCTCCACTGGTAACAGTCTGCGTAAAAACAGACTGGCTAACAGAAGCTAGGATCGCCGTGTTCCCTATAGTGGTGGCTGTTACTGATATAGAGGACCCAATATTGCTGTACCTCTGGGCTGGACTAGTGTTTTCCCAGCATAGCCTGGGATAGACGAACTCCAACTTCTCCAGTTAGAGCCGGGAATGTCAAGAAAGCCATTACGACACGCCAAATCAAACGAGTCAAAGGGCAAACTGTCCGCATCAACTCGTGGCATGACGTCAACAACAACAATAACCAACAAGGCTAGAGTGATACCGCATCACAAAAACATCATCATCATCATCGAGTGCCGTCTCCGCAACGAAGGTTGGCTACCATGGATCGCCATTCCACTCTGTTTCTTGCTTTGATGGTGCAGGTTGTCATATATTGACGTGTCCATCTTTTGATTTTACTCATCCATGTTAGTCTTGGTCTGCCTCTTTTACCTGGTTTTTCCCTTCCAATATTACTTGTAGTAGGCTGTTGTGTCTTTTAACGTGCCCCCAAAATTTCATTTGTCTTGTCTTAATGTATTTAGTAGCTCTCTTTTTATTTTTACTTGTTTTAAAACTGCATCGTTTGTTTTCCTTTCTTTCCATCCAATTCTACTTATTCTTCTATAAATCCATATTTCAAAGGCTTCAATTTTCTGTTCTGTTTTCTTGTCTAATATCCATGTTTCTGCACCATACAGGAATATTGAGAACATGTAACATTTTGCTATTCTTAGTTTCAGCCCTACTGTTATTTGTTTTGTTGTTAGTATATTTTTCATGTCATTAAAATTACTTTTTGCCATACCTATTCTCTTGTTTATTTCAATTTTACATTTTCCACCATTGGTTATAGTATGTCGCAGGTAGTTGTTTGTAGCTCTGGACTGTATTCCCTCAACTGTGATATTTAATTGTAGGTCTTCAGAATTTTCTTTGTTTATGATCATAGTTTTAGTCTTTCTGATCACAAAAACAATAGAGGAAAAACATAAAGAGCTTTCACACAAGAGTTCATATATTTAACACTCAAATGAGAAGTAATGACCAACAAGGCGAAAGTGATCACCATCACATAAAACGATTAGAGACCACAGAGATGGGATTTCGCAGAAGAATGTTGAAAGTTCCCTGGACAGCTAAAAGGACCATTGAGGAAATTCTCAAAGAGGCCAACACAAAAAGAGAGCTCCAAAAAAAAAAAAAGCAGAAAGAAACAATCACTATTTTTCGGGCACTTCATGAGAAGAGGAAAGTTGGAATATTTGGTTACAAGTGGCAAAATAAAAGGAAAGGGAGATCGCGGACGACAAAGAGAGAAAATACTGGATAGCTTGGTGTCTTGGCGTGGAAAACAGTCAACAACAGAACTGATACGATGCACTGTAGATAGAAGATTGTGGAAGGATATGATTGCCTACGCCAACCGGTATGGCACACGATGATGATGAGATTGTTAATAAGTATCTCTATCCGTATGCTGTCAGGTCCTGCTGCTTTCCCTTTTTTCATTGCTTGTATTACTTTTTTCACTTCAGATTTTAAGATTTTTTAGCCTGACGTACATTTTATAGTTGTTTTTTTGCCACTTTGATCATGAAGTAGTTCTGTTATATATTCCTGCCATCTATCTGTTATATATTTACTGTCTGTTACCATTTTTCTGTTTTTGTCTGCAATGCATTCGCCTTCTGTGGCTTTTTAAAAATTATATTAGTAATTCTAGTTATTTCGGTGTGCATCCCTCTTAAATCTTGTTTGCTTTCCATAGTTTCAATTTCCAGACAACTTTGTCTGGCCATTTTTATTTAGCTGTTGAGACATTTGGCGTATTTCGTTACCTATTTTCTTGTGTTTTTTTAAAAACACTTTCTGCACTGAAGCTTTTTATCGACGCAAGGGAAGAGATTTCAGAGACAAAAATGTTCATGGTTTTAAGAATCAATCTACATATTTATATTTTTGTAACATATAACATATGAATGTTTAGATAATTAAACAAGGTATTAGATTTCACCAATAACCAGACGATACAAGATATGTAAAAAGAATATGGTTTGATGGTGTTCACACTAATCAAATTGAGAGTGGCGTACTTTGCGGAGTAACGCTGATACGTTCCCGAAATCAGCTTGGCGCACAGTGCGGCGAAATGTACAGAAAGAGTTAATAACAACATTTAACAAAAATAAGAATGTACTTTCAGACGAGAAAAAAAAAACACCTGTGCATCGACCGGGAATCGAACCCGGGTCACCCTTGTGGCAGGCGAGTATTCTACCACTAGACCACCGATGCCTTGCTTATGGTTAAATAAATTAACCTTTTCTTGCTAAATAACTCAATTAATTAAATATGTACAGTTTAAAACTACAATTTAGGTAATTTTGAATTTCACTCTACAGATAGCATAACGTTTAAAAGTAATAAACATTCCTAATCACTACCACATCTGCGATTTCCTTTTCCGAGGTTTGATTTGTGCTGTATTTGACAATTAAAACCACCTGCTTCCCGTCTATCAAAACAACCAATCGCCGAGGCCAACGGGATGCTATTTATAATCATCATCATCGAGTGCCATCTCCGCTACGACGGTTTTCTACCATTGAGTGCCATTCTGCTCTGTCTCTTGCTTTGATGGTGCAGGTTGTCAATTGTCATAGGCTGGTTTGTCCATCTTTTGATGTTACTCGTCCATGTTAGTCGTGGTCTGCCTCTTTTATTTTGTATTTTCCCATCCAGAATTACTTTTAGTAATCTGTTTTGTCTATAACATGGCCCAAAAATCGCATTTGTCTTGTTTGAATTGTGTTTAGTAGTTCTTTTTTTTTTTCATTTTTAGTTGTTTTAAGACTTCATCGTTAGTTTTCTTTTCCTTCCATCCAATTCTACCTATTCCTCTATATATCCACATTTCAAAGGCTTCAATTATTTTTTTCTGTTTTCTTGTCTAATGTCCATGTTCTGCAACATATAGGAATGTTGAGAAGACATAACATTTTGCTATTCTTAGTTTTAGTCCTGGTGTTATTTGTTTTGATGTTAATATGTTCTTCATGACATTGAAATTATTTTTTACCATTCCTATTCTTTTTTCAATTTCAGTTATACATTTTCCATCACTGGTTATAGTATTTCCAAGGTAGTTGTAGTTTAGAACTTTCTCCAGGTCTATTCCTTCAATTTTGATATCCACTTGGGGGTTTTGAGCATTTTCTTTGTTTATGATCATAGTTTTAGTCTTTTTGATATTCATATCTAGTCCATATTTTTTGCCTGTCATGTTTATTTCATTAAGTAATTGTTGCTATTTATAGTCATATGAAAACTTACAGTGTTACCCAAACTCACTAAAGAGGATCAATGACCAGCATGGCTAAAGTGATACAGCATCACAAAAACAATAGTGGAAAAACATACCAAGTTTTCACACAAGAGGTCATATATTTTTACCACTCAAATGAGAAATAATGACCAGCAAGGCTAAAGTGATTATCATCTCATAAAAACATTGAAGAAAAACCCAATGAACTGCCGACCATTAAACATAAAGAGACAGACATGAAAATCCAAAGTGAACTAAAGGATATATTATCAATTCTCATTAAAATGACAATTATGGTTTAATATAACGCTGGTAGATCCAGGCTAAGATTGAACAGATCGTTTCTTGCCAATAAGCAGAGGCTTAAACCAAAAACCAACGAAGTTACCATTGAGTCACAAAACTCAAGTGTTAAAACTGAGTCTCAAATCTCAAGTGTTAAAACTGAGTCTCAAATCTCAAGTGTTAAAACTGAGTCTCAAAACTCAAGTGTTAAAACTGAGTCTCAAATCTCAAGATAAAGGATAATCATTCCCGCATTGTGACGTTATTGAGACACGGGGGAAATGTTAACCTTAATGCCAGGACACGAACAAACCAACAAGCGTGTTTATAGATACTGGACAGCTACTCTTATTTCGTGACTGATTGTGGAGTTTTGATCAGGAAGTAATGTCCCGACATGCCTAGTAATGAGTGATCATCATTCATCATCAGTTGACGTTAGATCTGGAGTAAGACAGGGGTGGGTACTATCTCCCCTTTTGTTTATTACCTACATAGACTACATATGTAAGTTAGGCAACCCATCGGTGACATAGGAGATTAACGTCCTTCTATTTGCAGACGGATTTATTTAATATGTATAGTGAGATTATTTTAAGATCCATAAGGGGCATGCCTGGAATAACAGTGGGAGGTCATAATATAAATAATCTAACGTATGTTGATGATACAGTCTTAATCGCCAAGCATGAAAACGAGTTACAAGAAATGTTAATCATTATAGTGAAGAAAAGTAAAAATAAAGGTCTCAATAGCAAAAAGACAGAAGTAATGGTAGCAAGAAATAACAAGGCATCACCGCAGCACAATAAAGACAAGTGGAACAATATTAAAACAGGTAAATTAATTTAAATATCTGGGAACAATGTTAACCTCAGATGGTAGATGTACAAGAGAGGTGGCAGAATGGCTCAGGCAAAAACAGCTTTCCAAAAAAAAGAGAAATATACTTTGCAATCCATTTTTGACAATAGAAACAAGAAAAAGATTTCTTAAATGTTACGCAGAGCCAGTCTTAACATATGGATGTGAATCATGGACAATAGAACAACAGACAAGAAAATCACTGGAGTCTGCAGAAATGTGGTTTTACAGAAGAATGTTGAGAGTACCATGGACAGCTAAGAAGAGTAATGAAGATGTTCTGAGAGAGGTCAAAGCAAAAAGAGAGCTAATTTCCAATATTAGGAAAAAACAATCATCATTTTTTGGCCATGTAATGAGAAGAGAACAACTGGAATATATTGTAACAACTGGAAAAATTTAGGGACGAAGAGATAGAGGGAAGCAAAGAGAAAAAATAACAGACAGCTTAAGAGAATGCCTTGGCAGAAGGTCAACAACTTCTTCTACCTTTTAGCTCCCAGTGGAGCATAGGTCTTCAACAAACACTTTCCAAGTCGTTCCGTTTTTTGCCATTCTTTTAAGATCATTCCATGTCTTCCCCATCATCTTCATCTCTGCTTCGATCTGTCTTCTCCAAGAATTCCTTGGTCTTCCTCTTTGTCTTTTCCCCTGGGGATTCCAATAAAGGGCCTGTTGTGTAATACTCTCAGTTGGCTTCCGTAGTGTGTGTCCTATCCATCGCCATCGTCTTCGCTGTATCTCTTTATCCACTGGTATTTGACCGGTACATTTCCATAATTCCACGTTAGTGACTTTGTCCTGCCATTTCCATCCTTTTATTCTGCACAAGCATCCATTAATGAAAGTCTGTACCTTCGTGATTGTCAATTTTGTTATTCTCCATGTTTCACAGCCATATAATAGGACCGACTTAATATTTGAGTTGAAAATTATTGTTTTTGTATTTAGCCTAATTTCTTTGGATTTCCAGATGTTTCCCAGTGCGATGAAAGCTCCTCTTGCTTTTGATATCCTTATTTTGGTATCATTTTCTGTTCCTCCCGCTTTATCTATATTACTGCCCAGATATATATAAGATTGTACGTCTAGTAGAGGTATTTCTCCTAGTTTTATATGGTTATTGCCAACTGCATTAATTCTCATAATGTTGGTCTTATCTCTATTAATCTTTAGTCCTAGCTGTTGTGATCTCTCATCTAATATACTCATTTTATCCTGCATCTGTTGATGGCTGTGTAATAGGAGAGCTATGTCATCAGCAAAGTCTAAATCATCAAGTTGTTTGGTCAGTGACCACTGGATCCCATTTCTGTTGTTTTGAGTTATTTTCATAATCCAATCTATGGCCAGTAGAAAGAGAAATGGAGACAGGAGGCATCCTTGCCTTACTCCTGTTCTTATTTCAAATGCTTCTGTAAGCTGTCCTTCATGCACCACACTACATTTTGTTCCTTCATACATTGTTTTTATCAGGTTAATAAACTTTATGGGGATTCCGTAATGACTCAGCAACTTCCAAAGCATTCTTCTGTCTAAACTATCAAATGCCTTTTCGTAATCTATGAATCCAATATAAAGTGGGGATTTTAGTTCTAAACTTTGTTCAACTATTATACATAGGTAGTTATTTGATCAGCACATGATCTGTTCTTCCTAAAACCTGCTTGTTCATCTCTCAAGTGTTTCTCTATAGCCTCTTTTAGTCTCTCCAGAATGATTCTGCCTAATATTTTTCCTGGCACTGATAGTAGCATAATTCCCCTATAATTTGTGCACTCCTGTAAACTTCCTTTCTTTGGTAGTTTGATCATATAACCTTCTCTCCAGTCTTTAGGTATTTCTTCCCTCTCCCAAATTTTATCCAATAGATCATGTAACATCTTGGTAGAGGTGTTAATATCTGCTTTGATGGCTTCCGAAGGAATTTCATCTGGTCCTGTGGCTTTACCATCTTTTAATAGTTTGATGGCTTTCATTATTTCTTCTTTGCTTGGTTTCCCGCAGTTAACGTGTAACTCTTCCTCTGCTGGTAGTATATCTGGAGGATTATTTGAGCCGGGTCTGTTCAAAAGTTCTTCAAAGTGCTCTTTCCATCTCTCCATTTGTTCCCTTATATTACTTAGCAGATTTCCTTTCTTATCTTTGATAAAGGCGTTGATCTGTTTGTATTTTCCACCTAATTTCTTTGTGCTGTTGTACAGTTCTTTCATATTCCCTTTATTTGCTGCTTCTTCTGCCTCTTTAGCTAGTTCATCTATATATTTCCTCATATCCCTTTTAATGCATCTTCTCACTTCTTTGTTCACCTTTGTGTAAGCTTCCTGTGTCTTGGCTTTATTACTTCTTGTTTTGCTTTTATTTATGTCTGCTTTCTTGTTCTTTCTTTCTTTAATTTTATCCAGTGTTTCTTCGCATGTCTCTTTCCATATATTTTTTACCTGTTTCCAATGATCTTCTATATTTATTGTATTTTCTAGTTGTTGGAGGGCTATATTGTAACAACTGGAAAAATTCAGGGACGAAGAGATAGAGGGAAGCAAAGAGAAAAAATAACAGACAGCTTAAGAGAATGGCTTGGAAGAAGGTCAACAACAGAAATGATAAATAGCAGCCGAGATCGAAAGTTGTGGAAAGACATGATCACCTACGCCAGTAGGCCCGGTACTTGATGATGAATATCATCTCAACATTCATGTATGGTGTAGAAACATGTACATTAGACAAGAAAACAGAACACAAAATTGAAGCCTTTGAAATGTGGATATATAGAAGAATATGTAGAATTGGATGGAAAGAAAAGAAAACAAACGATGAAGTCTTTTAACGTTTTAAACGATGAAACAATCAAAAATAAAAAGAGAACTATTAAACACAATTCAAACAACACAAATGAGATTTTTGGGGCATTTTAAAAGACACAGCAGTCTACTAAAAGTAATCTTTGAAGGGAAAATACAATGTAAAAGAGGCAGAGCCAGATCAAGACTAATATGGACTAGCAACATCAAAAGATGGACTAGTCAGCCTATGACAACCTGCACTATCAAAACAAGAGACAGAGCGAAATGACGCTCTATGGTAGGCAAACCTCGATGCGGAGACGGCACACTCTATGATGAAAAGGATATTTCCTACCTATATTGGTAGTAGTAGTAGTAGTAGTAGTAGTAGTAGTAGTAGTAGTAGTAGTAGTAGTAGTTGTTGTTGTTGTTGTTGTTGTTGTTGTTGTTGTAGCCTCCGTCAGTCATAGTTGACTGTGGATTTTGCAGCATCCAAAGAAATGTAACTTTTTTTTTCTTTTCTTTCGCGTGAATTCTCTTTTTCTATGGATCTCTCTGCTTCTTGTTTGAATTGGAACTTTAGAGTATGTTTCCAAAGACTGCGGTCTGCAGCTATTTCTTCCCAAGCAGCAGGGTTTATGTTCATAATCTCCATGCTACGTTTACATATATGGCCTTTGGCGTCTTGACAGACGGCTGGTAGCAATCATTCAAGATAAGTGAGTAAAAATATGAGTGCCTTATGCTGAATGCTGTTTTGCTGAACAGTTTCTCTCGTGGCTGAATCTGTCAATACTGGATAAACAAATCCATCGACAGAACGAAAAAGATGTATTTGTGGTGGTCTCGTCTCCTTTCTCCTGCGCCTTTTGTCTTCTGAATTTGATATCAGCACCCTCTCGAAAGACGATGTGCCATTTTTTTTTACTTTTGTTCTTCATGTGTTACAATCTGCAACCTGATTTTCCCAGTTTCTTTCACTGATAAAGAATCTCCCCAAGGAAACCCTGCACACATTCTTATTTTTCTCAGCAGTTGTCTGCCCTTTGGTCTCTTTCCGTCCTTAAGTTTGTCATGCAATATTTGTTCGGGAATACGATTGTTTGCCATTCTTCTTACATGACCCAGCCACCTTAGTCTACGACTCCTAAGTGTTGCCATTAAAAATGAAAGTTTGACTTCTTGCAATACATTAGAGTTGGTTACTTTGTCTTGCCATTTAATATTCATAATCTTTCGAAGGCAACGCACATGAAAGCTGTTTAATATTTCTCCTGCTCTGCATAGGTAGTCATAGTTTCTGATCCGTGTAGAAGTGTAATAAGCACACAACTTTGGATAAATTTGAACCTTAGTCCTGTGTGTTAATTTGGTGTTGGCAAATTCTCTATCCTTAAGATTACTAAATGTGGAAGCAGCCTTTCTGATCAGGGAATTTATTTCTTCTTCAAGGGAGACATTGGTTGTGACCATAGAACCAAGATAGGTTAACTTTCTCACAGATTCAATAGCTGTGTTATTTAGTGATATAACTGCGGGACTGGTCACGTTTACACACGTCAATAAATCGGAGTTTTGGGCGCCCCCTAGTTCTTTTGCCATTTGTTCCGTCCGAAGAGAATATCTTTTTGTATGCGACCATCATTCATACGATGTAAGTGGCCAAGCCAGCGTAACCTATGTTGTTTGGGCAGCGCGTAGGTAATCAGGAGGCCAGTGCGAGTAAGGACCTCGACGTTTGTCACTTTGTCCTTCCAGGTGATACCAGTAATACGGCATCAGAACATCGCATATAGAACGTATTTAGCCTTCTCTCCTGAGTTCCTGTTTGCTACCTATATTTGAGACTATAAACATTTGTTTATTTTCCTTTTTTTGAGTTATTGCTTCTTTCTGAGTAAAAAAAACAAAACAACAAATGTGCTTATAATAGATCTCGATATTAACAAACTACGCGCATGCTCATCTATCTAGCCCATATAACTTTCCTATCATTATATTTTAGCTGTATGCCCACGTTTATTTCAACTGAGAATTGATTGGGTGCACTAAGTGTGCTCTTCACTCACTCAAACAACATTTCAGTCACACATAAATAAGCCCTCACAAAGCCTCCACACATTTCTCAGTTCCAAATTTAGGAGAATGTTGGCAGGAATAATATTCAGTTTTGCTGCTCGCTAACGGTTCTTCGTGGCAATCTCTCAAATACTTTTACCTTTCCTCTCTTTATTTAATTATATTTATTCGTCTCCATTGCCAACGAAACTGCCATTCTGCACACATTTTTAAGTCTTCAAACTTGCTGGCATACCCGATAACAAAATTTGGCTCAGGTGAGAAACGCGATTCAGTCTGTGAACGCAACGTTTCCATAATCGTGAACTGTTTCTTTTAAAAGCACAGTTTGTACGGAAACTTTACAACTTTACCATCTCTAACCAACATTTTGAAATGTTAAATTCACATCCTTCACATTATATGAGTATCTTCATTTTAAAATAGCATTTATGTAATATGTTAATTTATCGTAGTTTATGAGAGCAGAAGTTTATACGACATAGCCCTTTTGTGCATTACATTCTTGTGTGACTTTTATGGTCCTATTAACAAACACAGTTGTGTATTCTTTAGCCACTTTTATGCTTGTCATATTTTGCATAGTTATTTATAATATTTTAATATACAACATTTATCGAAAAAAATTGTTTGTTTTTAATGAATAACTTTCACCCACGCACAAAGTTGTTTATTTTAACCAATCACATTCACCCATTCAAGAAGTTGTTTATTTTAACCAATCATATTCACCCATTCAAGAAGTTGTTTACTTTAACCAATCACATTCACCCAAAACAGTTGTTTATTTTAACCAATCACACTCACCCATGAAAGTTGTTTATTTGAACGAGTCAAACTGATCCACAAATCTTGTTATAACCAATCACAGTGATCACGAAATTCATTAACAAATTGTATGCTGTCCACGACTGTCGTATATAGTTTTATGCAAACCTGTCGAATCTGTGGGTCGATCATCAATCTTTAGAATCATGTGTGTGGAATTCCTTTTTTATGTTCCCTTTTCGCAAACATCTTAAAAACTGCCTATAAACATCACCAGGGAATGGAATAATTTTTTTTTAAGACACCATTTATCATTTTATTATCATAAAAAACATCTTTATAGTGATATTAAACACACTCACTATCTAAATAAAGTAAGTTTAAAGAAGATCATACCACGTTAAAGGAATAAAGATCAAGGGTATGATATCCAAAACGAGATCTCAAGTTGAAAAAAAAACTAACAAAGATCACAGAAAATGATTAGATTACGTGAACAACAAACAGAAACATAATGTTTGCAAAGCCAATATGATTATATTAAAGTGCTTGAAGAAGTGGAAGAAAAATAAACGGTGGCGATGTAGAATCTAACAACATAAAAGCGCTGGAGAAGCTGCGAATATAGCAGAACGTGAACCGTTAGAAATATTGTGCTTTGTGACGATATCTAACCTAATGAAGACATAGTGGGAAATACGTTTTTCGTGTGTTTTTTCAAGTGTAGATATTTCATAATTTTGTTTTACCTGTTTCCATTACCCGAGACAGAAAACAGGGCTGCCGCTGAGTCATCTTGTTAGTATGCAGGGGTCTGCTCAACGAAGATGACCAACAAGGTTTCAGGACAGAGGCACTGGTGGAACAAAATTTAGGAAGCGCCCACCGGAAGTAAAAAGAAACCAATCAAAACAAACTAATATAAAGATAACAGACTAAAAATGGCATCCTAGCAAACCCTTGTCTGACGTCATGTTGATGGGCACAGATCTGGAAAATGTGACCTGATTCAGTTGAGCTTCATTGCGATAGCCAATGCAAGATATTAATTAATTAATTCTTAAGTTTACTGATATAAATTAACCTTATTTCAACTCTATCATCCTTGTTATCCATGGGTATATTCATGATACAGAAATTATAACTGGTAACAGCTTGACATATTTTCTTTACATTACCATTACAACAAAAAATAAGGCGAAATGTAATTCAGGATCCAGTTTTTTTTTTTAGTTGCAACATTCTGAGTATTTTCTTTTATTTACGTAGCTTAATGACCTTCGATGATTCAACTTGCTTGCTCAGCATGTTAAATAGTAAGAGAAGAAAAAGAGAGGGAGAGAGAGAGTAGTTTACCTATGAGAGATTTGTGGTAAAAATGCAACGTCACATTCCATCAACGCCGGTAAACTCACCAGCAAGACGCCATCTTTTTTGTTGTGTACGAGTTGGTTTCCATGCAACAGTATATACAAAGCACACACAAAGACAATAAAAGAGAAAGCATTGTAGATTTAACTACAGCATTTTTTGTATTATCAATTTCAGTTTCTTTTGAATGTACATATCGCATCAACAGACTTAGACTATTATGTAGCTTAAGCTCCATCATTTCGCTGCAATTTTGAATGGAAGTTTTTGTCTTTTTAAAATGGTTTTTTTTTCACAACACAAAGAGCCTTCAAAAAACTTTGGGAGAACACCAGACCCAAGGGCCGACAACGAAAATGATGGATTGACGGAATATTAGAAGCACTAGGAAACATAACAGCAGCAGAGGCAAACAGAAGAGCAAAAGACCGTAAATTATACCTCCCCTCGACGCTGAAAGGCAAATGATGAAGGAAAGAAGATGAAGAAGTTTATTTCAGCTTCAGTTAATTATTTCAGTGATATTAATGTTCTTCTTCTACCTTTCAACTCCCTGTGGAGCATAGGTCTTCAACAAACACTTTCCAAGTCGTTCTGTTTCTTGCCATTATTTTAAGATCGTTCCATGTTTTTCCTGTCTGTCTTCTGTCTGTCTTCTCCAAGAATTTCTTAGTCTTTCTCTTTGTCTTTTTCACCTGGGAATTCCAAAAAAGGGCCTGTTGTGTAATACTCTCAGTTGGCTTCCGCAGTGTGTCCTATCCAGCGCCATCGTCTTCGCTGTATCCACTGGTATTTGCCTGGTACATTTCCATAATTCTATTTATATATATATGTAACATAATAATAACAACATAAAATATGGTAAATTCCATAAATCTAAAAGATGTTCTACTTAGCAAATCTGCGCCGATGAAGCGAAGTCGTACGCATGGCAATATTCATTTTTGACAAGTCAAGTGTTGTGAATGCGACCTTCCACCGTCTAGAGTTGATCTGCGGTTTACGTCAACACATTGAGTGCTGTTCAATGACCGTCGTTGGAATTGTTTGACGCAATTTATTTACATGTTACAATTCATTAATGTGGACTGCTCCGTCAAGTCAGCCGAAGTTTTTTTCTCTTTAGGGAATTTGCACCATGTTTCGTTCGTTGTAGGCTGCATTCACTAGAGTAATCTGGAATCTATGCGTCATCATAATGGCTCATCGTTTATCCCTAGACAGGTCATACGCTAATCTTACGGTCTGTTGTTTGATGTACGACGGGCATAATCTGACGACTAACTGTGTTTTACATGTTCGGAATTGGAGTTAAAAAACGATGTCCTAACATCATCAAGTGTTATACATTTTAAAAACAATATGATGATCATCATTTTCAGGAGGACGTGAACTTCCGGTCAATATGATGGACAGGCGGCAGGAACAATTGAAGGCTATGTATGAAAAGTGTTCCTTGTTGCAGTTTCCTCATATTCCAAGTCCGGCTTGTTGCAGGAGCTACTGAGTCAAGTGCTCTGTGCACACCGGGAGCTGTGTGTTTCATCCGTTTTGATCATATTTCGATATTCCAACTGTTTACGATAAATGATGATATCGTATGACAAGGAACAGTTGGCTGTGTTCACTTTCTATGCGGTTTCGCCTTATGTCTTTTGGCGTGTGCTGAGACTGCTATGACGGGGACTACAGCTACCTTTCTTTGTTTGGGTGATGAGTTAGTAATTCGGATGATTCCACTCACACGGGCAGTTGAGCAATTATGGATTTTAATTCGTTTGCAGTGATGCCTGGGCCTTCCATAACCATAACCATTTCCATAATTATATGTTAGTGATTTTGTCCTGCCATTTCCATCCTTTTATTTTGGGTAAACATTCATTACTGAAAGTCTGTATCTTCATTATTGTCATTTTAGTTGTTCTCCATACTTCACAGCCATATAACAAGACTGACTTAACATTGGAGTTGAAAGTGTTTATTGTAGCACCAGGAAACATAACAGCAGCAGAGGCGAACAGAAGAGCAAAAGACCGCAAATTATATCTCCCCTCGACGCTGAAAGTCAAATGATGAAGGAAAGAAGATGAAGATGTTTTGTCAGCTTCAGTTATTTATTTCAGTGATAAGTAATAATACTAATAATAAAATACAACGGCTAATAGAATTCTATCATATATTTCAATATTTAAACAAAACAACCGTGAGGCTGGTTAGTAGTTATGTGATGTGATACATAAAGTAGAGTTTTAAAAAGAGGCAAAGGTAAAATAATGTAAAGGTAAAATAATGTAAAGATAAAATAATGTAAAGGGAAAATAATGTAAAGTAAATGTAAAGTAAATGTAAAGTAAATATAAAATAGAATGATGCATTGTAAAGTAAATGTAAACTAATGTAAGATGAAAATAAATGTAATGTAATTACAGTAACGTAAGTATAAAGTAATGTTAAGTACAGTAAAAATAAATATAAAGTAAAGTAAATAGCACACATCAGATCCTACTTAAACAGTGTTATACAGAGTCCATATTTTCCCAAGCCGGAGCACATTGAAGGTCATGCTTCTGTAGCTGAGAGATCACCGCAAATATCAAATAGGGTCATACTAAACATGAAATAGAGGGAGCCGCGACAACTCAGTGAACTGGACTACAAAGGACAAGAGGTAGGCTTCGATCGCAACCGACGGCTTCCGGGTTCACCCAGCCTTTAATGGGTACCGGATTTTTAAATGGGAAAGTAAAGCGGCACGGGCGTAATACCGACCACATTACCCCAAAAATAATGTGCCGAAGGTCTGTAAAATTTATGGTCACTAACGCCATATTCTCTATACGCCACTTGGCGTGACGGGGTACTTTACTGTTTTTTTTTATGTGAAATATTATGCGGGGCCTGGAGTATAGCTGTAGTGAACATATACAAAAACATATAATGGTATAGAGTAGCTAATACTAATAGAAAGACTGGGTAAATTACAACGTTCCAGCAAAGCATCCTTCTGGTTAAACACACATATATAAATTAAACACTGCTATCGTAACAGCTAGGACACCATCTTTTCCTAAATAAAAATATTCCGGTGTAAAGTTCATAGGTTGGGGTGACCCTGAAGTTGAATCGGTGTGAAGTGAGTTCACAGCAGCTGGAAACTGAATCTAGACCATCAGATGAGCAGACATTGAGCAGACATTTGCACGGGTAACTTTACAATGGCGCCTTGAGCGTGTATAAAGCGATTGACATACATAATACTTGTCTCTGTTTACATGCTTCTGTTTCCGTTACATGTGAAAGTCAATGGAACTAGCAAAAGACAATGTCTTTGGAAGAACAAGAAGACAAGCAAAATAACCGGTAATAGAAGCAAGACTAGAGTTCAGGATCTAGAAGAACCTAACAGGATATCCAAACATCTGCTTGTATGGAACTAGGAGAAGAAACAAAGGAAGGAGAGAAGACTTCATACTGCATGCCAATACATATTAGGAGTCTTCTTCTATCCTTTCTCTGCTGCCGTTGGCGTCGAGGGGAGAAACAATCTGCGATTCTTTGCTCTTCTGTTGGCCTCTTCTGATGTTATTCCTCCTAGTGACTATAGTATTCCCTTTATCCATCTCTTTCTCGGTCTTCCTCTTTAATCTGGCGTTTTCGTAGCGTTTGTTTATGGCTCTTTGATTCATTGTTAGTTCTTTTTGTCTTGTTATGTGGCCGAACCAATTTATCTGTTGTTTCTTTATGTATTCGATGGCTGGTTCAATTTCCAGTTTCTTCCTGAGGTCAGTGTTTCTTACTCTGTCCCTTAAGCTGTTTCCTGTCATTCTTCTGACACATTTAATTTCGGTGGTCGTTATCTTTCAGGAGTAATAATAGTAAAAGTAAAGTTGCGTATATGGAATATGGTGTTAGTGACCATACATTTTACGGACCTTCGGCACATGCTTTTTTTTTAGGTAATGTGGTCCGTATTACGCCCGTGCCGCTTTACTTCCCCAGAAAAAAAAAATCAGGTACCCATTAAAGGCTGGGTGAATCGGAGGCCGTCGGTTGGAATCGAACCCTACCTCTCGTCCTTATATCAGGAGTAAATCGGGTAAAGTATCGGGAGGCTATTTGCAACTGTGGCTTCTTTCTTCTTCTTTCTCATTCTGTCACCAACTATTGTAACACCGCTTTGACAATTTTTTAAAATTGTTTTTTAAGCGTTCGCCAGCTTTGACCTCTGATGAAGCCCCTAGAGGCTAGGAACCGAATTTTGCGTGTTAATCCGATTTTCCCAGGCAGCCGTGTAAACAGGAGTCCCTCGCCACACAGGCAGGTAAATCCGTCTTCGGAGATATTCATATTTTTTTCCGTCTATGAGTAATGGACGTTTCAAGCCGGACCGCGCTGCTAAGACCAGGGGTGGTTGCCGCAGAGAGAAATCATAAATAAAAATCCCAACTTGTGCATCCGAGATTTGAACCCACAACCTCTCTGTCTCGAGGCCGGCGTCTTGCCTAAAGACCAACCGGTCTCCCAGTGTCAAATATCATTCTATCCCCCACCCTTTCCTTTCTTCCCACTATATATGTGTGTGTGTGTGTGTGTGTGTGTGTTTTCACTATACCTATCTCGGCCTCTATTCGTTATCTTGTTAGTACGTGTCTGAGTTAGAACAATAAGAGCTTTACAGTAGGGTTCAAGATGATAGTTTACAGTTGGAAGTTGTGTAGAGTCATTGTTACAACGATGTCTTGTCATTGGAGAGGTGACGATTTAAGAGTGAGCAAAGTAGCAGTCAAGCCTCTGTAACAGCATGGCTGCTAATAACGTGTTGATGTGTATTTGGTCTTTGGTGTCTTGACGGACGGTTGGTAGCAAGCAAGGAGAAATAAATAAACAATATCGAAAAAAAACCGTACACGGTAAAAATGTTTTTTTCCTACTATTTTCTATTATTTTTCATTACATTTTTTTCTAGAGTTTTTTCTTTTTTTTTCTTTATACAGGGTGTTTTTAAAGTCGCAGTGCAGTGAATTTCTACTCTCGGAAGAAAAAAGTCACCAGAAATGCGGTTAACTAATGCGTCACATAAATTGTAAAATAAATGGTATTATTCAAATATACTTGACTGCTATCGGCGAGCTTATAATGGGTAATGTTGGTATTAACACAATAAAGTTGTGCCTAAAGCATATGTTGAAAATGTCCACCACGGGCCTCAAGACATGTCGCGATTCGTCTTTCCATATTTGCGAAAACCTTCAGAATAATGTCTGGTGATATTTGTTTAATCTTGTCTACTATTTCAGTCTTTAGGTCATTAATTGTCTGCGGATTATTTTCATAAACTTTCCCCTTCAATGCCCCCCACAGATAATAATCTGGGGGTGTTAGATCTGGTGAACGAGCAGGCCAGATTCCACGTGAAATAATGCGATTTGCAAATATGCTTTCTAAATAATTGAGTGTTGTTGTGGCTGTGTGTGCTGTTGCCCCATCCTGCTGAAACCAGGATTCCATAATTTTCCGTTCTGTAAGGTGTGCTATGAACGGTTCCAGAATTAAAGTACGGTAACGTTCTGCATTTATTGTTTCATTTAAAAATATAGGTCCTATTATCCGCATACGACTTATAGCGCACCACACTCCGACTTTTTGATCGTAAAGCGGCACTTGATGAAATTCATGGGGGTTTTCACTGCTCCACAGCCGATTGTTCTGACTGTTCACATAACCGGATAAATGAAACCAGGCCTCATCAGTGAAAAAAATGACGTCAAGGATGGCAGCGCCATGTTCATAAATAAAATTCTGAAACCACATGCAGTAGTTTAAGCGGGATTCATAATCTCTTTCTTGGAGTTGAGACACTTCAGTTAATTTGTATGGACGATAGAGTAGTTCACTTCTTAAAACCTTGTGAACAGAACTCTTAGATATTTGCACCTGTTGAGACAAGTGGTTTAAAGATGCATTTGGACTCATTGTAATTCTGTCTTGGAGTTCCATAATTTAGTCTTGTGAAATTGAAGGTCTTCCAGATCGGTATGCATCTACCACACTACCGGTTTCACGAAACTTTTTGATCAATTTTGTAACAGAATTTCGGTGAGGGACTTGTGAGTCTGGAAATTTCCTCACGAATTGTCTAATGACCTCATCCGTATATTTACCGCCATTACGAAAGACATGCTCAACCAGAAATACCCTGTTTTCAATCGTCAACACCATTTCCTTCAAGCAATGAGACAGTGAAAGTAGCGTAATGCCCGTTCTTTACGTAAATAAAACCTTAAAGGAAGCAGCGG
Source organism: Megaustenia siamemsis (assembly GCA_032433765.1). Classification (NCBI taxonomy): domain Eukaryota; kingdom Metazoa; phylum Mollusca; class Gastropoda; order Stylommatophora; family Ariophantidae; genus Megaustenia; species Megaustenia siamemsis. The sequence goes on from JAVIAB010000073.1 coordinate 12,373,429, forward strand.
TTTGTTCATAAATGTGGTTTACAAAATTGTGGTACGTAGATGATGATTACGTCATTTACTGAATATTAATGGTGTCCGGTTAGCGCAATCGATAGGCGGTTGGCTTACCACGGCAACAGCCGGGGTTCGTACCCTGGCGAGGACACCTGGGTTTTACTAATTCCCTAAAAATTAGTACCTCTGAAGTCGGAGTAAATCTGCCTGCATGGCGAGGGGCATCCTGTAATGGGATAAAACAGACTTTACACGCAAAATTCAGTCTCACAAAATTGAGTGGGTGGGACTTCGTCAGAGGTCAAAGCTGACGAAAGCGAACGAACGAACGAACTGAATATTAGAAATATTCACTGCACTGCGACTTTAAAAACACCCTGTATTTGTTTAAATTTCTCCTTACAATTATCTTTACTGCAGCTTCTATTTTTGTATGCATTTGTAGCAAGCAATCATGATAAGTCAGTAGTTTGGTAAAATATTAGCGTCTTATGCTGGATGTTGTTTTTCTGAAGAGCTTCTCTCGTAACTTAATCTGCCAATAATGGATAGACAGATTCGACCTCTGAACGAACAAGATGTATTCGTGGTTCCTAGTCTTGACATCTTCTCCTGCTCCCTTTGTCTTCTGAATTTGATATCAGCACTACCTCAAATGTTGCTGTGCAGTATTCTTTTTTATTTTTGTTCTCCATGTGCTACGATCAGCAGCCTGATCCTCCCAGTTACTTTCGCTGATAAAGAATTCTCTCAACGATACCTGCAAACATCCCTATATCTCAGCAATGGTGACTGATAGAGTATTCACTCAAGGAAAAACTGCAAACATCCTTATATCTCAACACTGGTGACTGATAGAGTATTCACTCAAGGAAACCCTGCAAACATCCTTATACCTCAACACTGGTGACTGATAGAGTATTCACTCAAGGAAACCCTGCAAACATCCTTATATCTCAGCACTGGTCTCTGATAGAGAATTCACTCAAGGAAACCCTGCAAACATTCTTATATCTCAGTACTGGTCTCTGATAGAGAATTCACTCAAGGAAACACTGCAAACATTCTTATATCTCAGCACTGGTCTCTGATAGAGAATTCACTCAAGGAAACACTGCAAACATTCTTATATCTCAGCACTGGTCTCTGATATAGAATTCACTCAAGGAAACACTGCAAACATTCTTATATCTCAGCACTGGTCTCTGATAGAGAATTCACTCAAGCAAACCCTACGAACATTCTTATATCTCAGCCCTGGTCTCTGATAGAGAATTCACTCAGGGAAACCCTGCAAACACCCTTTTATCTCAGCACTGGTCTGCCCTTTCGTCCTATTCCGTCCTTACGCAATACAGTATTTGTTTGGGAATACAATTTTTTGTCCTTCCTCTCACAGGATCCAGCCACCTTAGTCTACGACTCCTAAGTGTTGCCATGATGGATGGGAGTTTGGCTCGTTGTAAGACATTAGAGTTGGTTACTTTGTCCTGCCATGATGGATGGGAGTTTGGCTCGTTGTAAGACATTAGAGTTGGTTACTTTGTCCTGCCATGATGGATGGGAGTTTGGCTCGTTGTAAGACATTAGAGTTGGTTACTTTGTCCTGCCATGATGGATGGGAGTTTGGCTCGTTGTAAGACATTAGAGTTGGTTACTTTGTCCTGCCATGATGGATGGGAGTTTGGCTCGTTGTAAGACATTAGAGTTAGTTACTTTGTCCTGCCATGATGGATGGGAGTTTGGCTCGTTGTAAGACATTAGAGTTGGTTACTTTGTCCTGCCATGATGGATGGGAGTTTGGCTCGTTGTAAGACATTAAAGTTGGTTACTTTGTCCTGCCATGATGGATGGGAGTTTGGCTCGTTGTAAGACATTAAAGTTGGTTACTGTGTCCTGCCATGATGGATAGGAGTTTGGCTCGTTGTAAGACATTAGAGTTGGTTACTTTGTCCTGCCATTTCAAGTTCATAAACTTTCGAAGGCAATGCACATGAAAGCTGTTTAACCTTTTCTCCTGCCCTGCATATGTAGTCCTAGTTTCTGATCCGTATAGACGTGTCCTGAGACTTTGGTAAATTTGAATCCTAGTCCTAAGTGTTAGTTTGGTGTGGGACCATGCTCTGTCTTTAAGTTTAAGGTCATCTGTGATATCTTGTACCCTCTATACAACAGTCAAGGTATTCCTTTCTCTTATTTATGAGGAACTATGCCCTCCATAATTATCTTCTCAAAGTCATTATGTCGCTTTACATGATCAAAATATTTTCAGTTTTTTAACAAAATATTCTTCTATGAAACATCTTTCTGGGATTTTTAATTTCTTGCAAAATTGATGTGTTTTTTCCCCTTCCTTCACAGCACGGTGTTCTGATGGTGTTTTTATTTGCGCAAATTTTCTGAGAAATTGATGTATTTTTTCTACACATATGTAGCCTATGTTTCACAGCCAAATGTTGCTATATGAAAATATACAGGCTCTTAAAAATCTAATTTTATTGCAACATGTGTTCCTTGCCTCATGTTGTGCTGTTATTTTGATTTATTAAAAGCTAAATTCGGCCTTCTTTTGATCTCATTGATATTCTTTCCATCGTTTGTTATCAATGAGCCAAGATAATAACACCTGTATACTCTTTCAAATATTTGACCACTAATACATATATCAGTTTTTATATCTGTTTTATGCGCTGTAAAAAAAAATGCAGATGAGATAGTGGTGCTATTTTTCACTATTACACTGAACTTATGTTATCAATTTCTCAATGCCACTTTATAAGGTGGATCCAAGCGTTGTATCGTCATTGTGTATCATATTTCTGGTAGTGCGTGACCTCGAAATGTTAAATCCTATTATTGTTAAAACTATGATCTCATCCTATAACATTTAACATTAATATTCATAATTCTTCTACTTCTTTCTTCTTCTTCTTCTTCTTCTTCTTCTTCTTCTTCTTCTTCTTCTTCTTCTTCTTCTTCTTCTCTTCTTCAGTGTTCAAGTCCTGTGATCACGCGAACTTGACTTTTTGTCCTGTTTCATGATGGAGGGTTAGAAACATGACACACGATGAGCTGGTCACATGGTCAGTACTCGTATATGGAAGGGTAAGGGCAATATCAGGACACACGATGAGCTGGTCACATGGTCAGTACTCGTATATGGAGGGGTAAGGACAATATCAGGACACACGATGAGCTAGTCACGCGGTCAGTACTCGTATATGGAAGGGTAAGGGCAATATCAGGACACACGATGAGCTGGTCACATGGTCAGTACTCGTATATGGAGGGGTAAGGACAATATCAGGACACACGATGAGCTAGTCACGCGGTCAGTACTCGTATATGGAAGGGTAAAGACAATATCAGGACACACGATGAGCTGGTCACGTGGTCAGTACTCGTATATGGAGGGGAAAGGACAATATCAGGACACATGATGAGCTGGTCACGCGGTCAGTACTCGTATGTGGAGGGGAAAGGACAATATCAGGACACACGATGAGCTGGTCACATGGTCAGTACTCGTATATGGAGGGGTAAGAACAATATCAGGACACTCGATGAGCTAGTCACGCGGTCAGTACTCGTATATGGAAGGGTAAAGACAATATCAGGACACACGATGAGCTGGTCACGCGGTCAGTACTCGTATATGGAGGGGAAAGGACAATATCAGGACACATGATGAGCTGGTCACGCGGTCAGTACTCGTATGTGGAGGGGAAAGGACAATATCAGGACACACGATGAGCTGGTCACGCGGTCAGTACTCGTATATGGAGGGGAAAGGACAATATCAGGACACACGATGAGCTGGTCACGCGGTCAGTACTCGTATATGGAGGGGAAAGGACAATATCAGGACACACGATGAGCTGGTCACGCGGTCAGTACTCGTATATGGAGGGGAAAGGACAATATCAGGACACACGATGAGCTGGTCACGCGGTCAGTACTCGTATATGGAGGGAAAGGACAATATCAGGACACACGATGAGCTGGTCACGCGGTCAGTACTCGTATATGGAGGGGAAAGGACAATATCAGGACACACGATGAGCTGGTCACGTGGTCAGTACTCGTATATGGAGGGGAAAGGACAATATCAGGACACACGATGAGCTGGTCACGTGGTCAGTACTCGTATATGCCAGAACGTCCAGAGGTTTATCCCCCTAAACCTGCGCCACAGTCAACTATATCTAAGGCCTGCGGACTAGGAGGGTTTTCCCGAAATCACCCAAACCTTGTGACGTCTTCAGCTATGCGAGCTATAGACATCTTACGCCATTTTTAGCAATAACTGCCCCTGCTCGTAATGCTGAAAACGTCACAAGCCTTAGGTGATCCCTTTCAGCCCGCGGGCCTTATATATAGTTGGCTATGCCTGCGGCACATTCAGTCTTCGGCAGGCTGGTTCTTGGTTTGACGTATTCATCCATGTAGTTAATGCACATTGTCGATGATCTATACTTTGAAGTGAATCAAGTAACCGGACATTCAACATTCATTACTGAACAGTAAACACGTCACGTTATATTATGTTTATTTATAAACTGTATTGGTATCATAGTAAAAGTTAAGTAAAGAGCCCCGTCACACCAAGTGGCTTATAGGGAATATGGTGTTAGTGACCATAATTTTTACAGAACTTCAGCACATGGTTTTTTAGGTAATGTTGTTGGTATTACGCCCGTGTCGCCTTAATTTCACAGAAAAAAAATCCAGGATCCATTTAAGGCTGGGTGAACCTGGAAGCCAGGAAGCCGTCGATCAGGATCGAAAGCCGACCTCTTGTCCTTAATATTCCAGTTCACTAAACACTGAGCAATCGCGGCTTCCATATTGGTATCATGGACGAGCAATATTCTGTAAACATCGGAACCATCTCTCACTTGTTACAGATATCTGTGCTACACGCCCACTTATTGGCTACACACTAGCACACCAAGAAGAATTCCATTTTTGGGGTAAACATTTTCTTTCGCCATCTAATCTACGTGTTCACTGCAAAGAAATTTGACTGAATTTTTTTTAATTCCACTTATAAATTATTCATAATTTGATGTTTACCAAATCAGTTTTTAATTAACAAACTAAACAATATTGGACTGTGTTAATTTCAACAAATAAATGCCAGCACTCATCAAATAATTCCTCGACAGTGGGCGCTTTCATTTTTCTTCTATCTGATACACACTTTCACGTACGCGCCAATTTAAGCTCACAGATGTCGGTTTTGAAAGAGGAAAAAACGTGCCCGTGTTGACTTGTTGCTAGGCAATGAATGTAGTACTAATAACACGTGACCTACTTGCCTATCATACAAGATGTACAGCTTTTATGGTTTTCTTCAGAGATCCCGGAACAAGCTAATTACTGTAAGACTGCTTGGTAGGGTAGATGAGTGAAAATAAAACACATTTATTGTTAATGCTGTGTACCTGAATACATAGAGTGATGATAGTAATAAGGTTAGACAAATGTAAGGACTGAGATTAAATCTATATACTATTTTATGTTATTGTGTTTAATTTCTCACGGGGAGAGGTTGAGATTACCTCTATATGTTCACGTTTGAATCCTCACGAGGAAGGCCTGGGATTAATTCTATATTTTCATGTTTACTTCCTCATGGAGATGGACTGCGATTACCTCTATATTTTTATGTTTGATTCCTCAAATAAGACAACAAAAATCAAGCAAGAACGCACAAATAGTGAACCCAACATCATGAAGGAGGAAATCGAAGAAGTAATCAAATATGCACCAAGAAATAAAGCACTGGGGATAGATAACATACCAATAGAAATAATAGCAGCACCAGGAGAAACAGGAGGGACATGGCTGCACAGAATATTCAATGCAGCATGGCACCAACGAAAAGCCCCAGATGACTGGCAACAGTCTATCATCGTACCAATATGGAAAAAGAAAGGTAGCAAAATAGACAGCAATCAATATAGAGGTATATCTCTTCTCAGCCACGTAGGAAAGCTATACGCCAAAATCGTGGAAAAAAGGCTGAGATCAATAATAGAACTACTGTTAAGCGATTCTCAAATTGGGTTCAAAAAAAATACAGAGGATGTACTGACGCTCTATTCACCTTAAAGCAGCCAGCAGAAAAAAAACGACAGAACATAATCAAAACTTATATATAGCCTTCATTGACCAGGAAAAAGCATTCGACAGAGTAAACAGAGAACACCTGTGGGAGATACTAACAACATACGGAGTAAGCCAACATCTAACCAACCTTATTAAAAGTCTCTACTTCAACAGCAGCTGCAGTGTCAGAACAGCAGCAGGCTACACAGACCACTTCGAAGTTAAATCAGGCGTAAGACAGGGGTGCGTACTATCCCCCTACTGTTTATTACATACATGGACCATATATGCAAGCTAGCCAACCCATCAGAGACAGAGGAGATCAACGAGCTTCTATTTGCAGACGATCAGGCACTGATACATGAAACAATAGAAGACCTACAAGAACACTTAAACAAACTCAACATCTTAGGCACAAAATACAACATGAAAATCAACAAAACAGAAGTCATGAATGTCGCAAAAAATAAACACAACATCAACATAACTATAGACGGCAGACAACTAAAACAAGTAGATGAATTTAAATACCTAGGAAGTCTAATGACAAACGGTAATTCTCAAACAGCAGAGATAGAATCAAGATGCAACAATCTTGTCAAATCATTGGACAGCTATCACCACTATTATCCAACAATGAAATAACTCTAGAGGCAAAAACAGGCATAGTACAATACAATCTTCCTCCCAACGTTGTGCTGCCAATGCCGGTCCTGGATCCTAGATGCTAGAACAATAAAAAAAAAAAATAACCTCTACTGGGATTAAATGTGTCAGACGAATAACAGGAAACAGTCTGAGAGATAAGATCAGAAATGAAGAATTGAGAAAAAAATCTAGGAATAGCCCCCGCCATAGAATATATATAAAGAAGCAACAGATAACATGTTTTGGCCACGAGACAAGGCAGAGTAATCAAGACACAAAACAAAGAGCCATCATTAAACGTTGCGAGAACATCAGACCTAAGGGTCGATCACGGAAAAGATGAATCGATTGAAATTAGAAGTACAAAGAAACATAACAGCAGCAGAGCTGAACAGAAAGTAACAGACCGCAAATTATATCTCCCCTCGACACTAACGGGCAAATGGGGAAGGAAAGAAAAAGAAGAAGATTCCTTATGGGTAGTGGCTGAGATTACTTCTATGTTTTCATGTTTGATTCATCACGGGGAAGGACTGAGATTACTGCTAAGTTTTCATTTTTAATTTCCTCACGGGATGAGGGTTAGATTACCTCAATACTTTCATAGCTCTCATTTTCTTATGGGAAATTCCTGTAGCCTATTAACAAATACATGTACTATGAATTATCATCACCGTGTGCCACGCTTGTTGTATTGTCTCTCTACAACTATTTGTCTATACAGCTGTTTATTAATTTAGAGGTTAACTTCATAAAGTACTGTTTATGTCTTTAACCTATCGCCTAAGTATATCTTCTCTGTTTTCCTCTACCTCTTCATCCCTTAATTTCTCCATTTGGCACCAAATATTTCAGCTTATAAGCACGACTCAATGCTTTGGCCAACAAGTGTTCCCGGGACTGACGCTATATATCGAGGAGAAATCGAGGAAGAATACTCAGGTTTGGAGCTGCCCACTGCGGACTCAAGAGTCGCATTCTTACGATACCAAAACTATGTACAAAGCGCTGAAAAGATATACCGAGATATGGCTATGTCCAAGGTATTGAATTATTTGCATGTTATCAACATTGCACTTCAAACATGTCCATAGGCGCTTGTAAAAATTAACAAATAAGCAAGAGAAATATCAAAGTAGAGAGTTTAAAGTAGGATCAAACCTGTACGCCTTGAAACAGCGCCTGGCCACGAGAGACTTACATTACAGTACATTTTAGGGTAGCAAACAATTTATATCGGGGGTGAAATAAAAACTTAGTCCTGAAAAACTCGTGGCCACTGCACTGGACAAGTGGCATTTATTCTCCGGTACTAGAAGTCTCCTCCCGCAAACCACAGAAAGGAGATAATGCCATCAAGATAATTTATTTTTTTAAATTTTTGAACGAAACTTGAACGAAAGATTAGATAAAGATGAGGAAAATAACACCAGGACTAAAACTAAGAATAGCAAAATGTTATATCTTCTCAATATCCATGTATGGTGCAGAAACATGGGCATTAGACAAGAAAACAGAACAGAAAATTGAAGCCTAAGAAATGTGGATTTAAAGAATAGGCAGAATTGGTGGAAGGAAAAGAAAACAAATGAAGTTTTAAAACTAAAAATGAAAGAGAACTACTAAACATAATTCAAACAAAACAAATGAGATTTGTAGGGGATGTTAAAAGACACAGCGGCCTTTTAAAAGTAACATTGGAAGGGAAAATACAAGGCAAAAGAGGCAGACCAAGACTAACATGGACGAGTAACATCGAAAGATGGACAAGTCAGCCTATGACAATCTGCAACATCAAAGCAAGAGACAGAGCGGAATGGCGCTCCATGGTAGCCAAACTTCAATTCAGAGACGGGACTTAGTGATGATAGATGAGAAGGGGAAGGATAGGATGAAGGGGGAGATGTTTAAGATCAGCTCGCGTGACTGATGAATAAAAGTTCACACAGAAAAGCTAGAAAGAGAGAATGAATTGGATAGTGTGAATGTAAGGAGGTAATCAGGCTGAAGTGGCTGGTTCATAAATAAACCTGAAAGTGGCTGGTTCATAAATAAACCTGAAAGTGGCTGGTTCATAAATAGACATGAAAGTGGCTGGTTCATAAATAAACCTGAAAGTGGCTGGTTCATAAATAAACATGAAAGTAGCAGGTTCATAAATAAACCTGAAAGTGGCTGGTTCATAAATAAACCTGAAAGTGACTAATTCATAAATAAATATGAAAGTGGCTGGTTCATAAATAAAACCGAAAGTAGCTGGTTCATATATAAACCTGAAAGTGGCTGGTTCATATATAAACCTGGAAGTGGCTGGTTCATAAATAGACATGAAAGTGGCTGGTTCATAAATAAACCTGAAAGTGGCTGGTTCATAAATAAACATGAAAGTAGCAGGTTCATAAATAAACCTGAAAGTGGCTGGTTCATAAATAAACCTGAAAGTGACTAATTCATAAATAAATATGAAAGTGGCTGGTTCATAAATAAAACCGAAAGTAGCTGGTTCATATATAAACCTGAAAGTGGCTGGTTCATATATAAACCTGGAAGTGGCTGGTTCATAAATAGACATGAAAGTGGCTGGTTCATAAATAAACCTGAAAGTGGCTGGTTCATAAATAAACATGAAAGTAGCAGGTTCATAAATAAACCTGAAAGTGGCTGGTTCATAAATAAACCTGAAAGTGGCTGCTTGTTGTTGTACATAAACACTGACATCATTTAACTGCAATGTCGTGTACAAGTGCGTCCAATCGTTTATCGAACAATGTTTTCCCCGTAAAGGTATACATAGTCTTCCTCTTTTGCAAAATGGCATTCAGCGACTATCAAACCCTGGCTCCTAGTGCGTCAGTCTTCTCTACCTGTGTGCTCACCTGTCCACGTGTTATCTTGGTTAAATTCTCCGGCTCCTGAAAACATTGATGTCACGCTCGCTGCAGCACGCCAGTTCTAACCCCACCCCTCAACATCTACGTGCTCATCTGGCGTGAGTTTCTCTCCTACCTATCTTCTCCCACGTTCAGATAGAGAGAGAGGGAGAGAAAGAGAGAGAGAGAGAGAGCACAACCTCAGGTAACTGAAACTCTCTCCATAAAAGGCAAGCGACATACGTGCGCATGCGTAGAGCACTTTCCGCCGGCGCCGCCATGTTGTCCGCAATAATCGTGTTCCAGGAAACGATGCAGCGATTAAGCGTGCTCCCGCCCACTTGAGCTCATCTACCCTCCCTTTAGCGATCCACCTCTCACCGTGTCCCTTGTGAAAGCTTGCAATTTCTACGAGGTTTGAGTGTTTTCTCACATTAGCCATGTACCTCTCCAGCGGTCTATCAACCACATATTCTAACTTTTTCTAATCGTCAAACCTCTCCCCCCCCTCTCTCTCTCTCTCTCTCTCTCTTTCTCTCTCTCTCTCTCTCTCTCTCTCTCTCAAAACGTGTCTACATTTCTTACAGCAGCATCTAATGTGTTATTGATAGCTCTAACTCTATTCTCGTCAGCCACCATTCCACACACGACACGCCCCTAAAATCCTCATTTAATTACACATATTAACATGGCAAGTAAGTTCCCAACATTCATTTCACTCTGATACCGAATAGATGTTAAATCAATAGCAACCCAGCAGTGCTATGTCGCTAGTTGTACTTAAGTATGCATTCATATACCAACTGGTGGCGAAGCGGCGCCTCTCAGCAGCAGAGCTGGAAGTTGTCAGTGACCATAGCTGATGGTTTGCGCCAGGATCAGTGAACCAGAACCATCCAGATCCTGCTCCAGCTCTCCGTGGTGCCTCTAGTAACAGTCTAATCTGTCTAGTCTGGCCAAGCGAGTAGGGATTGAAGAGGGAAGACAACCCGGTACTCAAAAAATGTCGTGCTGCGGTCGGATGTGTTGGGCCAAAAGGCGAAAATATCACAGTTATACTGCAAACCACAACACAACACAACGCAGACACGCACACTTAACCTCCTTTTAAGGGCGGATGACTTAGAGGTGTACTCCTTTAGTTATCGGGCGAACGCAAGCAAGCAAGCATAACTTATAACTTTGGCAGATTCAGCCACGAGATACGCTGTTTTACAAAAACAACACCCATAATAAGACCCAAATATTGTACAAACTCCTCGTATCATGGTTGCTTGCTACCAACCGTCTGTCTGTCGCGAAGGCCATACTATAACTGAGAAGGGTTTGCCAAGGAGAGACCCAGCTAGAGCCGTGTAATACGTTCTTTCTTCGATGCAAGGGGAACACAAATTGAGACATGATGCCCACTGTAGACGAGCTCGATGTTTGTTTTAATTACATAACGCTATTATCAGTTAACACCAGTAATCTCTGTCCCAATCTTGCGGTGTATATAACATAGATTTGTAGAATGTGTTGACAACAGTCAATTTTATCTTATTCTTGTCTTCATGATGACGTGTCGCTGTGTCCGCGAGCTCTGCCTGATGTGTTTGCTTTCTTCAGTTTTGATCACATTTATCATAATTATGCGCCATGTCGGTTGGGGTAGGCGATCATGTCATTTCCACAATTCACTATCCACAGAGCATCGTATCAATTCTGTTGTTGACACGTCATGACACCGAGCTATCTAGTATCTTCTCTTTTGTCCTCCACGATATCTCTTTCCCTGTATTTTGCCAGCTGTAACCAAGGACTCAACTTTCCTCTTTTCATGATGTGTCCGAAAAATGTTAATTGTTTCTCTGTTGTTGTTTAGTAGCTACCTTTTTTGGTGTTGGCCTCTATGAAGATGTCTTCGTTGGTATTTTTAGCTGTCCAGTGAATTCTCAGCATTCCTCTGAGAAATCCCATTTCTGTGGCCCTTAACAGTCTTTTCGTTTGTTTGTCAACTTTCCATGATTTGTTTCCATATGTCAGAATTGGGGCACCAATGAACTCTCTTTCTCACTTCTATTGACATAGACTTTTTGCACAAGATGTTTTTTATTTTCTGAAATACAGTTTTGGCCTGAGCTATTCTGCTTTTTTTATTTCTGTGGTGCATCTTTCATCTGATGTTATTATGGTGGCCAAGAATTTGGTCCGTTGCACTTGTTTCAGATTTGTCCTGTTTATTTTTATGTTACATGGTGGTGATGATTGTTCCTTCAATATAACCATTATTTCTGTTTTCTTACTATTCAGACTGAGACATTTTTTTTAGCTTTCTTTTACTATTATGTCTAGCATTTCTTGTAGCATCTCTGTCTCCGCATATCACAAATTATTTATGTAGTGACCATAGACTTCAATTCTTTTAATTACTTTCAGATGGTGACTACCTCAGTCATCATCTCCATTCTAGATACAACCTGATGATGATCATTTCTACTTCTGTTCTTTTCCCCACATTTACAACCTTTCGACAAATATATGAACAAAATGCAGCAAACAAGTTACAATAATGTGCTTACTACAAGCTCAATGGAACTGAACAAGTAGCTGTCTTTAATGAATAAAATTGGGGGACAGGTTTATCTACATCCCTCGAAAAAAATTCACAAATAAAGAATAGAAAGCTCCAAGAACAAGAGACAGGACGAAATAGGTTCGAAACCGTACTCATCGACACCGCACCTTTGCCACAGGAGATCTACATTAAAAAAAATAAAAAAACGATATTACTAATACAGCGTGCCCTTAAAGTCTGGGCACAGGCAAAAATACATATTTCCAAGAACATAAATTTGTTAACATTTTATTCAATTGAAATATTAAAACAACATCTTCAATATGATTCCATTATTTTCGGTGCAAAGGCTATGCATTTCGAAAAATTCGCTTGAACTGGATATTATAAATCCACATTGCTGTTAATTTTTGCACATTCATTCTTAATACGTTCAATCAGGACTTCCGTTTCCATGATGTCAGAACTAAGTCACGTTCTCTCGATCGCTGCAGAAATTGCTTTGGAATCTGACCAATTTCGGTTTTCCGTTGCAATTTTCTGCATTCAGGTCGAAATGATGTTCTACTTATCATATCTACGCCAATGAATTGGCGTTGCACGCACGGCAATACTCTGTTTTGACAAATCAAGTGTTGTGAATGCGACCTTCCACCGTCTAGTGTTGATCTGCGTTTTACGTCACAATGAGTGCTGTTCAATGACCGTTGATGGTGTTTGCCGCAAGTTATTTACAATTTCCAACGCATTAATGTGGTGGGCTCCGTCAAGTCAGCCGAAGATTTATCTCGTTGGGGAATTTGCACCATGTTTCGTTCGTTGTAGACTGCATTCACTAGAGTAATCAGGAATCCATGGGCGCAGCCATTTTGTGCGTGCTACGTCATCATAATGGCTCATCGTGTGTCCCAAGACCGACCATGCGCTAATCTTGCGATCTGTTGTTTGGTGTGCAACGGGGATAATCTGACGACGAACTGTGTTTTGTATGTTCGGAGTTGGAGTCAAACACGATGTCCTAACATCATCAAGCGCTATACATTTAAATACTATGACGATCATCATTTTCAGCAGGACGTGAACTTCCGGGAAATATGGTGGATAGGCGGCAGGAACCATTGAAGGCTATGTCTGAAAGTGTTCCTTGTTGCAGTTTCCTCATATTCCAAGTCCGGCTTGTTGCAGAAGCTGCTGAGTTAAGTGCTCTGTGCACACCGTGAGCTGTGTGTTTCATCCGTTTTGATCATGTTCCGATATTCCAATTGTTTACGATGAATGCTGATATCGTATGACAGGGAACAGTTGGCGGTGTTCACTTTCTATGCGGTTTCGCCTTATGTCTTTTGGCATGTGCTGAGACTGCTATGATGGGGACTACAGCTACCGTTCTTTGTTTGGGAGATGAGTTAGTAATTCGGATGATTCCACTGGCACGGGCGGTTGAGCAATTATGGATTTTAATTCGTTTGCAGTGATACCGGAGCCTTCCATAACCAAATAACGTTCAATCAAGTGAGCTACATTTGTGAGTTACATTTGTGAGTTACATTTGTGAGTTACATTTGTGAGTTACATCTGTGAGATACATTGAGTACACCTACTCCATTAGCATATCATAGAAACAAAAAATCAAGGGAGCTAAGGTCAGGTGAACGAGAAAAGCACTCCACATGATCACATCTTCCAATCCAGTTAGGGAAATTGTCATTCAGCAAATCTACATGTATTTTTGCACGTGTGTCCACATACTTTAGGGACACCCTTTACACTGTGATGTCAAACCTGAAGCTGGATCGAACGTTGCTGCCAGTCAGTCAGCCTGAGCGAGGCTGCTGTGAGCAGGTCATGTGAACACACAAACAACACACCTGAAGTGGTTACTTCACAAATCAGACTTCACCTAAAATAATATATCTTTGGACCTTTTCGTCTTGTCAGACGGTCTAGTGGAGGCTATTTTGTATTTTTTGAGGTTTTGTTTTTGTCGAACAGCTTCTCTCGTGGCTAATTCTACAATGTTTGACAAACACACACGGCCACCGAATGAACAAGTCAGGCCCACTGATCTACAGGGTTTTCCATCCGTTTTCATGAGTCTTTTCTCTTCTAAGTTTTGCCTTAGCACAGTCTCTAATGATGTTATACCCTTCCTTATACATGCTCTCCATGATGTGCGATCACTAGCCAGATGTTCCCAGTCATTTTCACATATGGAGAAGTCATTCAGTAGATGATTTACAGATATCTATATATCGTAGTTTAGGTCTGCCGATTTGTCTTTTTCAGTGTGTTAGTTCACCATATAGTATTTACCTAAAATAATGCAAAACTAACTAACAGAAAATGTAAAATCAACATACAATTGTATCTAGCAGCTAAAATAGTAGAGAGCCTGAGACAAACAACGACGTTTCGATAAAAGTCTTCATCAGGTAACATTAACAGAACTGAACAAGTACAATTGCATGTTAATTGACTCCAATACTATAGTCCGTTCAGAGTCGTTTGCCGAGATGTTATGATTTATAATTCAAAAGTTCTTGATGATTTCACATGATTTTTGGCATACGGTGTTAAAATGTCCATGTCACGAGAACATATGTGTTACTCGATGTCTAGCTATAACGGTTTTCTTAAAGCTGCGAATTCCTTGATCTTTGCCCATGTAACTATTATTTGACCCTAATCAAAATGTTTTACAGTAATCTAGTGCAACGATGACCCATAGGCGTGTCCATAAAATTTTACTGGGTGGCAAGTATACAAATTTTAAATTATATATAGAACTTTTGTTCGTAGAGTCAATTTGATATAGTTCCATGCTCTTGGTGTGAGTTTCCCAAATGTTGTCGCTGCCTTTCAAATACGTACATTTAGTTCCTCATCTAAGGAAAGTGTGGCTGTAATAGTGGATCCAAGATAGCTGAACTTCTGTACTGACTCAAGCAGGCTTCCATTCAAAGTAATGGTTGTTGGTTTGCTTATAACATATTTTTGATTGCTTGGGTGGTCTTGAACAATAAACTGTTTAACAATCAACTAGGAAATTTTGCAAATCAAACTATTTATCTGTAGACTTAATCAGAGTAATGATCATTCAGAATCAGACGAGTCAAATAGGTCGATTACTGCTTTCGGCTGAACAAACAACAAACCATCCTTTTTCCAATATTCCTCTTCTTGTCGTAACACATGATCCTCACATTTTACCCAGTAGTCTTTATTTATATTTGATAGAGCCTGATTTGTAAGTGTCTCAACATCGCATAATTTGAAAGTTTTATTTGTATATGCTACGTGTCCTTTAACTTTTGCCCAAACTAGTTCTATAGGATTTAAGTGTGCATGATATGGAGGTAGTCTCAAACATCTATGGCCATGTTCTTGAATTAACTTGTCTATTTTAAATATCTTTGTACGTTGTGTCTGTTTTACAAGGCTAAGCAATTCGGGTTTCAAGTAGCTGTCGTTAACTTGTATGTGTTCTTTTATGAGCCACGTTTTGATTGCATCTTTTGTACTTGATGATGTTGGGATTCTATCTTCTACGTTAACTACGCTATGGTATGAAGCATTGTCCATTATCAGACAAGAAGGTCGATCTAATATTGGAAGGATACTTTTCTCGATCCAGTCTTTAAATATGTGCCCATTCATTTCGGAGTGGTAGTCTCTATTGTCTATGGATTTTGAAATGAAAACGAGATGAGCATTCTGCAACAACCCATTATGTCTGCTACCTGCATGTGCAACTATCAAACGTTGCCCTTTACTGCTTGGTACTGATCTTTTAATACTTCCATCTGCTAACTGCCATTCCTTTTCATTTGTATGATGAGCGTTGATCCAAGTTTCATCTAAATAAACAATATCATAATCATTTTCGCGCATTTCCTTCACTTCACGTGTGACCGTATTTCTCAATGATTTTGTCAACATGGTACACCTTTTTCTTATTCGTATTCTTCACAAGTTGTAACAATTCGGGTTTTAAATATGTGTCGTCAAATTTGACATTTTCATTCGCAAGCCATGTCCTAATTTGCTCTTTTGTATTTGATGCAGTAGGCACTTTGTCCCATCTTGAATTCCCTAAGGAAGTGCTGATATAGTAAAACAGTAACCTTTTGCATAGTTATAAATTTGCATTTCAAACTCATTGTAATTTAGATATAAATGTTGGTATTTAAAGTCAACAAATTGTCTACTGAGTCTTCACAAAATTAATAAAGATACGCCTTCCCTTCGGTAATTAATGCCCAGGCCGTGGTGCGTCATGTCGTTCAATAACAATTCAGTTTTGTGCACGGGATTTTCCTGAACTTAGTGTTTCTGCAATAGCCAAACTATTTTACGTGAACGACCGCACCAAATTAATGTATATATCCTAAAATGGTGTCAAATTCGAACAGGGTGAATTTAATATAGCCTAAAGAAGAAAACTTTTAAACTAGATCAAATTTCTCAGAGCAAAAAATATTTCTATAACGACATCAATATTATAAGATTACATGCAAAAGTTGAAAGCAAAATAACAAACGGTTATCACGTAAAGCTAATTCAAGTGTGGTTATGAATTTCTGAACGGACTATAATATAATAACATCATAACTTTTGTTGGCTCCCCTTTCTTCATGCAAATATTGCTAGAATTAATCGTTTCCGTAGTTATTACTTCGTGTGCAGCATTGTATTGTGATGATTTTGGTGAATCTTATCTCCTAGACTTTAGCTATTATTAATTACTTTCTATAATAATTGATGTTCATATTGTCTTCATTTTATTCCTCTCACTACAATAACTACAGCTCCTTCATCATCATCATCATCATCATTTTCTTCTTTCTCTTCTGCTTTCTAGACTAAATGTCTACACTTTTTTTTATATCATATCTTGAATTCATTTCAGCCCAACACATCTAGCTTCAGTGCAGCTTCACGTTTTGTAGTTAGTACATCTGTTTGCATGCAGATAATTTCCTAACAGCATTTGATCATGTCTGGGAGCCGCGATAGCTCAGTGGTTAGTGAACAACAGTAAACAGCCTGAGAGAGAAGATCAGAAATGAGAAAAAAGCTAAGAATAATTCCTGTCATAAAATACACGAAGAAAGAATAGATAAATGTTTTGGGAACGTGAACGGCAGAAAGATCAAAACACAAAACAACGAGCCTTTAATAAATGTGAGAACACCAGATCCACGGACCGACCACGAAAAAGATGAATTGATGGAATATTAGAAACACTAGGAAATATATCAGCAGCAGAGGAAAATAGAAGAGCAAAAGACCTCAAATGATATATATCTCTCCTCGACGCTGAAAGGTAAATGAGGAAGGAAAGAGGAAGAAGACTCCCGGTTCACTGCCAGTCCTACGCGTCACTCTCCAATGGCGGCAATTCTGATGGACACCTTTACCTTAATTATATGAGAGCATATCATCGTCTTTAGATCTGGTTGCCAGCAAAATAACATGGTTAAGTTAGAATTTAAGTTTCAACTCAAATAAGATGATACGTGGACGTCAAACCAAGACACAATGTGAACCTTCATAATGAAAACAGAACAGAGAATTGAAACATTTGAAATGTGGATTTATAGAAGAATAGGTAGAATTGGATGGAAAGAAAAGAAAACAAACGATGAGTTTTACAACAACTAAAAATGAAAAGAGAAATACTAACCACAATTAGAACAAGACAAATGAAATTTTGGGGGCATGTTAAAAGACATTACAGCCTAATAAAAGTAATATTGGAAGGGAAAATACAAGTTAAAAGAGGCAGAGGCAAACCAAGACTAACATGGACGAGTAACATCAACAGATGGACAAGTCAACCTATGACAATCTGCACCATCAAAGCAAGAGACAGAGTGGAATGGCGCTCCATGGTAGCCAACCTTCGATGCGGAGACGGCACTCAATGATGATGATGATGAATGAAAGTCAGCATATTTATTTTGAAATGTACTGAGACTGTTCGGAAGCAGAATTTCTATTCAGCCGTTTCTCATCTCGATGGCAAGATAAAAGGTATATTTATTTAAGAATAACAATAAATATTAAAATATAATAAATAGAATAAATATTAATTAATTAAATATATAATAAAATAGACAATACATACAACTAGTTAAAGAGAAGACTCCAGCATGGGTTAAAAGAAAAACTGGCTAAGTTATAAGTGCAATGTTCAATAAAAAAGAGCAGTGATTCCTGCTATATATGCTGTTAGTTAGTTATCTCTAAAAAAAAAAAATCATTAACAAAATAAGTTATTGCTAAGACACATTTATGTTGTTTTTCTTTTTCGTTTTTTAAACTTGTGATAATAAGGATATCAATGTCATTGTAATTTGATATTGACGACACTGAACGATCATTCTCTGTACATACTTTGACACAACATATGTTTATTTTAGTTGTGTCACCCATAAACGTATCGGGTATTCATATTTCCAATGTGTGATAACAGATGTGGTATTGCTGTGTTGTGCTTACTGTATGTACTGTACATCTAATAATATATTTTATTCTGTTTGCGTTTATTTTCTATATCTGTCTGTCTGTCTGTCTGTCTGTCTGTCTGTCTGTCTGTCTGTCTGTCTGTCTGTCTGTCTGTCTGTCTGTCTGTCTGTCTGTCTGTCGGTCTGTCTGTCGGTCTGTCTGTCTGTCTTTCTGTCTGTCTGCCTGTCTGTCTGCCTGTCTGTCTATCTATCTATTGACCTTTCAAGCCGTAGCAGGCTCATAGGGCATAGACCCAGATACTTTTTCTCTTATCTACATTTTTATTGCTAGCAATTTTTAATCCTTGCAAAGATATTTTATCAAATCTCGCTATTTGTCTCTGTTCTGTGCAAGCAACTCTACCTCATTGAGGGAGCCGATTCCTGCTGCTCTTGCCTCTCTCATCAATGTTCTTCTATGTCTCTCTGGGTCGGCCTCTTTTCCTCTTACCTGTTGTTTCCCACAGGAGGGCTTGCTTTGTTATTCGGTTATTATCTCTCTTCATCACATGACCAACATATGACCATCGTCTTTTCTTGATAACTGAAGACGTAGCACAATCGCTGCACTTCATACCTACTTCCAATGTTGGTGGGTATTTTCTATAAATCGCTTATTTTCAGATCATTTGTGAAGTCGGAAGTGTTCAAACTTGTATTTTATAATGCCAGTCTCTCATTCAGGTAGGCTTGTTTTCGAAGAATGTTTCTTCAACTCGTTTCTTACATTTTTTCTTATTATCCCTTGGTTGTTTTACCATGAGAAATACCACTGGGGTGGTTTATTGTATCTCATTTGTATTGACTCAACAAAAATCTAGACCTAACCACTAACTTAAGTCAATAACCTCTCCCTGGTTGTGTACGCATCCAGAACACAAAGAAGAAATAAACTTGATTAGGGACAAAAAAAGCACGTTGAGATAACGTATAGCAGAAAGGTACATAGACACACATGTCACTATGACAAGTAGGACTCCTTGACCCATGGACTTTTTAACCCATCCGACTCCTTCACCTCTGCAACTCCTTGCCCCATGCAAGTTCTTGACCATGCAGCTCCTTTACCCATGCGACTACTTGACCATGTGACTCTGTGACCCATGCGTCTCAGAGACCTATACTGCTCTTTGACCAATTCAACTCCTTGACCCATTCGACTCAGTGACCCATGCTGCTCTTTGACCTATGCAATTCATTGACCCATGTGACTCATTGACCCATATGATTCAATGACCCAGACCCATGTGGCTCATTGACACACGTGAGACGTTGACCCGTGCGAATCATTGACCAATGCAACTCTTCGAACCATGCAACTCCTTGACCTATGCGGCTCCTTGGCCTGTGCGACTCATTGACCCATGCAACTCCTTGACTCATGCAACACATTAATCCATGCGACTCATTAAGCCAAGCGACGTATTGACCTGTGCGAAAATGGTTATGGTTATTCAAGGCCCGGTATCACTGCAAAAGAATGGAAATCCATAATTGCTCAACCGCCCGTGCCAGTGGAATCATCCGAATTAACAACTCATCGAATATCCATACAAAGAAAGGCTATTGCAGTCCTCGTCGTAGCAGAGACAGCACACGTTAAAAGATATAAGGCATTTCCGCACCGAATTGAACGCATCTTCGTCACACGATATCATCATTCATCGTAATAAATCTGAATATAGAAATACCATCTGGATGAAACATACAGCTCACGGTGTGCACATAACACTACTCAGTAGCTCCAGCAGTAAGGCGGACTTAGAATATGAGGAAACTGCACCGAGGAACACTTTTCAGACCGTGCCTCAACAGTTCCTTGTCGCCTATCCGCCATATTAACCGGAAATCCGTCCGAATTTTTTTTTTCAGGGGGAAATGGCGTAGCGGTGGTGATTCTCTGAAGCAATACTCGTGTAGACCTAAGTCAGACGGCTGTCACATGAAAATTCTCATGCAGGTGCAAGACAAACAGAAGATCTCAACATCGTAGCAGGAAAGGCACCAAAGTGAAGTACATGAGAAACTGATGCTACTGATTAATGCGCTATCAACAGTAAAAACATGGAATCCCCCATCCTCCGCCTCTTCCCCAATGCGCGGGCTTCATCATCATCATGTACCATGCCTGCTGGCGTAGGTGATCACGTCTATCCACAACTTTCACTCTCGACAGTTATTTATCATTTCTGTTCTTGACCTTCTGCCAAGCCATTCTCTTAAGCTATCTCGCAATTTTTATTTTTGCTTCCCCCTATCTCTTCGTCCCTCAAATTTCCCAGTTGTCACAATATATTCCAGCTCTTCCATGCGAATCATGGACAAGATACAAGAAAATCACTGGAGTCTGTAGAAACGTGGTTTTACAGAAGAATGTTGAGAGTACCATGGACAGCTAAGAAGAGTAATGAAGATGTTCTGAGAGAGGTTAAAGCAAAAAGAGAGCTAATTTCCAATATTAGGAAGAAACAATCATCATTTTTTGGCCATGTAATGAGTAGAGAACAACTGGAATATATTGTAACAACTGGAAAAATTGAGAGACGAAGAGATAGAGGGAAGCAAAGAGAAAAATAACAGACAGCTTAAGAGAATGGCTTGGCAGAAGGTCAACAACAGAAATGATAAATAGCTGCCGAGATTGAAAGTTGTGGAGAGACATGATCACCTACGCCAGTAGGCCCGGTACTTGATGATGATGATGATGATGTTCCATTCTTAATGCATAGCCAAAAAATGATGATTGTTTATTCCTAATATTGGCAATTAACTCTCTCTTTGCCTCGGTCGCTTTCAGTATTGTTTCAGTTCAGTACAATGTTTCCGATACTCTTCTTAGCAGTCCATGATATTCTCGGCATTCTTCTGTAAAACCACATTTCTACAACCTCCAGTGATGTTCTTGTCTTTTGTTCCATTGTCCAAGATTCACATCCATATGTTAAATGGCTCTACGTAACATTTAAGAACCCTTTCTCTTGTTTCTATTGTGATAAATGGATTGCACCGCGTGTTCCTCATTTTTTGAAAATCTGCTTTTGTCTGAACCATTCTGCGCCTCACCTCTGTTGTACATCTACCATCTGAGATTAAAATTGTTCCAGATATTTCAATTCATTATTGATCCACTTGTCTTTACTATGCATGCGGCCATGTCTTTCCTTTGTTGTTAAGATTACTTCTATCTTATCTGCAGGAGTTTAAGCAGAAGGAAAATAGAGACAAGTTGTTGTCCATGTAAGATGTTTCCTCTCTTCACGAAGCCGAGCGATCCTAAAGTCTCACAGCGCCATAATAATTTTGTACCAACTGTGTCCCTGGAATTGCCAGAGCAATGTTGAAATAACACTGAAATGCTAAAAAAAAAAAAAAAAAAAAAAAAAAAAAACCCAAGCCAAATAAACAGAGAACAGCCCTAATCCAGGTGTGATATAATTTCAGAGCGTATTGATCCAACGGATATCCTCATTTATTGCACCATACAAGGGAGCGATTATGCAGATAAGCTAGCCGAAGAATAAGGGAAACTACCGAAAGAAGAAGGGGAAACTACCCCAAGAAAAACATTTTCTCAGCTTGGAAGACAACAAATTCGTTATCGTTATACCATGCCAAGTCTAAGCAAAACCACACCAAACATAATATGGATATCATTAACGACTAAGACTAAGTTATCATACTCTACACTGGCTTTAACGAGACACTACTTGTACCCATAAAAAAAGTAAAGTACCCCCGTCACGCCAAGTGGCGTATAGGGAATATGGTGTTAGTGACCATATATTTTACAGACCTTCGGTACGTGATTTTTGGGGGATTGTGGTCGGTATTACGCTCGTGCCGCTTCACTTTCCCTGAAAAAAATCCCGTACCCATTAAAGGCTGGGTGAACCGGGAAGCCGTCGATTGGGATCGAACCCTACCTCTTGTCCTTTGTAGTCTAGTTCACTAACCAATGAGCAATCGTGGCTCCCTTACTTGTACCCATAGTAAAGTCTAATGTTTTACAACGAGCCAAACTCCCATATATCATGACAACACATTAGGAATCGTAGACTAAGGTATTCAAGACATATAAGAAGAATGGCAAACAATCGTATTCCCAAACAAATATTGAATGGCACAAACGTAGGGATGGAAATAAGAGACGAAAGGGCAGACCAATGCTGAGATAAAAGGACGTTTGCAGAGCCTCTTTGAGGTAATTCTCTATTAGTGAAAGAATCTGGAAAAATCTGTTTGCAGATCGTAGCACACGAAGAACAAAAATTAAAAATAGCACAGCAACTTTCGCGGCAGTGCTGATATACATTTCAGAAGACAAAGGGCGCAGGAAAAATGAGACGAGGACAGGCACCACAAATACATCCTGGTAATTGTGCGGACGGATGTGTCTATCCAATGAATCAATTCCGGGGAAGAGGTATGTTTACAGCACTCGGAAAAAATGACAAATAATCAACAACAGAAAAAAATATGGACCAAGACAGGATCGATCCCGTACTCAGTGGCACAGCGCCTTGCCACGAAAAGCCAAACGCTAGGGAACACTGCCACTCAGCTAACTAAAAAATTAGCTTTGTAGGCAATGTCTTTTCGCGAAGGATTTCCTATGACTATAGCATAAGGCTGCGATCACAGCTCGGAAATATTTTTCCTGTTAAGACAAGTATCTCCCGGATAGGGTAGGGCTGAATACTTGCGTTGCAGACAAACATTTAGGACGAAACAACACGAATAGTAGTTTCCAGTGGTTTAGACTGGAGACAAATAATAATAAATGAATATTATTATAGAGGGAAACATCCGTGGCGATAATCAGTGAATCAATTCAGAGGAAGAGGTATGTTTACAGCACTCCTCTGAATTGATTCACTGATTATCGCCTCTTTGTCTTTCCAATATTGGCAGATTTAGCCACGAGAGAAGCTGTTCAGCAAAACAGCATAAGACACTCATATTTTACAAAACTATTGATTGTTTGCTATCAACCATCTGTCCAGGCGCCAAAGGATACACACACACACACACACACGCACGCACGCACGCACGCACGCACACACACACACACACATATATATATACATACAGTAATCCCTCAGTTATCGCGGTTAATAGGGACCAGAACCGGTTGCGATAAGTGAAAAACCGCGAAGTAGTGTTACCCTCTCATTGTTAACATACGTACGTTTTTTGTGTATGTATAATATCAATAAGTGTATGTGAAACCATATAAGTCAATATAAGTGCATATGTTATCATTTGAATATTAAAGAACAGTTTCAAACATGTGAATAAAATATTAATTGTATAAATAACATACCTAAAATAATGGGTTTTTTTTTAAATAATAATTCCTCAATTTTGAATTTTTGAACAATCCGCGATGTACTGAGGCCGCGATAAATGAACCGCGAAGTAGCGAGGGATGGCTGTATATATATATATATATATATATACTAGTACTCCAAACTCAAGATATGGACCACAGGTCTGTGTCGCAGCAGCTTAGCAGATAGATATAACAGCAAAACATATCCAGTAAGTCTGCCTTCCAAATGCAGACTTAATTATCAAGATGTGATCCACACAGCACTACCACGGAAATAAATTGGTACTGACGGAATAGAAATGCAAAAACAGGCACAGACTTTATAAACGAATTCGAAATATTAATCTGCATCAGTCACTGCTGCAGAAATAGCAACATAAGAAGTATCACAATTGTTTTATACAAGTGACAAAATAGTTTGTAGAATTATTCTGCATTAGGATCATAAATATCTACATTTAGACATAATTATGTGTGAAAAAGCACGAACAGAAATATAATCGCAAGAAATCATGCAAGCCCGTGTTAGATTTTTAAAGCTGATTAACAAAGACTGTTGTCTTGTAAATAAAATAAAATTTTTTTTTTTTCATTTCACACTTAGTGTATCAAATGAATTGCTGCTCATGGAAGATCGTATTTCCTTTCTTTCTTTCTTTCTTTCTTTCTTTCTTTCTTTCTTTTCTTTCTTTCTTTCTTTTCTTTCTTTCTGTCTTTCTTTTTTCTTTCTTTCTTTCTTTCTCTCTCTTGTTCAGGGATATAGAAAGTTCTGTTTCCTGCCATTTTGGCGACTTTACTCGTTTTCAATAAATGTTGTAGCGCTTCTTTGATGTTGTCAGTCCATCTTACACTGGGTCGGCCTCTTGCTCTTCTGCCCTTTTCTCTTTTAATATATGATATATTCTGTACGGTAAGGAACCTACCAGTGGACAAAGAGATACAACGAAGAAGTTGGCGATGTGGATATCACACACACTGTGGAAGGCAACCGAGAGCATTACATGACAGGCCCTTTTTGAAATCCCCAGGGGAAGAGACAAAGAGGAAGACTAAAAAAATATTTTTAGAGAAGACAGGTGGAAACAGAGATGAAGATGGTGGGGTAGATATGGAATGATCTTAAAAGAATAGCAAGAAACAGAACGACTTGGAGAATGCTTGTTGAAGACCTACGCTCCGCAGGGAGTTGAAATGTAGAAGAAGAAGACAGTAATGAATCGCAGGGCATTCTTTCTAGATGGGCAAACAAGTTTATTTATTACTTCTGTATGTATCTAACAAAGTAAAGTAACCATTTTTTTTTATGGAAGCATGTGTGTATGTGCGTGTGTTTATTGCATGTGAGTTATCTATATATAACATTCGGTTTCTAAAATTATTTTCTGGAACTAAGCATTCCAAACCACCATCAACTGTTGACGAACAGTCCTCAAAACACAGTCTGTTATCAGGCGGCTATACACAACTTTCGTCACTTTCCGAGAACACTTATCTACGGGTCATCTTATCACCGAATATTTCTCTCACTCCCACCCTTTTTGCTGCTCACAAATAAGCTTAGCACATGAGCAGAAACGAGCACACATGGACAAGTAGATGAAGGTAGTTGATGATAGATGATAAATACGTAGTTATGTAAATAAGCAACGTTTTACACTTCATAATTTGGTGCAGGGTGCAATTTCTGTCTGATTTTACAGAAAATATGAGGGCCATTAGAAAGCGAGTACATTAACAAGACTCGTTAGTCTGGTAAGACTTATTTTATCAGCCAGGACCAACAACTCTGCTTACCACAGCTGTAGTAAAAGCATCAAGATGCACTGCGAAACTGATGTAAAGCTGATGATAATAATGATAATTTTAAAAAAAGAAGAAAAAGGGTGTATGGTAACAGTTTTACGTAGGTGAGTAATAAAACAAAAGTCCACGTTTCGGCCAAAAGTAGGCATTCAGCTGGAGCAGCAAGCAACAACACAAATATATATGTATGTATATATATATATATATATATATATATATATATATATATATATATATATATA
The DNA here is from genome assembly GCA_032433765.1 of Megaustenia siamemsis. Lineage (NCBI taxonomy): Eukaryota > Metazoa > Mollusca > Gastropoda > Stylommatophora > Ariophantidae > Megaustenia > Megaustenia siamemsis. Next base: position 12,399,498 of record JAVIAB010000073.1, read on the forward strand.
TATATATAAGGATATATACATAAATGTAATCTGGACAGCAGGGAAGTGGCATTTTTTTTTTTTTTTACCTTTCTTGAGTATCTAGCATATTATCGCCATGCATGTAGTTAGATTTGTGTACATATCCTTATATATATTTTTGTATTATTTTTGTTCCAGCTGAAGGCCCGCTTGGCCGAATCGTCAACTTTTATTTTGTTTTTTTTTTCTCCTTTTTCTTGTCAAATGTCCTTACCACAGTTGTCTGTTTTCAACTCAAAGTGGCATTTTTGTTCTAACCTTGGGAATTTTGAAAGCGTTAATGGATGAAGATGTTCAGAGTTTTGTACATTCCATTTAATTCTGATAATATTATTTTTATGAAAGTGGTTCCATTTTCTCACATTTCAAACAAAACGTTAAATTGTTAGCTAAAAATATTTATGTACGAACGATACTTTAGTATTTAATTATGTAAGTAAAGTAAAGTACCCCCCTCACGCCACGTGGCGTATAGGGAAATATGGTGTTAGTGACCCTATATTTTACAGACCTTCAGCACATGATTTTTGTGGTAATGTGGTCGGTATTACGCCCGTGCTGCTTTACTTTCCCAGAAAAAAATCCGGTACCCATTTTAAGGCTGGGTGAACCCGGAAGCCGTCGGTTGGGATCGAACCCTACCCCTTGTCCTTTGTAGTCCAGTTCACTAACCACTGAGCTATCGCGGCTCCCATTTAATTATGTATTAAAGTGATAAATAATAAGGAAAACTGAGAGTTTCAAAGAATGTAATTTCAATTCGAAGGCAATATAACGTTTTCAAATAGTAAGATACAGCTTCATCTAATTACTTTGAATGTATGCTAGAAGAAGCATGTGTATTTTATAATCTTAGAAAGACACAAATAAGCAAATCATCTAATGTATCATTAATAGACATCTGTGAATTAAAAACGGAAGCTGCGTCACAGGAAGGTCAAGGTAGTTCACAGATCTAGGAGCGATGCAGGAAAACACAAATGGACAATCGTCAATAGCCAGCAAAATTGGGCTTGAGATCAATCATGAAAAGACTAAGTTCATGAAAAGCTTAATTCCAAAAGACGACAAATTATACGTTTAAAACGACCTGTGGAAGAGATCGATCACTTTATCGATCTTGGAAGTCACATTGATCGGGAATGGGATACAAGTTAAGAAATTAGAATCAGAAAAATGCTAAAGCAGCAATGTCTTTCGGAAGCCTTGAAAAGTTGTGGAAATCAAACTCATCAGCACAAACACAAAACTTAGACTATTCAAAACAAACGTACTATCAACCTTTACGTATGCATGTGAGAGATGGAAAACAACAAGAGACATAGAAACAAAGTTGAACGCATTCGAAAATAAATGTCTAAGGAAAATACTTGGTATAGCATGGAACGAATTCAAAACAAATGAGGAAATTAGAGAAATCGCAATCAACCACTAATATCTTCAGTAATCAAGAAAAAAACGATGGTCATATGTTGGACATGTGATGAGAAGAGATCATAACCGAATAGCAAAGCAAGCCCTCATATGGGAAACAACAGGTAAGAGGAAAAGAGGCCGACCCAGAGAGACACTGAGAAGAACATTGATCAGAGAGGCAAGAGCAGCAGGAATGAGCTCCTTCAGTGAGATAGAGTTGCATGCACAGAACAGAGACAAATGGCGAGATTTGATAACAGATCTTTACAATGATTGAAAACAGCTATAAATAACAATTTAGATAAGAGAAATATTATCTGGGTCTATACCCTATGGGCCGGCTACGGCTCGAAAGGTCAATAGATAGATAGATAGATAGACAGACAGACAGACAGACAGGTAGGTAGGTAGGTGGGTAGGTAGCTAGATAGATAGATAGATAGATAGATAGATAGATAGATAGATAGATAGACAGACAGACAGACAGACAGACAGACAGACAGACAGACAGACAGGCAGGCAGGCAGGCAGGCAGGCAGGCAGGCAGGCAGGCAGGCAGGCAGGCAGGCAGACAGACAGACAGACAGACAGACTAGCACTATCGATCTTACTTATTATTTTTGCGGGCGGGTCTTGTAACATTTTGAATGACGATGACTTTCTTGCGTTCCTGTTGTTGTTAGTTTCATCATCACTGCACACCGGATGAACCCATAGGTGCTCCGATATCCCCCTCGAGGATCTCGAGAAAATAAGAGGAGAAGCCTGGCCCACGTGCACGAACTCCGTAGCACGGCCTGGAATCCACGTAAGTTTCTGCGGACAATTTTGCCCGGGCAGCGGCCATATTTATGGCCTACTCTTTTCAATTTTAACTGCCAAGGGTTTATTAACGTTCGCAAGTGCACACGCAACCTCTTGTCTGTTGCTGTTATCCGAGAGGGCTAGACATCGAATCTCACTACCCAAGAGATTAGGGGAGGGCCACATCATTGAGAAACCACGTTAATTTGTCCTTTTTAAAAATGAAAAATCACCGCCGCTTCGGGCTTTGAACCTGGATCCTTAGTTTTCTGAGGTTAACGTCGTACCTCCAAATACTCAGCCACCCACGATACCCCCCACCACCACTCTTCTTTACTTTTAGCCCGCTACTAATCTTCTTCATTGTCTGATTGTATAAGAACGCTACAATGGGAGCAGAAGAATTGCATTTCTGTTTACAGAAAGCCATCACATTTAGCGTTTTCAAGCCCAGAGTATCCGACTTCAGCAAGGCATTTTATGCGCCGAGTTGGCTTATTTTGATCCCTATCTCTAGGCCAGATTAGCTTGTTTCCAGGCCTTCATGTGGGAAACTGTGGCAGGTCTTGATCAATGAGTTGCTGACCTCTTCCAGTCCAAGTGCTTATACTGGACGCACCGAACCCGTTGGTGTTATTAAATGAATAATAATTATAATGATTTGTAGTAGTAGTAGTAGTAGCAGTAGCAGTAGTAGTAGGAGTAGCAGTAGTAGTAGTAGGAGCAGTAGTAGTAGTAGTAGTAGTAGTAGTAGTAGTTGAAGCAGCTTCAGTAGTAGTAGTAGCAGTAGTAGTAGTAGTAGTAGTAGTATTAGTTGAAGCAGCAACAGTAGTAGTAGTAGTAGCAGTAGTAGTAACAGTATTAGTAATAATGTTGTACTAGTAGTAGCAGTAGTAGTAGGAGTAAAAGTACTAGTAATAATGTAGTAGTAGTAGTAGTAGTAGTAGTAGCAGTTGTAGTAGGAGTAAAAGTACTAGTAATAAGGTTGTAGTAGTAGTAGTAGTAGTAGTAGTAGTAGTAGTAGTAGCAGTAGCAGTAGCAGTAGCAGTAGCAGTTGTAATAATAGTAGCAGCAATAGTAATAAAAGTTTGATAAAACAACTGATAATAAAGATAATAAAGAAAATAAATTTGCTCGAAAATTACGTTAAAAGTGCACATGTTGTTGTGTTAATTAATCTGATGTCATGGAAATAGATGTTAGACCAAATTTAACATCGTACTAATGTTGGGGAATTGACACAGTCGTTTTATCAGTGTAACACATAACAAATGAGAGCTATTCTGTGTATGTAGAAAGATTGTGCATATGTTCAGCCAAATAGAGTGGGTTAAAGCTCCATGAGTGGGTGAAAGCTCCATGAGTGGGTGTGAAAGCTCCATGAGTGGGTTAAAGCTCCATGATTGGATGAAAGCTCCATGAGTGGGTTAAAGCTCCATTAGTATGTGAAAGCTCCAAGAGTGGGTTAAAGCTCCATGAGTGGATGAAAGCTCCATGAGTGGGTTAAAGCTCCATGAGTTGATAAAAGCTCCATGAGTGGGTTAAAGCTTCATGAGTTGATAAAAGCTCCATGAGTGGGTTAAAGCTCCATGAGTAGGTGAAAGCACCATGTGTGGATGAAAGCTCCATGAGTGGGTGAAAGCACCATGTGTGGATGAAATCACCGACGTTTTATTCACACCTTATCGTTATGTTACTTTCAGCACCCATTGTAACTTTCTTGCCCTTTCCTCAATCATGAATTCTTTATAGTCTGAGCTGCAGTGATAATTCCCTCCGCCATCCCATGTACGCGTGACATTTACTGCGAGTGCACGCATCACAATGTCATTCTCTGCTCTGTTCTTTAAAGCGTTTTTAAAATGTCATTCAATCACAATTGTTTATTTAGTTGAGCGCACACATACACACATGGTTGGCTTACCACGGCAACAGCCGGGTTCGTAATCCTGGCGAGGACACCTGGGTTTTACTAATTCCCTAAAAATTAGTAGGAGCCGCGATAGCTCAGTGGTTAGTGAACTGGACTACTACGGACAAGGGGTAGGGTTCGATCCCAACCGACGGCTCCGGGTTCACCCAGCCTTAAATGGGTACCGGATTTTTTCTGGGAAAGTAAAAGCAGCACGGGCGTAATACCGACCACATTACCCCAAAAATCATGTGCTGAAGGTCTGTAAAATATAGGGTCACTAACACCATATTTCCCTATACGCCACTTGGCGTGACGGGGGTACTTTACTTACTTTTACACATACACACATATAATCTTTTCGGTTTTCACAATATAGAAGAGCTACTATACGAGCCATACCGCCTGGTGTAAGATGATCGTGTTCTTCAACAATCTTCTATCCACAGTGCATCGTATCAATTCTGTTGATGACTGTTTTCAGTGCATGGCATCAAGGTATCTAGTATTTTCTCTCTTTGTCGTCCGCAGTCTTGCTTTCCCTGTGTTTTGCCAGTTATAACCATGTAATCCAGCTATCCTCTTCTCATAAAGTGCTCGAAAAAAAAAAAACCGTTTAGTTGTTTCTTTCTGATGTTTTTTTAGAAGCTCCCTGTTTGTGTTGGCGTCTTCGAGAATTTCCTCATTGGTCTGTTTAGTTATTCGGGGAACTTTCAACATTCTTTTGAGAAGTCCAATCTCTGAAGCCTATAATCGTCTGTTCATTTGTTTGTCGACTGTCCATGATTCGCATCAAAGTTCGCTCTAATCAACACCGATGGATTGTCTTTCTTACTTCTATTAACATTCCCCTATACAGGAAAAACAAATCAAAGTTAACATTTACAGATATAAATAGACAAATATGTGGTCTTATGTATGCTTACCATAAAAGTGAAACATCTTACAATCTTCTATGTCATCCTCCACTGATGTCACAACCTGAACAGGTAAAGCGGTAATGTGGGTGTTTGTTTTTAAAAGTATTTACAACATATCTTCTCAAGTGTTGATACTCACTGAAGTTTCTTGCTTCAACAGTTGGCCTTACTTATCAACATAACATTCAAGAAATCAGTTTTTTCTGGTCTTATCTTCGCACCGCGGATAACAAACTCATGGCTTGTATACAGCGAAATCCCTTCATATAGAGCTTCTACCTGATCGTCTTCTGTTTCCCCTTAAAAGTATTTTTTATCACAACCACATACATTAATTATACCAGCGGATAAAGAGATACAGCGAAGACGATGGCGCTGGATATGACACACACTACGGAAACCAACTGAGAGTATTACACAACATGCCCTTTTTTGAATTCTCAGGGGAAAGGACAAAGAGGAAGACCAAGAAATTCTTGGAAAAGACAGACAGAAGCAGAGATGAAGATGATGGGGAAGACATGGAATGATCTTAAAAGAATGGCAAGAAACAGAACGACTTGGAAAGTGTTTGTTGAAGGCCTATGCTCCACAGGGAGCTGAAAGGTAGAAGAAAGTACATACATGAATTAGTCCCCCATTTGTGTTTCTAATTCTTTCTATACTTTAGCTGCTTCTAATATGACAAATGTAACACACAACGTTTAGCTCGTTTTCTTTGCTTCAACTTTCTCATGTCATCCACACACACACACACACACATATATATCTTAAGGCAACTATAATAATCTACCAGCCAACCTTTTCATAACAAATATGAATGCCCTTTTTTTGCTTTTCAACAAATATACCTTTCATATCAATGAGCCTATTGATTATCTTTATATCCACCTATTTTGAAACAACCCCAAGATATGCCGTCTAGTGAAATCAGTACGGAAACCAAAGAGAGGCAGGTCAAAAACAGTCTGACAGAAGACAAAAGAGGCAGAGATAAACAGTGTGGACAAGACTTGAGACACTCTTTGAATGATGGTTGGGAACAGCGGGAACATTGTTACTGCAAGGATATATATGTACCGCACAAAACTGAAGATGGGATGGCAAATTGCAGTTTCCTTATAGTTGAATGAAACTCATCGCGTTGGCAGAGTTGATAAAGAGATGTCGATTCTGTTCAAATCAGAATAACAAGAATACAAATGGTTTCGGGGAATCGTTTGTTCGTTAGTTTGCGTTCACCGGATAACGAAATGTTAGACTCCCTTCATCACCTGCCCTTAAAAGGACGTTAGTGAACGTTATGCGTTGTGTTGTGGTTTACAGTAGAACTATGATATTTGCGTCTTTTGGCCCAACACATACGACTTCGGCATGGCACCGGGTTGCCTTCCCTCCCGATCCCTACTGATTTGGCCAGACTAGGCTGGCTAATCTGTTACTGGAAGCACCACGAAAAGATTTAGTCGGGTCCGAATAGTTCTGGTTCACCGATCGTGGCGCCAGCCATCAGCTATGATTCGCTGACAACTTCACCTCTGGTGCTGTCAGGTGCCCTGGCCTCCATTTTGGAGAATGAGCTCAGTGAATATTAACTTAGTTTGCAATATCTTAATGCAGATCATAGTTGATAACTTATATCTCACATTGATATCACATGCCGTTTTTGGATGCGGATCTTGACGGACCCCACAGACTTCCCAGCATCGAAGATGCCATTAAAGTGAATGTGGCGAAAGTCATATACCCACTGGCTGCTGAATTATTAACCAATCAATGTTGCAATGAACAGGTTGTATGACAGTGCGCGTCTGCCAGTGAAATAGATACAACAATATAGAAAATATTAGCCTCTTCAAAGCATAAAATATATCCGCAGATTGTTTTGTATAAAATGACTACATAAACGAAGCAGATAATTAAGTTATCACGAAATCAAAAATAATTTATAAAATCTGCAAATTACAGCAAAGAATTCGTGAGATATTGCCCTAACAAACTACAGACGTGCTTGAAGAATGGATGATAAAGCAGACGATATGTGTTGTACAAAGGCAAGCTATCGACCGGCATATTCACGCGACTCTTTAACATTGACATTATCTTTGAGCAACACCAACCAATGACATCAGAGCATCACGACACGTGATTGATTCGATAAAGAAACGCCGATGAGGCTTTAAGAAAACGTGTTGCCAGAAATAACGGGATTTGGGGAAAAGGGGGGGGGGGGGGTCTAAATTTAAGCTGGCTATTGAAACAAAGCTCACACACAGAAGATTACAACCGGTGACATGAGGTGTTTGAGAAAGATAACAAACAACACGAAGATAGATCGAATGCCCAGTGTAAAAATCAGAGCTCAGATCGGAATTAAACCGTGCCCAGAATATATATATACAAACAACAAATAACATAATTCGGATATTTGATGATGATGATGATGATGATGATGATGATGCGGTCGCCCGATGATTTGAGGTATTCTAGCGGATACGAACCGTAGACTTCCTCCTCGTCATCCGCCCTTAAAAGGACGTTAAGTGGACGTAGTTACGTTGTGTTGAAGTTTGCAGTGTAACACTGTGATATCTGCGCCTTTCGGCCCAACACATCCGACTTCAGCCGACATTTTTGAGTACCGGGTTTGTCTTCCCTCTTCGATCCCTGCTCGCTTGGCCAGACTAGACAGGTTAGTCTGTTTCTGGAGGCAGAAACCAGACCAAACTACATCAAAGGTTTCTGACTCAAAACATGAGAACAAAGAACAATGGGGAGACTAAGATAGAGATGGATAGACGGAATAAAAGACATATGCAAGAACAAAAATATTTCTACCCTAATAGGGCCAAATACGTCAAGAAACGGCACCACGTCTAAAACTGAAGTGACTAAAATAATAAGCAATACAGCATTTACACATATTAGATGAAATAATACATTCCTCGTTTCTCCTGCGACGCTTCAAGGCAACAGTAGATAGACATAAGAAAGAACAGAAAGAAATTCAGCACTGACCTTACGAGTACTTCTCTTAATAGGGAATTTTAATGGGAAAAAAACAACTGAAAGGTAAAGGCACTTCTATACCTACTGCGGATAGTCAGAAGAAGCAATGGAGGCCAAGACTCCTCTAATATATTATCCGAATACATAAAACAATAATCTTCCAGCTCAATGAGTTAAATGTCAATGTACAACCAGCTCATTTGTGAAATCAGTTCCCCATTGCCATGACAACAGAAAAACACCAATAAGATTGCATTCTATCTCTTTATCTTAACATATAGAGCCAATAAGAGGTAGTCTTATATAGGGCCAATTAAATAACATTCTCTGCGTTTATTAAAAAAAAAAAACAACAACTTAAACACAGCTGGAAGAGATGTTAATTAACAACCAAACCATGCTTCTTTCTCATAACTTATAATGTAAATAGCTAAGATATTACGGTACAATTATAATTATGTTATATAGGGCAACAATTGAAGGAACTATTTTACATAGAGTAAATTGCTGTAGTGTTTTTATCGCAAATTATCACCTAAAAGTTCGGTCTCAGGTCCTCAAGCTTCGAACCCATCGTCCGCCGCTGTACTGTACACATAATTACGATACAACAACAAGCTTCGAACCCATCGTCCGCCGCTGTACTGTACACATAAATAAGATACACAAGCTTCGGACCCATCGTCCGCCGCTGTACTGTACACATAATTACGATGCAACAACTCGTGTAGTGATGCTAATTTTGTTATGATGATTCTTTATAATGAGTGACTAATATTATTGTTTCAAACAATGCACTTTCGTTGATTAGAGACAAACCTTCACAATTATCTATATTGATAAAACATGCTTACAATTCTGAAGATCATACTTTCATTCATCATCAATTGAGTGCCGTCTCCGCATTGAAAGTCAGCTACCATAGAGCGCCATTCCGCTCAGTCTCTTGCTTTGATGGAGCAGATTGTCATAGGCTGACTTGTCCATCTTTTTCAATGTTACGCGTTCATATTAGTCATGGTCTGCCTCTGCCTCTTTCATCTACGATTTTCCCTTCCAAGACCACTTTTAGTAGGTGGTTGTGTTTTTAACATACCCCACAAATCTAATTTGTCTTTTTTGAATTGTGTTTAGTAGTTCTCCTTTCATTTTTAGTTGTTGTAAGACTTCATCATTTGTTTTCTTTTCTACCCATCCAATTCTTCCAATTCTTCTACTCTTCATCCTTTAGACAAGTAATAAAAATAGAAATGATCGAAACCATGTTATCCGGACCTATAAAACGATACAATCTTAACAATCCAGACCTATAGAGCTTTAGCTAGTTGTACTTACATTTGTTTCATCGTTGTTAATGAACTCAAGAGTTGCGAAAAAGACTAGGAACAGAACCAGCTATTGAATACATAAAGCGACAACAGATCAAGTGGTTCAGGTATATGATAAGACACACAAAACTAATCTAACGATTCACCAACAAACGATACGAGAACGCTAGACCAAGAAAATGGTTGATAAATGGAATACTAGAAACACTGGAAGGAATAACAGCAGAAGAGGTCACAAGAAACCGTGAACCATATCTGCCATCGACGCCGAAAGGCAAATCAGGAATGAAAGAAAAAATGAATAAACAATAAAATACAAAAAAGAAATAAGAAAGACAGTTGTCAATGGACATAACATTCACACTGACAACTGTCAGGTCAGCATTCTAGTTTGCAGTTACTTATCAATATTATCTCTCTGTCATTACTTATCAATATTATCTCTATATCTTTACTTATCAATATTATCTCTACATCATTACTTATCAATATTATCTCTATATCATTACTTATCAATATTATCTCTATATCTTTACTTATCAATATTATCTCTATATCTTTACTTATCAATATTATCTCTATATCTTTACTTATCAATATTATCTCTATATCTTTACTTATCAATATTATCTCTATATCTTTACTTATCAATATTATCTCTATATCTTTTATATTAAAAAGAAACATATACACAATGGCTGGTAAAAAAAAACTATGTTAATATAAAATCTAGTTATTAAATCATACGAATATAGAGAAAAACAACTAAAGCAAGCAAACGAATAAAAAAAAACAGTGGTAACATATGGCAGCAGAAATAGACTCAATATGGCAGTAACACCAGATTACTGGCCAAATTGCATCAACACTGATCATCAATAAATCAACAAATGGAAAGAGTGTTCTTCAACCTTTTCTTTATCCCAATGTTGTGCTGTCAGTGGCATACTATGAGTAGATCTATAGAGCAACCAGTAAGGTACCTTCGAATATAATAGTGTTAGCTGCATGTTAGTAGTCATCTTGAGAGGCAAAACTATAAGCAAATAACTGAAAACAGAGTTACTGATCATCCAGGCGTAGATCACGTACACAAACTAAATAGTTGCACCATGTCAAAAGACAGAAATAACTAACCACAATCAAACTGCTATCAATGAATGCGACAAAAACACATTTAAGGGGTGACCCTAAACAAAAGATGTAGGGGGAAAATCGGAGGCAATCAGTAAAGTCACTCAAGCAAGAGCAAAGAAAAAAACATAGAAAACTGTCTCTCCTCGACTTTGAAAAATAAGTGAAGAGAGAAAGAAGAATGAGATTTTAAAAATACAGTACTGTTTAATTAATAGATTTCATTAATTTTTTTCCTTCGTAATTTTTTGACAAGTCATTAAGTTATTTGCTAGTCATATATAATATATCACTGCTTTTTGTTGATTTCATTGTCACTTATAGTGGAATTATATATGTCATCCATTGTTGGGCCACGCCAAAGCTGTCTCCACATGAGGCCTTTTACAGTTGGTTTGTTTAATATTGTTTCTCCACAAAGTTAAAACATCTTATTTGTATTGTTTCTGTCACTGCTACAATAAACGACAGCAACTCGTATGTTTCAGCTTTGCAAAGGTATTCTCCTTTTGGTCGATTCATTGTTTAGCCTTGTCTTGATCGCAAAGCTCAGACATTCCGTTGCCTTTTATTTAGGCAACAGGCAACTAATAGTAGTGCTGCGGTAAAGCTGGTAGCAAGGAGCCAGTAATGGGGTGTAGAATATATCAGCATCATCATCATCATCATCAAGAACCGGGCCTGCTGGTGTAGGTGATCATGTCTCTCCCACAACTTTCGATCTCGACAGTTATTTATCATTTATGTCGTTTGACTTTCTGCCAAGCCATTCTCTTAAGATGTCTGGTATATTTTCTCTTTGCTTCCCTCTATCTCTTCGTCCCTCAATTTTCCCAGTTGTTACAAAATATCCCAGCTGTTCTATTCTCATTACATGGTAAAAAATATTATGACTGTTTCTTCCTAATATTGGAAATTAGCTCTCTTTTTGCTTTGGCCTCTTTCAGAACGTTTTCATTACTCTTCTTAACTGTCCATGGTATTCTCAAAATTTTTCTGTGAAAACCACATTTCTACAGACTCCAGTGATTTCCATGTCTGTTGTCCATGATTCCCATCCATATGTTAAGACTGGCTCTACATACCATTTAAGAATTATTTTTCTTGTTTCTATTGTTAAAAATGGATTGCATAGTATCTTCCTCATTTTATGGAAAGCTGCTTTTGCCTGAGCCATTCTGCATAGAATATATACAAATATATATACTATATAAGTACATATATTATGTATACTACACCCCACTACTGCTCATGTCTTTCATTTTTGTGACCTAGCTTTAACACGGCTCTACATGTTTCTCTCATGTGAATGCTTCCACTTCCTGTTTATTTAAGCAGTTAAAAACCATCCATGAACAAAATTATATGAATAGGAACAAACATTTATTGTGTGCACTTACTCTAGAGTGAGGCTAAAGCAATATGCATACTTTCTGAAAGCGTTTTTGATATTCTATTTAGTTATATATCATGATAAAGTTATATATTTTTTTGTCATTTGCAATTTGCGTTATTTGTTCTTATTTAGTTGTATTTGAAAAAGTACTTTCCGCATGTAACCAAAATAAAAAAGTAAAAGGGGAAGTAATTGTTTCCAGCAGTCAAAATTTGGACTTGCAGAAACGGAATGTTTTTTTTAACGAGCTAAGTTGTAAGATATTTGTGTTCTTCCTTTCCGTTGTTCAGGGGTCTTGATATTTACGTTGTAAACTTTATGATTTCACATCTCTAATTCTTTGTTATCATAACAATTTTCATCCATATTTTAATTAAGCTTCATTTCATTACGATTAATTCATTGAGTTGATTGAGTAACACTTAACACCGAGATTCTCAGATAGGTCTTAATTACTATTAAATTACTCTTTATTATTTTATTCAATAAAAAATCATTCAATCATTTTATCTCATTGCTATGCAACCAATTAATCAAATACAGTGAATCACATTCGTTAAAAAAATAAAAGTCGTTGAATGATCGAGTCACTACTTGTCTTTAATTTTTACTTTGCTTTACTTCCTTTTCAAATCGTCACGTTCAAATCCTGTCCCATCTAAGCTATAAAAAAAATGCTATAAGTGAAGTAAGTCTGTAAGTCATAAGTAAAAAAAGTAAAGTACTTAGTACCTTAGTCACGTCAAGTTGCGGCGTATAGGGAATATGGTGTTAGTGACCATACATTTTACAGCCCTTCGGCACATGTTTTTTGGATAATGTGGTCGTATTACGCCCGTGCCGGTTTACAGTTACTTTCCCAGAAAAAAAAATCCGGTACCCATTTAAGGCTGGGTGAACCCGTAAGCCGTCGGTTGGGATCAAACCCTACCCCTTGTCCTTTGTAGTCCAGTTCACTAACCACTGAGCTATCGCGGCTGCCTTCTGTAAAGCATGACTAAATTAATGTCTTTGTCTAGTCATGTTCCGTAATAACCGGTAATAATATAATTTTAAAAATGGACGAATAACTTTTTTAATAATCTTATTCTACATGGGCCATTTATAAATTAGCTCCTATCTGAAGACAGCACTGTTGACTGAGCACATTCACATATAATTGTTATTATTATTATTATTGTCCCCATTCATAGAGTGAATCATGGACAATAAATAGGACAACAGACAAGAAAATCACTGTGGAGGCTGTAGAAATGTGGTTTTACAGAAGAATGTTGAGAATACAATGGACAGCTAAGAAGAGTAATGAAAATGTTCTGAAAGAAGCTAAAGCAAAAAGAGAGCTAATTTCCAATATTAGGAAGAAACAATCATCATTTTTTGGCCATGTAATGAGAAGTGAACAGCTGGGATATATTGTAACAACTGGGAAAATTGAGGGATGAAGAGATAGAGGGGAGAAAAGATACCAGACCGCTTAAGAGAATGGCTTGGCAGAAGGTCAACAACAAAACTGATAAACAACTGTCGTGATCGAAAGTTGTGGAGAGACATGATCACCTACGACAGCAGGCATGGTGCTTGATGATGATGATGATTGATAGAGCAGAAAATCTTTCAGTCATAACCCTCCAATGTCTCCATCTTTGTATAATAAATGAATATTCACTGCTACTGCCAGCTTGTAGATTTTATATTTTTGTTTAGGCCTATAGTTTAGCCCTCTCTAATAATTATTTTTCTTCAATGAATTTCTTTTGGTCTTCCTTGTTTTCTGTGTTTTTTCCATGTGCTACAACAAATAATAAGTTATAATTTTGTAGACCACTATTCATAAAGTGTGCCACAACCTGTTTATTTTATTGATATGATTTATGAATTTGATTAAATCATTCTGTTGCTCTAGAGCATAATAAGAGCAAATTTAGATCAAACCTGGGGGACTGGTTGGTCTTGAGGCAAAACGCCAGCCTCGAGACAGAGAGGTTGTGGGTCCAAATCTTGGCTAGTTGGGATTTTTATTTATGATTTCTCTTTGTGGCAACTACCCTTGGTCTCAGCAGCGAGGCCTGGCTTGAAACGTCAATTACTCATGTAACAGTTAAAGTTATCTGCCTGTGTGGCGAGACCCCTGTGCATATGGCTGCCAGGGAAAAATGGACTAATACGCAAAATTCAGTTCCTATTCTCTAGGGACTTCGTCAGAGGTAAAAGCTGGCGAACGCAAAAAAAATAAAAAAAAATAAAACCTGGATGGCTGAGTGGCCTAGAGGTAAGACGTTGATCTCAGGACAGGAAGGTCCTAGGTTCTAATTTCACCGCATTAAAAGGGAATTTTTATCCTCAATTCTGCGATTTCTTTGTAGCATTATCCTTCTCTGGTCTCTGTATAGTGAGATCTGATATCTATCCCTCTTGGATGATGGAAAAAAAGGGAAGGTTTCATGTGCAATCAGTGAATGTTAAAGAACCCTTCATGGCAGTTACAAATCTAAAACAGCAGGCCAAAAGTGGCCACTGCACAGGCAAAAATCTTTAGGTCAGAAATCTACCTATGCCAAAGACAGATGTGTTGAGTTGAAAGGCGTAGATATCACAGCTTGCTGAGGCACAGATATCACAGCTTGCTGAGGTGCAAATATCACAGCTTGCTGAGGTGCAAATATCACAGCTTGCTAAGACACAGATATCACAGCTTGCTGTGATGCAACATATAAAATGGGTGTAGTCTAAGAAGAAAAAGATAAAATCTAGTGTTGTGAGTTTGAGTTAATTTTTTCCTTTCTGATTAATGTCTCTTCTTGAGTTAAGTGATCATTTTCCTGTTTATTTGTGTCTTTTAATACATGACTAAGTTACTGATGCATGATAGATTAATTAAATTAACTAAGCACGCTTATACTTTAACACATACACATCAATCATCAACATTAATAAAAGTCTGAAGCTGTTATCATTTCCTGCAACAGCTAGCTAATAATAATGAGCAAACATAATTGTACCTTAGATAGATAACAAATGTTTGCTGTGTCATTTGTGCATGCTTTTCTTTTATCAAACATATAACATTGGTCCAAATTGTCTCAGTCTAATGTTCCTGTGTGTAGTCACAAGATGGTGATGATCAGATAAGGACAGTTGGTGATAAGCATATTTTTTTTTATGTGGTATTCATCTGTTTTCCCTTTAATTTGAAAATGTTCTTTATGATAATTTTGCCTAATTTATAGTGCCACTAAATACTCTTGTTGGATACTCTATTTTTCATATTTTTTAAAATGTGGTATTGTTCTGTTTTCCCTTTAATTTGAAAATGTTCTTTATGATAATTTTGCCTAATTTATAGTGCCACTAAATACTCTTGTTGGATACTCTATTTTTCATATTTTTAAAAATGTGGTATTGTTCTGTTTTCCCTTTAATTTGAAAATGTTCTTTATGATAATTTTGCCTAATTTATAGTGCCACTAAATACTCTTGTTGGATACTCTATTTTTCATATTTTTTAAAATGTGGTATTGTTCTGTTTTCCCTTTAATTTGAAAATGTTCTTTATGATAATTTTGCCTAATTTATAGTGCTACTAAATACTCTTGTTGGAAAGCTCAACTTTCATTTTTAAGTCTGTCAGCCTCTTCATGACCAGGAATCTTGCAATGTATGGGCCAGTTAGTCTTTGCTGTGTTGACATCATAAAACTTTATTAGTCTTTGCTGTGTTGTCATCATAAAACGTCTATTATTCTTTGCTGTGTTGACATCATAAAACGTCTATTATTCTTTGCTGTGTTGTCATCACAAAATGTCTATTAGTCTTTGCTGTGTTGACATCACAAAATGTCTATTAGTCTTTGCTGTGTTGACATCACAAAATGTCTATTAGTCTTTGCTGTGTTGACATCACAAAATGTCTATTATTCTTTGCTGTGTTGACATCATAAAACGTCTATTATTCTTTGCTGTGTTGTCATCACAAAATGTCTATTAGTCTTTGCTGTGTTGTCATCACAAAATGTCTATTAGTCTTTGCTGTGTTGACATCACAAAATGTCTATTATTCTTTGCTGTGTTGACATCATAAAACGTCTATTAGCCTTTGCTGTGTTGTCATCACAAAATGTCTATTAGTCTTTGCTGTGTTGTCATCACAAAATGTCTATTAGTCTTTGCTGTGCTGACATCACAAAATGTCTATTATTCTTTGCTGTGTTGACATCATAAAACGTCTATTATTCTTTGCTGTGTTGACATCACAAAATGTCTATTAGTCTTTGCTGTGTTGACATCACAAAATGTCTATTAGTCTTTGCTGTGTTGGCATCATAAAACGTCTAGTAGTCTTTGCTGTATTGACATCATAAAACTTCTGTTAGTCTTTGATGCATTGACATCATAAAACTACTATTAGTGATAGGCATCTGTGAATATCTCCATGTTTGGTAGTTTCCCTGAGCAGCATATTTTTTATTGCATTCACCAGCTTTTTACCTCTGACCTCTGACTAAGGAAGTCCCTAGAGACTAAGGAACTGAATTTTGCGTGTTAATCCATTTTTCCCTGGCAGCTGTGTGCGCAGGGGTACCTCGCCGCACAGGCAGATAACTCTGTCTTCGGAGGTACTCATATTTTTTCTGTCCATGAGTAATTGACATTTCAAGCCAGGCCTCGCTGCTGAGATAAGGGTGGTTGCCGCAGAGAGAAGTCATAAATAAAATCCCAACTGGTATAGTATATTTAAGCAGCATATTTATACACTACCAAATCTGTCATAGGATAAGGCCACAGCTCAGTTCAGGGGACATCCCAATTGATGGTTTCATTTGAGCTTTGTTTTTAGATGTAAACAGTTTACAGTCTCAACTTTATCATCTTTCTAGGTGATTTTTTAGTACTTATCTAATTGATAAGTGACCACCATGTTAAAGGTGCAACAAGGCTTGTCATATCAACTAACAGGTGTCACCACTAATGTCCAAGATGGAAATAGCACAAGAGGCAAAACAGGTGCTCTACAACACAATCTTCATTCCAATGTTGTGCCATCAATGCCAGATCTGGAAGATAGAATTAAGAACAATTTTAAAAAATAACCACTATAGATATGAAATGTGTTAGATGCATGACTGGAAACACCCTGACAGATAAAGATAAAAAAAGCAAGGAATACTTTTTGCCATTGAAAACACAAACATCAGACGGAATGGTTTGAGAACATGAAAAGATAGAAAGATCAACATACAACACAGCAAGCATTCAACAGATGCTATGTAAACACCAGATACAAAAACTAACCACAGAAAAGATGGATTGATGGACAATCAGAAACACTAGGAAAAATAACAACAACATAGGCCAACAGATGAGCAAAGGATTGCAAGCTGTCTCCTCTCAATGCTCAAGACAAATGAGGAAGGAAAGAAGAAGAAAAAGGAGATCTATGAATACGGGTTCTTGGATTCTTGCTTGTTTCTTGTTTTCATCTTTACCATCTTTTCCAGTATTAATAACCATAGTATAGGTTGTAATTTGTCAATTAATAAATAGACATCCTTCTTCTACCTTTCTAGCTCTCAGTGGAGCATAGGTCTTCAACAAACACTTTCCATGTTGTTCTGTTTTTTGCCATTCTTTTAAGATCATTCCATGTCTTCCCCATCATCTTCATCTCTGCTTCTATCTGTCTTCTCCAAGAATTCCTTGGTCTTCCTCTTTGTCTTTTCCCCTGGGGATTCCAAAAAAGGGCCTGTTGTGTAATACTTTCACTTGGCTTCCGTAGTGTGTGTCCTATCCAGCGCCATCGTCTTCACTGTATCTCTTTATCCACTGGCGTTTGACTGGTACATTTCCATAATTCTATGTTAGTGATTTTGTCCTGCCATTTCCATCCTATTATTCTGCGTAAGCATCCATTAATGAAAGTCTGTATCTTCGTGATTGTCAATTTTGTTGTTCTCCATGTTTCACAGCCATATAATAGGACCGCCTTAACATTTGAGTTGAAAATTTTTATTTTTGTATTTAACCTAATTAAATAAACCTCCTCCTCATCAATTTTCTGTTGCTCTCATGACTGGACTATCAATATATGCATCTATCCACAGTTTTGTTGGTTTTATTTGTGTTCTGTTTTGTGATGGTACACTTTATTTTTCATTCAGTCTTTTTGTTTTCAATATGTCTTTAATTAGCTGACAATGATTCTTATTATTCATGATGGGAGTGACTATGCATGCTGATGTCACTACAGTAGAGTTTTCCGGCAACATGTTTTCACTGGCTTCCTATTTAGCTTTGGCCACAAAGTTGCCTTCTTGAATTTGCTTCTTCTTAGTCTAATTTATTTTCTGGTATATGGAGTGGTTCTTTAGTCTTTTTAATTTCTCTCCTGGTGGAATTCTGATGACTCATATCATCCATTAATTATAGCTAGCACAAGTTTTCCTGTGAATTTACTCACTATGTGGTCTGAAGTGCTCATGTTATGATGCCAGACTGTTGGTTTTAGAGACAGTACATACTGTCAACAATTGATTTAACTGCTGTAGACTAGGCTACACTACGCAAGAAACTAAACTTAAAATATTCAAATCAAACATATTATCAACCCTTACCTACGCATGCACAAGCTGGAAAACAACAAAAGAGGTTTTGATAAAACTAAATGCTTTTGAAGACAAATGCCTAAGAAGAGTACACTGTGTATAATGGAATGAATTCAAGACTAATACAGAGATAAGAGAAATGGCCATGCAACCAATAATGTCATCTACATTTAGGAAGAGAAGATGGACATATTTAGGTCATGTGTCGAAAAGAGACAACAAGAGAATTCCAAAGCAGGCTCTTCTATGGGGAACATCAGGATACAGAAAAAGTGGAAGACCTAAAGAGATACTAAAAAAAACACTTATAAAAGAAGCAAAATTGGCAGGCATAGATTCATTAGATAAGATCAAACATCTTTCCCAGAATAGAGATGGATGGCGAAAAACAACACTACAAGTTCTATGTGATGTTGATTAGCGCTGGAAGGAAAAATAATCAACAATGAAGTCCAGGCTACGATGTTAAAATCCACATCAGTCTAGCTCTGTCGGTACATAATATATTTAAGAATGTTCTCATCATTATAAGGTGTGTTACTGCCTAACTCCTTTCTAATTACCCTATACAATTTTTTAGGCTATTTTTCATCTGTAATTTTTCATGTCTTCTTCTACTACCTTTCAGCTCCCTGTAGAGCATAGGTCTTCAAGAAACACTTTCCAAGCCGTTCTGTTTCTTGCCATTCTTTTAAGATCATTCCTTGTCTTCCCCATCATCTTCATCTCTGCTTCTATCTGTCTCCTCCAAAAATATTTTGGTTTTCCTCTTTGTCATTTCTCTTGGGAATTCCAAAAAAGGGCCTGTTGTGTAATACTTTAAGTTGGCCTCCGCAATGTGTGTCCTTATCAAGTACCATCATCTTTGCTGTATCTCTTTATCCACTGGTATTTGACTGGTACTTTCCCATAATTCTATGTTAGTGATTTTGTCCTGCCATTTCCATCCTTTTCTTCTGCACAAGCATCAATTAATGAAGGTCTGTATTTTCATGATTATCATTTTTTCTCCATGTTTCACAGCTATATGATAAGACTGACTTGACATTGGAGTTTTGAATTTTTATTTTTGTATTTAACCTAATTTCTTCGGATTTCCCTATGTTTCCCAGTGCAATGAATGCTCCTCTTGCTTTTGATATCCTTATTTTGGTATCATTCTCTGTTCCTCTTTCTTTGTCTATATTAGTAGTAATAGCCTTCGTCAGTCATAGTTGACTATGGATTTTTTCAGCACCCCTAGAAATGTTATTCTTTCTTTTATTTCACAGTGTATTCTATTTTTCTATGAATCTATCTGCTTCTTGCTTTAGTTGGAACTTTAGAGTGTGTTTCCAAAGATTGCGGTCTGCAGCTATTATTTTGCCAGGTTACAGGGTTTATGTTCAGTGTCTTCCTGTCACGTTTACACACAGCTACAAATTGAGGTTTTGGACGCCCCCTAGTCCTTTTGCCATCTGCTAGTTGTCCACAGAGTATATCTTTTGGTATGCGGCCATCTTTCAAACAGTCTAGGTGGCCAAGCCAGTGTAACCTACATTGTTTGAGCAGCATGTAGATGTTCGGGAGGCCTGTGTGAGTCATATCCTCCATGTCTATATTACTGCCCAGATATATGTACGATTGTACATCTAGTAGAGGTATTTTCATGTCATGCCGCAAACTAACGTGAAGTATATCACAATTTTATATTTAATCACCATTTTAAAAAGGTCTTCTACTCCTGCTTTTAAAAAATATTAATTGATTTTTAAAAATAATTTCTGTAAAATACAAAGTGTGGTCAACGATGCATGTCAGCACCAGGGTTGAAAGCAGTCAGTGAATAATAGCTGACAGCTTGCACCAGAATCAGTGAACCAAAATTATCCAGGTCCAACTCTACCTTTTTGTGGTAGTCCTAGAAACAGACTAACATCTGGTCAAATGAGTTGAGACCAAGAGGGTAGGAAACCCAGTGTTTAAAAAAATGAATGAAGGAATCAATTGAGAGGAAGAGGTATGTTTACAGCAATCGGAAAAATGACAAATAATCAATAACAGAAAAAACAAAGAACAATATATGGTTCAAAGCACGATTAAACTGGTTTTAAAAAGTGCCTTGCTGAAGTCTTATGTGTTGTGTCAAAAGATGCAAATATCACAGTTTTGCTACAAGCCACATTACATTGCATTTTATTAGTCATCTGTTGATAGCCCCCATATATCTTTTATTACTGTTTGTGTATCTTCGCATTAGCTCATATATGTCTGACACTGGATGTTTGATATATAAATTTAATTTAAAATTATTATTTAAAAAACTAATTTTGATACCTTCATATGTTATCTCCCTTAAATTTGAGCTTTATATCTCCTTTCTAAACTAAAGAGAAACAAGCAAAAATCTGATTCATCAACAAACCCACTCGACATAACAGCTTTAAATCAAAAAGATATTAAAGATAACTATACAATACAAGTAAAGAACACATACCAGAAGCTGCTAGAGGAAGGAATTGAACAATACAGAAGAGAAAATCCTGATGAAAAAGTAACAACCAAATGGCAATGCATAAAGAAAAGCATACAAAAAGCCTGCGACACCTTACCCAAAAGAGAAAAGAACAAAAAACAAAAATGGATAACTAACACCATCTTAGAAAAAATGGAAGAAAGGAGACAAGCGAAGAACACTGCCCAATACAATAAATAGATAATGAGATACGCAAAATGTGCAAAAAAGCAAAAGAAGACTGGCTCAGCCAAAAATGTAGAGAAATAGAAACTATGGAAAGCAAACAAGACCTAAGAGGAATGCACACAGAAATAAAGAGAATGACTAATAAAAATAAAAAAGCCACAGAAGGTGGATGCATTGCAGACAAAAAAGGAAAAATGCTAACAGACAATAAGGATATCATAGATAGATGGCAGGAATATATAACAGAACTATTTCATGATCAAAGGGACAAGAAACCAGTTATAAATGTACATCAGGCTATAAAATCTTAAAATCTGAGGTGGAAAAAGCTATAAAAACAATGAAAAGGGGAAAAGCAGCAGGACCTGAAAGCATACAGATAGAGATGATACAGGCACTTGAAGATTTTGGCATTGAAGTGATTACAGACATATGCAACGACATATACCACACAGGATACATACCAAATGAACTAAAAACATCAACTTTCATTGCATTGCCTAAAAAGAATGGTGCAGTTGAATGCAGTGACTTTAGAACAATAAGCCTAATGAGCCATGTTACAAAAATCTTGCTAAAAGTTATACAAGGAAGGATTCAGAATAAAATCAATACTGAATTAGATGAGCAGCAATTTGGATTTAGGAAAAATAGCGGGACAAAAGAAGCCATATTCTGCATGAGAACATTAATCGAAAAATACACAGAAGTAAACAAACCAATATATGCCTGCTTCATAGACTACACCAAAGCTTTTGATAGAGTACACCACAAACAACTTATAGAATGCCTAAAAGAGATACATCTAGATGACATGGATATACGACTAATATGCAATCTATACTGGGAGCAAACAGTAATAATAAAATATAACAAAGAGTTCTCTACACCCATTGATATAAAAAGAGGAGTAAGACAAGGATGCATCCTATCACCAAGCTTGTTCAATCTATACACTGAGCAAATCTTTAAAAACATCATAGAGATGCCAGGCCTACAAATTAATGGAAAGATAATCAATAACCTAAGATATGCTGACGATACTGTACTACTAGCAGAAAATCCTAAAGACCTACAACAATTACTTAATGAAATAAACACGACAAGCAAAAAATATGGACTAGATATGAATATCAAAAAGACTAAAACTATGATCATAAACAAAGAAAATACCCAAAACCCACAAGTGGATATCAAATTGAAGGAATAGACCTTGAGACAGTTCAAAACTATAACTACCTTGGACATACTATAACCAGTGATGGAAAATGTACAACTGAAATAAACAAAAGAATAGGAATGGCAAAAAGTAATTTTAATGTCATGAAGGACATACTAACATCAAAACAAATAACACCAGAGCTAAAACTAAGAATAGCAAAATGTTACATCTTCTCAATATTCCTATATGGTGCTGAAACATGGACATTAGACAAGAAAACAGAACAGAGAATTGAAGCCTTTGAAATGTGGATATATAGAAGAATAGGTAGAATTGGATGGAAGGAAAAGAAAACAAATGACAAAGTCTTAAAACAACTAAAAATGAAAAGAGAACTTCTGAACACAATTAGAACAAGACAAATGCGATTCTTAGGCCATGTTAAAAGACACAACAGCCTACTGAAAGTGATCCTGGAGGGGAAAATACAAGGTAAAAGAGGCAGAGGCAGACCAAGATTAACATGGACGAGTAACATCAAAAGATGGACAAATCAACCGATGACAACCTGCACCATCAAAGCAAGAGATAGAGCAAAATGGCGCTCCATGGTAGCCAACCTTCGTTGCGGAGACGGCACTCAATGATGATGATCTCCTTTCTATCCAAATACTGAAATATTTTTTATTTTTGGGTAAAATAAAATGTTCAATAAATTATATATAAACATAAATTATTAGACATTCCTTCCTTCCTTCCTTCCTCTCTCCTTCTCTTTCTTCTCTCTGTCTCTTCCTTCTTTCCTTCCTTCCATCCTCCCTACTTTCCTTCTTTATTAAGACACATCTATTTAATGCTTGCTTTTCATTTGAATGCTTTCAGGTTCTCCACATGCACAATATGTCATAGGAACACAAATAAGCATCTTCTGACCATACGTCGTGTTGCTCATTTCTTTACTTCATCCCAGCCGTGCACCACCATCATAGTCATTCCGTCAGTTCTGAGTATGGGCTATGAAAATGTTGGAACATGGAAGCAGTTTGTCCACTGGGGACCTATTATTGCCTTAGCTGTCATCTTCACAATCACTTGGGTTGCGGTGAAATGTCACTTAATGTGGTGGCCTCCACTTTACAGCTTTGGAGGCTTTCTTGATCTCTCTGTGTTTTTGCTATGGGTCACACTAACCCTCTACAACTATTTTGCTGCTTGCATCAAAGGCCCAGGATTTGTGCCGTTTAACTGGCAACCGGTATGTTTCTTTTTAAACATTAATTGATACAACCATAGCCATCTATAGATTTCCAAAGGCAGCTGGGCAGAAAATAAAACTGGAAAATCCTCCAACTAATGTGATCTGTAGCACCTATCAGCTGACATCACTCTACCCACAACAGCCCCTGCTCACTAAGATGAAAACATCATCCCAGTTGGAGATTTTTCGGGAATTTCCTGTCAGCCCATTGCCTTTGTAAATCTATAGATAGTTATGGCTACACTATACATGTACATGTCTGGAATGGTGCTGGCCACTCCACCAATAAATGTAATATATAATCATAAAAGGGATGTAAATATTTTATATAAATTTTTAGATGTCAGAGGTATAACTAATAATCTTTACTTCTTTATTTTAATGTGAAACTTTAAAAAAAATCTGTCAAGCCTCAAATGTGCATGTGTGTGAAAAATAATGCCATAAATAAAATATCATACCCTAAATATTAACTCTTTCTATACGTTTCGATGCAGACTGTGTTTTCAGACAAATACGTTTAGCTACAGTGTATGTCACCCGGTGCTTATATCAGTTTATTCCATTTAACCCTAGATTATGATATGTATATGTAGACTGCCCCTTATATCTTGCCGTAGTCAAAATTACTATCACTTAAATATAACATTAGGAGCTCTAAAAATAGTATTTTCTTTGAATTTTTGACACACAGCTGTGTGTTTACACTAGGAGAGACATGGGGACTGGGATTTCCTGGTTCAGGTTGATTTACGACATGAAATTTTACCGCATGGACCGGACATGTTATATTGTCGATTCATATGGCCACCGTAAGTCTGTCATTATGTTCAGCTACCTCATAGCGATATTCACTGTTTCCTGAGTTACAGAGTTGTGTGTGTCAACCAGGAAATTTCCCAAGCCACATCAAAAAGTTACCAATTTCTTGAAAGTTAGTGAATTTTTTTAGAGCATTATATGAGATCCATCTCACACTATTAAAAAAAAAGAAGTACAACACTTAGGGGTCACCAGAAGTAGTAATGAGGAAGGAGGGAAATGTTTTACCACGACAAACTGCCAAATTTGGAAGAATAAGTTTACAGTGATGAGGAAATCATAATGATTGTTGATGACAAAAGATAAGTTATTTTTATACTACATCAACCAAACTTTGAAGGTTGCATGAAGACATGTCGAATTTTTTATTTTTGCAAAACTAATTCATTTTGGATTACTTTAACATGATATTTATGATGGTAACTTGGGATTTATGGTCTCTCAATTTTGCTTTTTCATTTTTTTGTTTTGGTCCTTTAACCCACATTTTTCTTTCTACATGTCTTGTAGCATCTTTATTTTTGGTGAAATGTAATTTCTTGTTCAATTACCTACACATTCATATACAATATGTTATGTGTTAGATAATGATAAAACATATGTAAATTGATATTTAAAACCATGAGGTCCATGACAAATTTTGCATCAGAAATCTCTTCCGTTGATAAAAACTTTATGTACTGAAAGGGTTAAGGTAAATATTTGACTAGTCTATTGTTTGAGAAAAAACTAAACACTTTCAAAGACAAATGCCTAAGAAAGATCCTGTGGAATGAATTCAAAACTAATATAGAAAAAAGAGAGATGGCCATGCCACCAACAATCTCATCTACAATCAGGATAAGAAAATAAACGTTTGTCGGATATATGTTAAGAAGAATTAACATGAAAAATACAAAACACACTGTTTTATGAGCAACATCAGGATAAACACTGAAAAGAAAACTGATAAGGAAAGCAAAGTTGGTAGGCTTAGACACATTTTATAAGATTGAACATCTCCCGTAGAATAGAGATGGATGACGAACAGCACTACGAGTCCTATGTGATTTTTAGTGGTACTGGAAGGTTTTAGAATTTGACTTGTCATTAGAATAAGAGCCTCTGTAGCTGGGTGGTTAGTGCACTCACTTCATAATCAGATGGGTGATGGTTTAATACCCAGAAGTGGCAGATCTTTTGTTCAGACCAGCATAACTCCGAGGTTCACCAAACCTCTAAAAGTGTGCACCAAAGTTTTTTCAGGCAAGAAAGGATGGGGTCTGGCATGATCACATCAACCAAAAATGTTTTGTGGTGTCACGGAAACATAGTCAATAACACCATATTTCCCATACACCTAGCAAGGTGTGAAGGGGACTTTTATTTCACATTAGCGTAAGCAGATTCAGTTTCATTAAAAGTTTATCTGCAATGTTTGTTCCTTAGCTAGCTTTATTCATACAACTTTTTACATGTTTGGGATCCACATAATCACTTCCTATTTATTCAGAGAGCCTCTTGCATGTTTGAACTTTACATTTTCCCTCTTTGTTTACACACACAACCCCCCCCCCCCCCCCCCCCCCCCCCTCCCCATTCAATGAAAGATGGTGATTGATAGCACCTTACATAGAGAGTTGGAATACGGAATACAAAACAAACCATTAAAGTTGAAGGTGTGTTTGATATAGATATTTTTTCACCAGCTGTTGCATTCTATACATAGTCTATATTAAATATGTTGTAATATAAATTTGTACAAGCCTTTATCTAATTTGTACTGTATTTTTCAGCTATGATATATCATACTTCTGTACTCAGTATACACATTTTATAATTTTTTCTCCACGCTCCAAACAATCTAAAAAAAAGGTGTTCTTTTTTCTGGTCATAATCAAGACCCTCTTAAACTGTTGAGATAGATCTGTTGTCCAGTGTGTTTTTTCCACCACATTTTCTGCATATAATTTGTGTGATTAAATTCATTCATTCATTGGGTGCTACTCCACCTCAAAGGCTGTCTACCATGGAATGCCATTTTACTATGTCCAAAAAATATCAGTTCACTTTTTTTGAGTTGTGTTAAGTAGTTCTTTTTTCATTTTCAGCAAATTTAGAACTTTCTTGTTTGTCATCTTTTCCTTCCACCAAATTCTCTCCATTCAACACAGGCTAAAAAGAGGCAAATCATGGGTGGGGACGAGCAGAAGATGTCATCAAACAAGTCTGCGGGCTTACCAATATCAATGCTGGCAAGTGAGTGGATACTGGTGCCTACGTCATTCAAGGGGACATTCTCGTATTTTGTCACACTCAACAGGAAATGAAGGGGAACACCCAGTCGTAGTCAATGCGGAGGTCCATGGTCTCATCTGGGATAACACCGATGAGAATGATGCAGTCATCTATACAGACGGATCTGTAATATGACACAAAAGAAATGCATGGACATTTACAGCACATTTGGCAGGCAGAATAGTCAAGGAATACAGCGGTGCATATATTATGACCACGAGTAGTATGATGATGGAGTGATGGCAGTGACCAGAGCATTCATCTGGTTAGAGTCACAAGACTACACCCATGCTTGCATATTGAGTGATATGATGAGCATGATAAAAAAATTGTGGAGGCTGGCTATGTACGCATGCAATGGGTAGAGTCATTGCAGCAGTCAAAAATACGTAAGGTCACATTTGTCTACATCTCTGAACATGCAGGAGTATGGGAAGTGAAAGAGCGGAGAGGTTGGTTAGCTGAGTTGTCATTGAAGACAGTCACCCAATGGATCGGGCAGACGTCATCAATGCTCTACGAGATGTGGGAAGGGCACAGAACTTTGACAACAATGAGTCCACATCACTCCTTTAGATGAAAGAGATGGGAGTTAGATGGTTACAGTCAGAAACGAGAAACTTAGTGGGCATATAAGAAGACTTATCAACCAATTCAGAACTGTAGTCATCAGTCGCTGGACACTGTGGGACATTCTGAGGAGGGCATCTGAGCACCTATGGATATGTTCAGAGTGCAATGATGATTACCCTCAAATAACTCAATAACTCTCCATTGTTCTATAGATCCACATTTCAAAGGATTCATTATTCTCCTATGTTTTTTTTATTTTATGTCCATGTTTCTGCACCATACAGGAGGTTTGAGTAAATATAGCATTTTGCAATTTGTAGTTTTTCTTCTGATGCTAATTTCTTTGATATGAGTACATTTTTCATGTTGTTAAAATTGCATTTTGCCATTTATATTCTTTTTTTATTTCTATCTTACATTTTCCATCATTTGTTTTATGTCCAAGATAGCTATAATCTTGAACTCTTTCTAGGTTCTTTCCATCTACTTCAATATCTCTCTGTATATTTTATGTCTTTTCTCTGCTTATATTCATAGTTTTAGTCTTTTTAATATTTATTTCCAATCCATATTCTTTGCTTGTTTATTTTGTTCACTAGTTGTAGGTCATCTGGATTTTCTGCCATTAGTACCGTATCATCAGCATATCTTTGATTATTGATTATATATATCCATTGATGTTTAGTCCTGGCATCCCCATGATGTCTTTGAAGATCTGTTCAGTGTATAATTGAATAGACATGGTGATAGAATACAGCCCTGTCTTACTCATCTTTTTATATTTATATAATTAGGTGCAGAGTTCTCATTGTTGTATTCTATCATAGCTGTTTGTTCCCACTATAAATTACATATCAGTCTTAATGTCAGCATCATCCAGATGTAAATCTTTCAGACATTTCATTAGTTGTTTATGGTGTATTCTGTCAAAAGCTGTGGTGTAGTCTATGTTGAAAGAGGTTCTAAAACCATTGATTGTTGATATGTTTATTAATGGCACAGTAGTAAAGGGATCTTATGCTCTTGAAGCTTGTACCATTAAATGGTTGTTTATATTATACTTGCATTTGATATTGCTTTTTCAATCTCTTGTGTAAAATTGATTATCTTTTGAATTTTTCCATGTATAACTTTAAGCAAACATTTTTGTTACATGGCTCATCAAATTTATTGTTCTAAAGTCACTTCGCTCCATATCACTGGTCTTCTTCAGCAAGGCTATAAATATTGATGTTTTAAGGTCATATGGTATTTATTCTGTGTTGTACACATATATAATATATATATATATATATATATATATATATAACAATATATATATATATATATCATTGCATGGGTCTGTGATAATTGCTATGCCAAAAATTCCTTGGGTTGTTATAATCTCAATGTGAGTGTTGTTTGGTCCTACAGCTTTTCCTTTTTATTGTATTTTTTGCGATCTCTAATTCAGATTTTAAGATTTTCTGCATATAATTTATGTTATAAAATTACTTTTCAGAAAAACATAGAGAACATGAAGTATCTACAGTTCTGTGATTCATGTGAAGGTTACAAGTCACCCAGATCACATCACTGCAGGAAGTGTGGCAGGTTTGTTGTAACTAAATTTTCCTTGTATTTGTATAAACGAATGAAAGTAATGTGTTGTTTAGAAAACCAAAGGTAAAAGTAAAGGTAAAGTACGAGGCTTGACTCAGCATCTTAGCAGGCAAGTTTTCATCCATATGTGCTCGGCCACCTATCCAGACGTGTTCTGAGACTTCAGGATACTGTCACTTCAAGCATCGAAACTCACGATGTGAGGCGGCATGCCTCACCTTCCCAGAGTACTATCCTGGTACCCATTTCTGCCAGCTGCTGGGTCGACCATGGGGGTATTTTTTTTTCTCCAACCACAAGTACAATTCTCACAGCTTTCAATGAGAATCAAACACGTGTTGTCTGATCATCAGTAACCCATTCGGGTGGTTTCCCCAACTAGGCTAACGAGGCCCCCAGATGGTATAACATTTAAATGTTCTAACTTCTTACAGTTGAAGTAGACATTGTACCAGTTTTCTTCTACTTATAGGATAAGATTTAATTATTTGTCTAACAGGAGCAGTTTTTAAATTGAGAGAGTGAAAGGTAGAAAGAGTAGGCAACATTCTAGATTCCAAATTTAAAAATTAATTAAATATTTTTCTTTCGTTCATAAATCATTTACTTTTCAGCTTTGAGGGTTAAGATAGTTTGTCAAGTAGGTATGGGACTGTAAGTGTTGGTATATAACATCACATATGGTTGTAGGTGTAAGACTATAAACGATGGTGTATAACATCACATATGGTTGTAGGTATAGGACTGTAAGTGTTGGTATATAGTAGTAAAGTAAAGTACCCCCGTCATGCCAAGTTGCGTATAGGGAATATGGTGTAAAAGTAAGTAAAGTAACCTCGTCACACCAAGTGGCGTATAGGGAATATGGTGTTAGTGACCATAAATTTTACAGACCTTCAGCACATGATTTTTGGGGTGATGTGGTTGGTTTATGCCCGTGCCGCTTTACTTTCTTAGAAAAAAATCCGGTACCCATTAAAGGCTGGGTGAACCGGAAGCCATTGGCTGGGATCGAACCCTGCCTCTTGCCCTTTGTAGTCCAGTTCACTAACCACTGAGCTATCGCGGCTCCCAGTGTTGGTATATAACATCACATAAAGTTGTAGGTGTAAGACTGTAAAAGATGGTGTATAACATCACATATGGTTGTAGGTAGTAGTAGCCTCCGTCAGTCATAGTTGACTATGGATTTTTCAGTGCCCCTGGAAATGTTATTTTTTCTTTTCTTTTCTTTCACCGTGTATTCTCTTTCTCTATGAATCTGCCTGCTTCTTGTGTGAGGTGAACGTTTAGAGCGTGTTTCCAGAGATTGTGGTCTGCAGCTATGTCTTCCCATGCTGCAGGGTTTATGTTCAGAGTCTTCATGTCGCATTTACACACGTCTACAAATCAAAGTTTTGGGCACCCCCTAGTTCTTTTACCGTATGCTAGTTGTCCGTAGAGTATATCTTTCGGTATGTGGCCGTCTTTCATACGGTGCACATGGCCAAACCAGCGTAACCTACGTTGTTTGAGCAGCGTGTAGATATTCGGTAGGCCTGTACAAGTCATGACCTCCACGTTTGTCACTTTATCTTTCCAGGTGATACCAAGAATACAGCGTAGACATCACATATGGAATGCATTTATCCTTCTCTCCTGCTTTACATAGGTTGTCCAAGATTCACTGCCATATAGGAGGATACTAATTATGCAGGCATTGTACACTGCAGCTTTTTGTTTTAATTGTCAGTTTGCTGTTTTGCCAGACACGCCTAGAAAGACGGGCAAAGGTGGTAGCAGCTTTACCAATACGAGTGTCAATTTCTGTATCTAAAGATAGTCTGTCACTGATTATTGAACCCAGGTAGTTATACTGTTCCCGTGTGTTACCGGGGCCTCATTATGAGGGAAGTAAAGAATAGTGACACTGTGACCTTCCAGTCATGTCGTAAGAGGCGACTAAGGAGGTTGATCGATGGCTTGACAAGCTGTCATTGTAAAAAGTATTGTTATGGAAACAGACCATAGATTTTAGAAGCAGTGATCTCTGCAATATGTGCCATTTTGGCACGCAAGGTTTCTGTTTTTGAGATTGTGGTTCTGCCCTATGTGCCGTCTTTGGCTCGAAAGGACAATAGAGAGAGTTATACTGCCGCACGATATCAAGTTTATAGTTGTCGATAGAGATTTCAGGTATTGCTTCGACGTCCTGACTGAGTATGTTAGTTTTCTGCAAACTTATTGTTAGACCGAAGTCTCGGCAGGCATGCGAAAAGTGATATACCATGCTCTGGAGTTCTTCCTGACCTCGCGTGACAAGTACAGCGTCGTCAGCAAATAACAGATCTCTAATAAAGATAGGTCTGACCTTAGACCTTGCCTGTAGTCTTGAGAGATTAAACAATCGACCATCAGATCTAGTATGCAGATAGACTCTTTCATTCGCATGTGAGAATGCATGTTTTAACAGAACAGTGAAGAAGATTCCAAATAGAGTTGGAGCAAGAATACATCCCTGCTTGACACTGCTGCGTATGCTGAAGGGTTGTGATGTGCTGCCGTCGTATTGGATGGTGCCCTTCATGTCCTCGTGAAACGATTTGACTAGCGTCAGTAGAGTATGTGGGCAGCCTATTTTGGAAAGTATTTTGAAAAGACCTTCTCTGCTGACAAGATCAAATGCCTTTGTAAGGTCGATAAAGGTGATGAAGAGAGGCTTTTTCTGCTCTCTAGATTTTTCTTGTAGTAGACATAAAGAGAAAATCATGTCTGCAGTTGATCTTCCGGATCTAAAGCTGCATTGCGATTCAGGATATACACGTTCTGCGAGTTTTTGTAGTCATCCTAAGATGACTCTGGCGAAGGTCTTGCCAACGATGCTGAGTAAGGAGATGTCTCTGTAGTTATTGCAGTCACTTCTATCTCCTTTATTTTTGTAGAGAGTTACAATCAAGGAGTCTCTCGTATCTAGAGGACTGGCTTTCTCTTTCCACCTTAGATGTAGTACTTCAAGCAGGGGATGTAACAAAGCACTTTTGCAGGATTTAATCAGATCGGGAGGGATCCCATCTTGTCCTGGAGCCTTGCCTGCGGCCAAGTTATCTATGGCCTTGCTAAGTTCCTCTACGGTTGGTTCAATGTCCAATTCTTCCATAGGTGGGAGACATTGTATGGCGTCAAGGGCGTTTGGTGTAACAGTGTTTTCTATTGAATAAAGTGAAGAATAATGTTCCACCCATCTTTCTATCTGTTTGCCTCTCTCTGTTATTTTCTCCCCAGTGGATGACTTTAGTGGGGCAATAGTGTATTTGGTTGGTCCAAGGGCTTTCTTTATGCCATCATACATTACTCTTAGGTTTCCAGTTTGAGATGCAGTCTGGATGCTGTCGCTAAGCTGGAGCTAGTACTCATTAGCACAGCGTCGAGCTGTTTGCTGGACTTTGTTTCTGGTCATTTTAATAGCCTGCAGAGTATTTGCATTAGGTGCGCGCTTGTGATCTAAGAAGGCTGCGCGTTTAGCTTCAATTACGGGTGTCATAACATGGGAGTTGGCTTCAAACCAATCGTGAGACTTAAGTGTCAGTTTTCCAAAGATGCCTACCGCGTTGTTGTAGATGACGTTGCGGAGATGCTTCCATTTTTCCACAGCGTTGTTGTAGTGTTCATGAGCGCTTAGCGACCCCTTGAGGGTCTTGTTGAACTACTTGACCAATCCAGAATGTGTTAGCTTGCTAGTGTCTATGTGTGGTCTCTTCTTTGGCTGCCTGGCATGGTGGAACCTCCTGGGCAGTAGCTTGAGTTTGCAGCAGACTAGTGAATGATCCGAGTAACAGTCTGAACTGTGGTATGACCGTGTGTGAATTACAGATTTGAGGAAAGGGTGTCTGACAAGTATCAGGTCCAGCTGGTGCCAGTGTTTCGATCGTGGGTGTCTGACAAGTATCAAGTCCAGCTGGTGCCAGTGTTTCGATCGTGGGTGTCTGACAAGTATCAAGTCCAGCTGGTGCTAGTGTTTCGATCGTGGGTGTCTCCAATATACTTTATGCTGAGGCTTGGTTTTAAAAAAAGTATTTGTGACGCACAGGTTATGGTAGGCGCAAAACTCTAAAAGTCGTTGGCCGTTTTCATTTAATTTACCAACTCCAAAGCGACCGAGGCAGGTTGGCCACGAACTGTGGTCTGCGCCAATTCTAGCATTGAAATCCCCCAGTGGTTGTAGGTATAGGTTGTAGGTAAATGTAGGTGTATAACATCACATATGGTTGTAGGTGTAAGACTGTAAATGTTTTCCAGGCCTTACATGCTTAAGTAAGGATGGATAATACATTTGATTTGAAAATCCTCAGCTTTGTTTTTGTGCTTAGTAATTTTGATTTCCATATTTTATCAAGGTATCTGAAAGTGATTGCTGCCTTTGTTATTCTATGTTTACACTGTCTTAAATTTTGCCTGATTCCTTTAGGAAATAAAGATGACTGTGATGTAATATCAGCCACTTTACCAAAACAATGTGACATTTATATATCTTTCATTTGCCCTTTTTGGTGTAAGTGCATGGCATCCTGATTGTTGTCTGGTACTTTTTGGCTGATTGCCTCCGTCTTCAGCAGGCAAAAACACTTGCTAGAGCAGACTGTGGTCTTGTTCAGATGTAGGGAGGCCTGGCCAGTCTTGATTTTCATTCCCTGGTGACTGTTAAGCCCCATCCCCATGACAAGGTGATGGATCTTGATGTGGACAATGTACCTTGATTTAAAAGATATGAACACATTTCCCTTACCACTGAGCATGATCGGGTTCATATTTTTTTTCATAGATAGATGGAGAGAGAAATTTAAAAAACAATTTTAGACAATAGTAAATCTCTTATTTTACTTTTTAATCAACAGGTGTGTAATGAAAATGGATCATCATTGCCCTTGGATCAACACTTGCTGTGGTCATTTCAACCATGCTAATTTCTGTTGTTTTTTGCTGTTTGCACCAATTGGCTGTGTACATGCACTATTCATCATTATTCCATCGATTTACAGAGCTCTTAATTTTGTAAGTGGCTGAATAATGTAGAATTATTACTGATAAGTTAAAATGCATTTGAATGCAGTGATTTTAGGACAATAAGCCTAATGAGCCAGGTAACAAAAATGTTACTAAAAGTTGTACATGGAAGGATTCAGAATAAAATCAGCACTGAATTAGGTGAGCAACAATTTGGATTCAGGAAAAACAGTGGCACAAAATAAGCCATATTTAACATGAGAACATTGATTGAAAAATACATAGAAGTAAACAAACCAATATTGCCTGCTTCATAGACTACACCAAAGCTTTTGATAGAATACACCATAATCAACTTATAGACTGCCTAAAGGATATAAATCTAGACGACACAGACATATGACTAATATGTAATTTGTACTGGGAACAAACAACAATAATAAAATATAACAAGGTGAACTCTACACCCATGGATATAAAAAGAGGAGTAAGACAAGGATGCATCCTATCACCAAGCCTGTTCAATCTATACACTGAGAAAATCTTTACAAACATCTCAGAGATGCCAGGGATAAACATTAATGGAAAGATAATCAATAACCTAAGATATGCTGATGATACTGTTCTACTAGCAGAAAATCCTAAAGACCTACAACAATTGCTTAATGTGATAAACATAACAACCAAAAAATATGGACTAGATATGAATATCAAAAAGACTAAAACTATGATCATAAACAATGAAAATTCTCAAGACCAACAAATAAATATCACATTTTAAGGAATACATCTGGAGACAGTTCAGAGCTACAACTACCTAGGACATACTATAACCAATGATAGAAAATGTAAAATTTAAATAAACAAAAGAATAGGTATGGCAAAAAGTAATTTTAATGCCATGAAAAATATACTAACAACAAAACAAATAACAGCAGAGCTGAAACTAAGAATAGCAAAATGTTACATCTTCTCAATATTCCTGTATGGTGCAGAAACATGGACATTAAACAAGAAAACAGAACAGAAAATTGAAGCCTTTGGAATGTGGATTTACAGAAAAATAGGTAGAATTGGTTGGAAAGAAAAGAAAACAAACGATGAAGTTTTAAAACAACTAAAAATAAAAAGAGAACTACTAAATACAATTAAGACAAGACAAATGAAATTTTTGGGACACGTTAAAAGGCACAACGGCCTACTAAAAGTAATATTGGAATGGAAAATACCAGGTAAAAGAGGCAGAGGCAGACCAAGACTAACATGGACAAGCAACATCAAAAGATGGACAAGTCAATCTATGATAACCTGCACCATCAAAGCAAAAAACAGAGTAGAATGGCGATCCATGGTAGTCAACCTTCATTGCGAAGACGGCACTCGATGATGATGATGATTACTGATGGGTGTTGGTTGTACTGTTTGTTTTATTTTGAACTTGTAACCCTAGTTTATGATGTCAGTCTGTGACTGACATGTTTATGATACCGTAGTAAAAATTACTACCACTTTAATGTAACATTAGGAGCTCTAAAAATAGTGTTTTCTTCGAAATATTTGACACATATCTGTGTGTTTACACTAGGGCAGACAGGGGAACTTGGATTTCCTGTCTCAAGTTGATTTATGACCTGAATTTGACTTCACTGGTAGAAGTGTTACAATGTCTATCGATACGGATGCCTAAGTTTGTCAGAATGTTTGGCCGCCTTATAGCATTTTACGCTTTATTTCCAGAGTTATAAAGGGTTGTTTGATGTTAGTCGATGACCAAGAAAATTTTATCTGATCACAACCAAAAAAAATTAAATTTGACCAGTTTCTAGAAAATTGACAAATTTTTTTTCACACTGTGAGAACAACACGATACTAACACTGAAGACCAAACTCTTAATATATCAAACTTGTGTGCTTAGCACACTATTATACGGATCTGAAACCTGGACAACATACTCAAATCACGAAAATAGACTAAATGTCTTCCACATGCGATGTCTCTGCAGAATAATGTATCAAATGGCAGGACAAAATAACCAACTTAACCTTTCTTGCAATGTGCTAAGACCCCAACAATCATGTCGATGCTCAGATGTTAAAGACTAAGATGGCTGGGGCACATCCAGCGAATGGAAGAAAAACACATCCCCAGGCAAATACTATATGGTGAACTAACACACAGAAAAAGACAAATCGGCAGACCTAAACTACGATATAGAGATATCTGTAAATCATCTACTGAATGACTTCTCCATCTGTGAGTATGATTGGGAACATCTGGCAAGTGATCGCACATCATGGAGAGCATGTATAAGGAATGGTATAACATCATTTGAGACTGTGCTAGGGCAAAACTTAGAAGAGAAAAGACTCATGAAAAGGGATGGAAAACCCTGTGGATCAGTGGGCTTGACTTGTTCATTCTGTGGCCATGTGTGTTTGTCAAACATTGGTAGAATTAGCCACGAAAGAAGCTGTTAGACAAAAACAAAACCTAAAAAAAAATACACAATAGCTTCCACTAGACCGTCTGACAAGACGAAAAGGGCCATATATATATATATATATATATACCAAGAATTGTGGAGAACTATATTTCCCATCCTGTGTGCCATCTTTGGCCCTAGAGGAAAATGTATAAAATATGGCTGTCACCATAACTTATGTTCAACTGTCATGAATAGTTTCATAGATTGGATCAAGTGAGCGTATGTATCTGTAATCTATAATAATTTTAAAGCCCTTTATATTTCATGATTGGGGTGTTGTATTTAGAATTTTCTTGTGTAAACTTTTAGATTTCGGTAGATTGATCTTTTATTGAATCAGTAGCCTGTATGCATATGTACACATTCACTGTGTGTGTATGGGTGGGTGGAAGAGAGGGAGAGAGAGTGTGTCGGGCAATGTTTCACTATCTAATCTTTCCCTTTTTAGAATATTGATATTTTCTTAGTGAAT
Source organism: Megaustenia siamemsis (assembly GCA_032433765.1). NCBI lineage: Eukaryota > Metazoa > Mollusca > Gastropoda > Stylommatophora > Ariophantidae > Megaustenia > Megaustenia siamemsis. The sequence goes on from JAVIAB010000073.1 coordinate 12,436,354, forward strand.
GGGACTCCCATATGCTTAATATAGATCACACCACTAGGATTTCCCATTGTTGATATGTTCAGCTAGTTCTCATTGTCTGCAGTTTTTACTATTCATTTGACTGTTTTCAGGTTTGTATGGTTTTTCTCATCTTCGCTCATCTGCTTATTTGTCTGTTGCTGTCGGGTGTATTAGACACCTTCCCATAAAGACCTAAAACAATGTCTGTACAGACTATTAGACACCTTCCAATAAAGATCTAAAACTATGTCTGTACATACTATTAGATACCTTCCCATAAAGACCTAAAACAATGTCTGTACATACTATTAGATACCTTCCCATAAAGACCTAAAACAATAGTAGATGAGTAGAGTCGTTGCAGAAATCCAAAATACGTAAGGTCACCTTTGTCTATGTCCCTGGACATGCGGGAGTATGGGGAAATGAAAGAGCGTACAGGTTGGCTAGCTGTGCTGTCATTGAGGACGGGCAACCAATGGATTGGGCGGACATCATCAATGCCCTCCACAGGACTTTGACAAACACAGATCCACGTCACTTCTTCGGATGACAGAAATGGGAGTTAAGATGGGCACAGCCAGAAATGAGAAACTTAGTGGCCGTGTAAGAAGACTTATCAACCAACATAGAACTGGAGTCGTCAGTTGCTGGACACTGCAGGAATTGCTGAGCAGGGGATCTGAGCATCTATGGATATGTTCGGAGTGCAATGATGATGACCCACAAATAACTCAATAATCTAAAACAATATCTGTACAGACTTAGGCTTCAACTTAAACTCTGGAAAGTGATGGTTGATGTAAGCTTCAACTTGTCCCTATCACAATTTGTTCTCCTTTTGTTTCCAGACTAATTATCTATCATTGTTAGATCTGTCTTTATGATTGTTAGAGCTGTCTTTATGATTGTTAGAGCTGTTTTCTCATTATGATATATATTCAGGTGAAGCACATTGCTAGCGATTTTATATTTTAATTTTTTAAAAGTTTTTTTCACTATATGTTTTACATTTGCTCTTCTGTTATGGATGGTCAGGGCTTCATGTATTGGTTCTATCTTGAGGACCAGTCTGTGATGGTACCATCTTGAGGACCAATTTGTAAAGTGCTATCTTTATGACCAATATGTAATGGTGCTAACTTTATGACCAATATGTAATGGTGCTAACTTTATGACCAATCTGTAAAAAAGTGCTAACTTTATGACCAATCTGTAATGGTGCTAACTTTATGACCAATCTGTAATGGTGCTATTTTTATGACCAATCTGTAAAAAAGTGCTAACTTTATGACCAATCTGTAAAAAAGTGCTATCTTTATGACCAATATGTAATCGTACTATTTAGAGGACCAATCTGTAAAGTGCTATCTTTATGACCAATATGTAATCGTACTATTTAGAGGACCAATCTGTAAAGTGCTATCTTTATGACCAATATGTAATGGTACTATTTAGAGGACCAATCTGTAAAGTGCTATCTTTATGACCAATCTGTAAAGTGCTATCTTTATGACCAATCTGTAAAGTGCTATCTTTATGACCAATCTGTAAAGTGCTATCTTTATGACCAATATGTAATCGTACTATTTAGAGGACCAATCTGTAAAGTGCTATCTTTATGACCAATCTGTAAAGTGCTATCTTTATGACCAATATGTAATCGTACTATTTAGAGGACCAATCTGTAAAGTGCTATCTTTATGACCAATCTGTAAAGTGCTATCTTTATGACCAATATGTAATCGTACTATTTAGAGGACCAATCTGTAAAGTGCTATCTTTATGACCAATATGTAATCGTACTATTTAGAGGACCAATCTGTAAAGTGCTATCTTTATGACCAATATGTAATGGTACTATTTAGAGGACCAATCTGTAAAGTGCTATCTTTATGACCAATCTGTAAAGTGCTATCTTTATGACCAATCTGTAAAGTGCTATCTTTATGACCAATCTGTAAAGTGCTATCTTTATGACCAATCTGTAAAGTGCTATCTTTATGACCAATCTGTAAAGTGCTATCTTTATGACCAATCTGTAATGGTACTATCTTGAGCACCAATTCTGCTTCATTTTTGTTTAGATATTACTACTGACATCTTTATAAGAAATAGAGGGAAGCAGAAAGGAAAAGTGCCAGAGAACATAGGATAATGGCATGGTAGAAAGTCAACAACTAAATTGATAACCAACTAAGGAGACAGAAAGTTGTGGTGGGGATATGGTCATAGATCATACTTTCTTTACTCCAGAATAGTTTGTGACTGAATTTGGATTACATTTTATTGTATCCATCACATCTGTTTTTGTCTGTTTATGTCTTTATGAGCTTACAAAAGTTACATAAAATAACAGGTGGCTTGAGCATATGAAGGTGTAACAATTATTTAAATGCCAGCTGTTCAGTTGATATGAAGAAAGTATGTGCTAAAGCTGATAAATGAAATGAAGCTAAACAATTATAATCAATTTTGATATAAAGAGTAAATGAACATGAACAATTGATGAAGCGTAATAAGTGAAAATAATGAACAAAACAATATGGGAAGTCCAGATTAAAAGAGAAAAGATTTTATAGAAAATTATGTCAGCAGATTGGACAAAGAATGTTGCTTAAAAATGCAAGTAATAGCCAGTATAATTCCTTGATTTAGTACAATTGTAGAAGTTTGATGTAAAGCACTTTGAAACAAATTAGTGCTTAAAAAACAGATACCAGAAGGACGAGTTTAATTGAACATAATTCTTTCTCTGTATATTTTCAGCATTATTATTACCATAGATACCCAGATGAACCACTGGTTTACTTGGGGGTCATGGGCTTTGTTCTAACTATGTTTGCTGTAGGGCTAGCTGTTGGGGTCATTATTGCTGTTGGAATGCTATTTTATATCCAGGTATGTCATTTCAGCTTATCTACTTCACCATCAAGACATATAGCTTTATTTTTATTGTGTAATAATTATTTTACTGTGTTAGTACATGCAATGCAATAGATTCAATACACTGCAGTAAGATACGTCTTATCTATCTATTGACCTTTCGAGCCTTGTGGCCCATAGAGCATAGACCCAGATACTCTCTCTTTTTCTAAATTTTCTTTCAAGCAGTCTCAATCCTTGCAAAGATCTTTTATCAAATCCTGCCATTTGTCTCTGTTCTGTGCAAACCTCTCAATCTCATTGAGTGAGCCGATTCCTGCTGCCTTTGCCTCTCTGATCAATGTTCTTCTCTGTATCAGCCTCTTTTCCTCCTACCTCATGTTTCCCACTTGAAAGCTTGCTTTGCCATTCCGTTATTATCTCTTCTCATCACGCGTCCTCATCACAAGATGCATCTTATACAGCACATATTTGTTCCCACCCAAACACGGCATTATTTGTTTGCTGTTAGGCTCATCACTGCAGCACACCTGACACATCAATAGGTGCTCTGATATCCTCCTAAAGAATCTTGAGAAAAATCATGGAGAATCCAGGCCCATGTGCTTGATCTCCATAGCATGGCCCGGAATCCATGATGTAGTAAAAGTAAAGAGCCCAGACCCGCCAAGTGGCGTATAGGGAATATGGTGTTAGTGACCATAAGTTTTACAGATCTTCGGCACATGATTTTTGGGGTAATGTGGTCAGTATTACACCTGTGCCACTTTACTTTCCCAGAAAAAAATCCGGTACCCATTTAAGGCTGGGTGAAGCCATCGGTTGGCATTGAACCCTACCTCTTGTCCTTTGTAGTCCAGTTCACTAGCTACTGAGCTATTGCGGCTCCCAATCCATGATATGGGTAGGGTTTTTGCTGACAATTTTTCCCAGACAGCAGTCAAATTATTGGCCAACTCTTTTCAATTTTAACTGCCGAGGGATCTTTAACTAGCGTGAACACATGCACGACCTCCTTTTTATTGCCACTATCTGAAAGGGCTATAGACAGTCAAGATGCAACAAGGACTACAGTTACCTTTCTTTGTTTGGGAGATGTGTTAGTAATTCGGATGATTCCACTGGCGCGGGCGGTTGAGCAATTATGGATTTTAATTTGTTTGCAGTGATGCCGAGGCCTTCCATAACCAATAACCAATAGCTTGTCAAACCATTGGATAGTTATCACCACTATTGTTCAACAAGGAAATAACTCTGGAGGCAAAACGAGCACTATACAACACAACCTTCATCCCAACGTTGTGCGAGATCTGGACCCTAGATGCAAGAACAATAAGAAAAATAACCTCTACAGAGATTAAATGTGTTAGATGAGTGACAGGAAACAGTCTGAAAGATAAGATCAGAAATGAAGAACTGAGAAAAAAGCTAGGAATAGCCCCCGCCATAGAATATATAAAGAAACAACAGATAAAATGGTTTGGCCACGTGACAGGCAGAAAGATCAAAACACAACATAACGAGCCTTCAACAAACGTTGTGAGAACACCAGACCTAAGGGTTGACCACAAAAAAGATGGATCGATGGAATAATAGAAGCACTAAGAAACATAACAGCAGCAGAGGTGAACAGAAGAGCAAAAGACTGCAAATATGCCTCCCCTCGATGCTGAAAGGCAGATGAGGAAGGAAAGAAGAAGAAAGGGCTAGATATCAGATCTCACTACCCAAGAGATCAGAGGAGAGTAATGTCATAAAGAAACCACGTATTAATATTTCCTATTTTTGAAAAATCACAACCGCTTCAGGTGGGCTTTGAACCTGGGGCCTTCCTGTTCTGAGGCTGTCGTCATACCTGTAGACTACCCAGCCTCCTTCAAACATGGTAATTCACGTAAAGTCAAAAGCAGAAGCTAGCCATTATAGAAATTAAATGTTTTAGGTAAACTGAGTTGGGAAAATGTAAAAGAAACCGCTGGGCCCCTCACCTCCTTATAGGGGTAAAGGTGCATCAAGATGCATTAACTCTTTCCCTACGATCCGCCGCATGGTGCGCCATTTCCATTTCGGTTGCGTACGTTCAGCCGCATAGTGCGCCACGCTAAATTTTATTAGTGTGAACGCCATCAGACCATATTCGTTTTACATTTCTTGTATGATTGTGATATTGGTGAAATCTAATACCTTGTTCAATTATCTAAACATTCATATATAATATGTTATATGTTAGATAAATATATATGTAGATTGATTCTTAAAACCATGAACAATTTTGTCTCTAAAATCTCTTCCATTGCGTCAATAAAAAGCTTCCGTACGGAAAGAGTTAAGAGATGCAAGGCTGATGATAATATGACAATTTTTTTTAAAAAAGGACAAAAGTGGTTTGGTAACAGCTTTACGTAGGTGAAAAACAAAACAAAAGTCAAATGATGTTTCGGCCAAGTAGAACAATAAACAACAACACAAAAATATATACAAGGTTGTGTTGTTGTTTATTGTTCCAGCTGAAGGCCTACTTGACTGAAATGTTGTTCGACTTTTGCTTTGTTTTTCACCTATGTAAAGCTGTTACTATACCACTTTTTTTTTTTTTTAAATTGTCACCTCCTTATACTGTAGCACTGTAAATTTAATACTCCACTTCCATGCAAGATCGTATATTGTGGAACTATTTGTTACACATTACGCTTACAAGAATCTTGCTGTCCATAGTTATCATATAATATGAGGCTGTTATATGTTGCACAGTTTACTGTAATTTATACCACTTGTGTAATTTTATTATTGTCTGCAACAACATTTCATAAATTCATTGTTTTTATATTTTCATATTTCAGATGAGAAGTGTTTTAAAAAATGAAACGGGCATTGAGTCATGGATAGTAGATAAGGTGAGTATGAGAGAGATGATATTGTTGGCTTTGTGTATGTTTTATGGCGTACACATAGTTGTATGTTTGAGTGACTGACACTTTGTCCATAACTTGTGCTGACTGGTTCCTCTTCCACTTGAACTAGGTAATAAAAAACAGTTGTCTCAAATAAATGCTTTGCTGATAACAAATGGATTTGATTATGGAGTATATAACACAGTGCAATGGCTCGCACATATAAACATTGATACTTTAATAAAGTGAAATGGGTGAATTTATGCATGGGAAGCCTGCTTTTTGCCATAATGAGATGGTAATCAAAGCAGCTGTGTATAAAAGTAAAGAGTCCCGTCACGCCAAGTAGCATATAGGGAATATGGTGTTAGTGCCAATAATTTTTACACACCTTCGGTGCATGATTTTTGGGGTAATGCGGTCAGTATTACACCTGTGCAGCTTTACTTTCCCAGAATAAAAAAATAATCTGGTACCCATTTAAGGCTGGTCGATCAGGATTGAACCCGACCTCTTGTCCTTTGTAGTCCAACTCACGAACCACTGAGCTATTGCGGCTCCTAACTGTGTATAACTAGATATTAAAATACTTAAACATTAAAAATGAACTGGCTTATAAACAATATTCTACAAAGGAAATTAAAATACTGTGGTCAAGTCAAAAGACACAGAATGCTGAAAAGAACAATTGTATAAGACATGATTCCAGGACGATGCTCAAAGGCAGACCAAGAAAAAAGTGGTTTCAAGACATGAAAGAAACCTTGAACATGACAACAGAAGAAGTTGGTGGCCTGGATAGAGACAGAGATTCTTTCCGATGGGCTTGGTGAATGTGCTGTTCTACAAGATGGGCTTGGTGAATGTGCTGTTCTACAAGATGGGGGTTGGTGAATGTGCTGTTCTACAAGATGGGGGTTGGTGAATGTGCTGTTCTACAAGATGGGGGTTGGTGAATGTGCTGTTCTACAAGATGGGGGTTGGTGAATGTGCTGTTCTACAAGATGGGGGTTGGTGAATGTGCTGTTCTACAAGATGGGGGTTGGTGAATGTGCTGTTCTACAAGATGGGCTTGATGAATGTGCTGTTCTACAAGATGGGGGTTGGTGAATGTGCTGTTCTACAAGATGGGGGTTGGTGAATGTGCTGTTCTACAAGATGGGGGTTGGTGAATGTGCTGTTCTACAAGATGGGGGTTGGTGAATGTGCTGTTCTACAAGATGGGGGTTGGTGAATGTGCTGTTCTACAAGATGGGGGTTGGTGAATGTGCTGTTCTACAAGATGGGGGTTGGTGAATGTGCTGTTCTACAAGATGGGGGTTGGTGAATGTGCTGTTCTACAAGATGGGGGTTGGTGAATGTGCTGTTCTACAAGATGGGCTTGATGAATGTGCTGTTCTACAAGATGGGGGTTGGTGAATGTGCTGTTCTACAAGATGGGGGTTGGTGAATGTGCTGTTCTACAAGATGAGGGTTGGTGAATGTGCTGTTCTACAAGATGGGCTTGGTGAATGTGCTGTTCTACAAGATGGGGGTTGGTGAATGTGCTGTTCTACAAGATGGGCTTGGTGAATGTGCTGTTCTACAAGATGGGGGTTGGTGAATGTGCTGTTCTACAAGATGGGCTTGGTGAATGTGCTGTTCTACAAGATGGGCTTGGTGAATGTGCTGTTCTACAAGAAGAGCTTGATGAATGTGCTGTTCTACAAGATGGACTTGGTTAATGTGCTGTTCTACAAGATGGACTTGGTTAATGTGCTGTTCTACAAGATGGGCTTGATGAATGTGCTGTTCTACAAGATGGGCTTGATGAATGTGCTGTTCTACAAAATGGGCTTGGTGAATGTGCTGTTCTACAAGATGGGCTTGATGAATGTGCTGTTCTGCAAGATGGGCTTGATGAATGTGCTGTTCTACAAGATGGGCTTGATGAATGTGCTGTTCTGCAAGATGGGCTTGATGAATGTGCTGTTCTACAAGAAGGGCTTGATGAATGTGCTGTTCTGCAAGATGGGCTTGGTGAATGTGCTGTTCTGCAAGATGGGCTTGGTGTATGTGCTGTTCTGCAAGATGGGCTTGGTGAATGTGCTGTTCTGCAAGATGGGCTTGGTGAATGTGCTGTTCTGCAAGATGGGCTTGGTGAATGTGCTGTTCTACAAGATGGACTTGGTGAATGTGCTGTTCTACAAGATGGGCTTGGTGAATGTGCTGTTCTACAAGATGGGCTTGGTGATTGTGCTGTTCTACAAGATGGGCTTGGTGAATGTGCTGTTCTGCGAAGGACCACGTCTTACCATGACAGTTGTATGATCCTGTCTTACCATGACAGTTGTATGATCCTGTGTTACCATGACAGTTGTATGATCCTGTCTTACCATGACAGTTGTATGATCCTGTGTTACCATGACAGTTGTATGATCCTGTCTTACCATGACAGTTGTATGATCCTGTGTTACCATGACAGTTGTATGATCCTGTGTTACCATGACAGTTGTATGATCCTGTGTTACCATGACAGTTGTATGATCCTGTGATGAAACTTGAGCTAACTGCAGCTTTCATTAATTCACCAATATCAGTGTTCAAAATGTAATGAAAAAGCAGTCTTATAGCAGACATGACAAATTTGGAGGTCGTGTCTTGCTGCATCAAGAACTGTAAAGAATACAGTGACAAGTACAAGAAATTGGGGTTGATATGGTTCACTCAACTTTATTTACTCAAATTTTGTATATGTGTATTGTAGTTTTACGTTTTTCAACTATTCATTTTTTCAACTACACTTGTCTAGGCAGTTTATAATAATGTTCATTTTATTTTGTATATTTTGCATACCAAAAGGTGTTAACTTTTTTTCCTCATATATTTCTATTCTATTCTATTCTATTCTATTCTATTCTATTCTATTCATGGAATCAGTTTCATTGCAGCCAGGGCATTCCCATATCAGCTTCACCGGCTGATAGGGAGATGAAGTAGCATTTTGATCTGTCTTAGCACACTGGTGCTGGCCTGCCTCTTGGTCCCTTTTATTGATATCGGTGACATAACTCTGTCTCCATTCAGTGACGCAGGTCTGTCTCCATTCAGTGACGCAGGTCTGTCTCCATTCAGTGACATAAGTCTGTCTCCATTCTGTGATGTAAGTCTGTCTACATTCAATGACATAAGTCTTGTCTCCATTCAGTGACATAAGTCTGTCTCCATTCAGTGACATCTTGAATTGACTTAAGAAACTATTATGTATTTCTCTTGCAGGCCTTGGACAGAGATAGAGATGAGGAAGAGGGAGAATTTATTTTCCCTTATAACCTGGGATGGAAAAACAACTTTTGGCAGTTATTTACGTGGTCTGGTAGACCCAAATCTGATGGCTATACCTGGGATGTTGCAGAAGGGTGCAATCAGTTTACACTGACAGTAAGTTCAGCTCTGAGTTATTGTAGGAAAATGCTCTTTTTATATGCAGATGTGAAGCATGAAACACTATTCTCAGTTACAACTGAACAGTTTGTGTGTTGTATTTAGACATAAACATATTTATCTATCTACCTACCTACCTTCCTACTTACCTACCTACCTACCTACCTACCTTATCTTATCTTATATTTTCTTTTCTTGTCTTGTCCTGTCCTGTCCTGTCCTTGTCCTTGTCTATCCTAATCTAATCTAACAATCATTCAACTGTCAGACCTTGCACAGGACCTACATTTTGTTTTGCCACACAGCTATATTCTGGGCAAATTGTTCAGTCTTAATAGAAGGTCACTGGTTCATTGAGGTTGAAGATTCATTTTATAAAACTATTCATCTAGCATAAATAATATAGTAGCCTCCGTCAGTCATAGTTGACTATGGATTTTTCAGCGCCCCTAGAAATGTTATTTTTTCTTTTCTTTCACCATGTATTCTCTTTTTCTATGAATCTGTCTGCTTCTTGTTTGAGTTGGAGCTTTAGAGTGTGTTTTCAAAGATTGCGGTCTGAAGCTATTTCTTCCCATTAAAGTAAAGTAAAGAGCTCCGTCATACCAAGTGGCGCTTAGGGAAAATGATGTTAGTGACGATAATTTTTACAGACCTTCAGCACATGATTTTTTTTTTTTTTAATATGGTCGGTATTACACCTGTGCCACTTTACTTTCCCAGTAAAAAAAAAATCTGGTACGCATTTAAGGCCGGGTGAACCTGGAAGCCGTTGATCAGTATTGAACCTGACCTGTTGTCATTTGTAGTCCAGTTCACTAACCAGCGAGCTATCGTGACTCCCATTTCTTCCCAGGCTACAGGGTTTATGTTCAGTCTTCATGTCACGTTTAAACATGTCTACTAAATAATAATAATAAGCTGGATAATAATACTTTATAATTGACTCTTAGTGGATATTCTTCAGAAGACATGTGAGCACTTATGAGCTTGTGTGATGTGCATTGAAGATGACTTGCTGACTAAACCAAACTATTCATTTAAAACCCCATGTGGACTGATCTCAGGTTATGTAAAAATCAAGTACCTAATCCTATAAGAGATGGAAAAATAAAATAAAAAGATAGATCCTGTTTTCAAGCTTGACCGTGTTGGAAAACTCCTGGCAGTTGAGAATTATATGCAAGTAATCTTGTGTTTACTTTCTGTCTTGTGTGGACTTTTGGATGCAGGACTGACAACTTTACTCTGAGTTTCACTTAAAGGCAACCCCAGGCAGGAAAATCATTCCTGTTGTGGAAGCTTGTATTAACAACCATTTATCTCATCTACTATTAAAACAAGAAAATGGAGATGTGTTGGGCATGTATTTAGAAGAAACGACCAGAGAATTACTAAGCAAGCTCTTAAATGGGGAATATCAGGTCTGAATGTTGAGTAGGTAAATAAGGAAAGTTATCTTACATGAAAAGAAGGGGGTAATTATAGGTACTATTTTTGGGGTGGTCTCTCTTGAGGGAGACGATATTGTAAGTATTAACTTATGGAAGGTCACGTGAGAAAATTGTGAATCTCGAGGGTTCCCTGGGAACTTACTGTGACAGTGACTAGATTTAGGGGGCATTAGACAGCTGACTATAGAACCGGCAGGAGCTGTCAAGAAGAGACTTTTAGAGGGCGACTAGAGAAAGAGAGTACTGTTATGATGTTTCTAAACAGGCTCCATAGTTACGATCAAGTCTAAAGAAATTCTCAGAGAAGTAGATGCATTGTGATAACATGCTTATAGCTTGTTTCATAAGTCGTGCCCAACTTTTAAAATCAATATCTTTTAAACCGCTTTTTGTATTTTTTTCAAAATTTGCATGTAAAGTTATAATGATTAGAACCCAACAGGGAATTAATTTCATTAAAAACAAACATTTGGTTATTATTATTGCTTATTTGATTTATATAAATTTATAACGACCCATTGATGTAGTCAAAACTTAGTGTTTACAGTATTTAAGTTAAAAATAGCGTTTACAAATCTATACACGGTCAAATTTACGATTTTTCACGCTTTAAACGTGAGTTTTCTGACACAATTAGACACTTGTAGAAAAAAGGGACATTGTGTGTTCCATTTCCGTTCATTCATAGGTGTAGACGTGGAACGCTAACATTTATCATGAGTCTTAAAATGAAATTCTGCAGTTTACAAAACATCGCAATAAAAATGTATGACTATTTTTGCAAAGAGGCTAAACGAGGAAGATTATTTCATTCTTTAGAAAACCCTGAGAATAGGACAAGACACATTTTGGATTTATCTAAACGGTCATTTAATCGCTGGATTCAAGCACGTGACCGTCAATGTTCCAAATATGCAAAATCACAAGGAAGAGCAAAAATGTTGGATAATTTCGACAGTGAACTTATTAGAAGTGAAATTCGCAAAATGTTGGGTATGAATGAAACTGTTACAATAATAAATATTAAAAGTATCGCTGAAAAAGAACAACAGTATTGAAATATCAAAGTCTACATTATGGAGGAAAGTGAGAGCTGCAGGCTTTACATTCAGAAAGTATTCCAATGGACGAAACATCATCTGTGAGAAGCCACATATAGTAGTCATGAGAAGCAAGTACTTACGTGAAGTAAAAGAGGTGCGCAAGCAAGGTTATGATATTGTGTACTTGGATGAAACATGGATCAATGCTCACCACACTAACCAAAGGGAATGGCAGTCATCAGATGGAAAGATTAAGAGATTAATACCTAGCAGCAAAGGACAGCGCTTGATAATTGCTCATGCAGGTAGTCGACAACATGGACTAATACAGAATGCAGAGCTCATTTTTCTTTCAAAATCCATAGACAATCGGGATTATCACTCTGAGATGAATGGTCACATATTTAGACATTGGATTGAAAATTCTGTTCTCCCATCACTAGATCGACCATCTTGTCTAATAATGGATAATGCAGCGTACCACAACATTGTTGCACTTGAAGATAAAGTCCCGACGTCAACCAGTACAAAAGATGCTATTAAGATATGGCTCACAAAGGGGCACATACAATTTAATAACATGTACTTAAAACCTGAATTACTATCTCTAGTAAAGCAAAAACAGAGGACAAAGATTTTTCAAATAGATAAGATTATCCAAGAGCACGGTCATATAAGTTTGAGGCTGCCACCTTACCATGCTCATTTAAATCCAATAGAACTAATCTGGGCAAAATTAAAAGGACAAGTGGCAGATGAAAATACAACATTCAAAATATGCGATGTAAAGACTCTTGCTAATCTCGCTTTATTAAATATAGACAAAGATTATTGGGCTAAATGTGAAGACCACGTCTTCAAACAGGAAGAGGAATATTGGAAAATTGATGGTTTGTGGAATGTTCAACCCCAAACAGTTATTAATCTTTTAGACTCGTCTGATTCAGAATGAAAGTATATAGCCCCCCACAATGTTGGCCCCTATATTACCTTCAATTATTTCAACAAACGGTCCTTTTCAGGACCACACAACTATGAAAATTGGACATACAGGTATACCTTGATATTATCGTCCGTCCTCGAACTGAGCAGACAATAATTATCCTGGTGTTTTGTTTTATCCAGTTATTTCCCCATTACGGCCACGCCTTTACCTAGTGAAAATTAATCGTAGACCAGCAACTACGGTAATTTCTATTCTTTAGGTCTTCACAATTTACAATTTTGACAAACATCAAAGAAATATCGCCGCTTTAAGAAAACTGCAGCTGCAAGATATTTGTTAAATATACATTTAAAGGGTCTTTTGCATTCTAATAACATTTGGAAAATTTCAAAACTATTTAACAAACGGTTAGAGAGTAATAGCGTTTTGAAGTTGGGCATATGTTTTGAAACGAGCTATAGAACTTAAGTAGACTGAAGGCGAACTGACCTACAGCAAGCCACACCTTGTAATTAGTTCATGAGACATTAATTCATATATTATGATGTGAATATTGTCCAGGAGACAATTGTTGTTAGATTGTGATGTGAAGTGTATTCCCAAGACTGTAGTTAATAGAATATAAATTGTAATGTGTAATGTCATTGTTTATACCAAGGTGTTTTTAAATATATATATTGAGACCTCTCTCATACTATAATTGAGAGAGATAGCAGAGATGACAGGAGTTAAAGAGTTAGAGAGAGAGAGAGAGAGAGTCAAGCCAATGTATTTCATTCACGATGTTATTCCTCCATCATGTACCGCGCTCACCACTATATTTCTGGATATATACTGGATCATGAGAGGCCAGAAACGTAGTCATGCTCCAGTAGGCCTACTTCACAACCCATAATCTATGGACCACATACAATGGCTCAGCGAGTTTGAATGGATGTCACGATCAAATAGCTAACTCGCTCAAGATGCATTGCTCGATGTGTTCATTGGAAGGCTGTGATCACATTGAAGGCAACAACACAGGCCAGGTTCTCTAACCATTTCTTTACAAGAGAAATAGAGGACGACCTCATGAAACACTGAAAAAAACTCTTAACAAAAGAGGCAATTTTGACACATAGACTTACTCAAAAGCTATACTCTTATTATAATTGAACAACTCGCCCAGAATATAAACAATTGGTGGGAGACTCTGTGAGCCCTGTGTGCCATCTAATGGCACTGGAAGGATCAAGAATCATGAAGGTCTTGTATTTGGTTAATTCAAGTTGATGTAAAAAAGGCAAATAACATTTCACATTTATTTTGAGTTGATTTATTTTCCTCCAGATTGAACAACTATCTCAGAAGAAAGAGAAGAGAGAGAGAACTATTGAGTATGTTGTGACAGAAAGCTACTCAGGTCATATGTTCCCCATTACCAAAGGTTTTCGTGTTGGTTTTTGTGTGCCTTGTACAGATGAACCTCGTATTAAAGTGCATGCTGGGGACAGAGTTCTTGTGACTCGATGGAAGAGGTAAGTGCTTATTAATATTTTTTGCAAGTTGAGTTACTGGTATTGTGGCTTGTGAACATTTGCCTTTGACCAAATGCCATGTTCACCTTACATCATGTAATGTCTGATGAACCGCTGAACTAGTTTCTTCTGGCTTCTATTTCTCTCACTAATGATTTGACAAATACAAGACCTGGGTAAAGTCCTAGTTCAAGCACACAAATTATTTCATTTTGGAGAGTAACATCCCCTTAACCAACATTGCACTTTATTCTGTAATATGTCATTATTGTGCAGAAAAGGACAATCCTGAATCAGAAGAACAGAATTAAAAAATGGGTCAGAACACAACAGCTTAAACAAACTTAGCAGACATGAGCAGACCAAGATATTCAGACTCAGAACAGGTCATTGTGGCCTCAGAGCACATCTACACAAGATAGGATTCAGTGACTTTACAACATGTGACTGTGGAGCATCCAAACTCCAAGGCATACACTACAGGACTGCAGCACTCTCAACACCCTAAGCACACAAATATGGCCCATAGAAACAACCCTACATGACAAACTATGGGGAACCAGGGATGACCTCAAATCTTGTTTGTGACCCAAGCTGATCTAAATGTCTAAATGCAGTAGTTTATCGCTGAAGAAGAAGAGAAAAGAGAAAAGGTCTAAACTCTAAGCCCTAACATAATTTTTAGTATTTAAAAACCACTATAGTTTTGTTATGACATGTCAATGAAGGGGAGATCACTCATTTCCTTGAAATAATTTAAGTGCTTAAAGTAGGAAAACATCTTATCTCAACTGGTTGAGTTTTTGTTATAATCCTACTTCTTCTTCTACCTTTCAGCTCACTGTGGAGCATAGGTCTTCAACAAATGCTTTTCAAGCCATTTTGTTTCTTGGCATTCTTTTAAGATCATTCCATGTCTTATATGTTGGACATGTGATGAGGAGAGATAATAACTGAATAACAAAGCAAGCCCTCATGTGGGAAACAACAGGTAAGATGAAAAGAGGCTGACCCAGAGAGACACTGAGAAGAACATTGATCAGAGAGACAAGAGCAGCAGGAATCGGCTCCCTCAATGAGATAGAGTTGCTTGCACAGAACAGAGACAAATGGCGAGATTTGATAAAATATATGAGAAGGAATTAAAATTGCTAGAATAAAAATTTAGATAAGAGAAAGAGTATCTGGGTCTATGCCCTATCCGGCTGTGGCTCGAA
Source organism: Megaustenia siamemsis (assembly GCA_032433765.1). NCBI lineage: Eukaryota > Metazoa > Mollusca > Gastropoda > Stylommatophora > Ariophantidae > Megaustenia > Megaustenia siamemsis. The sequence continues at coordinate 12,451,731 of JAVIAB010000073.1, forward strand.
AAGTCAATAGATAGATAGATAGATGTCTTCCCCATCATGTTCATCTCTGCTTCCATCTGTCTTCTCCAAGAATTCCTTGGTCTTCCTCTTTGTCCTTGGGGATTCCTAAAAGGGGCCTGTTGTGTAATACTCTCAGTTGGCTTCCGTAGTGTGTGTCCTATCCAGTGCCATCATCTTCGCTGTATCTCTTTATCCACTGGTATTTGACTGGTACATTTCCATAATTCTATGTCAGTGATTTTGTCCTGCCATTTCCATACTTTTATTCTGCGTAAGCATCCATTAATGAAAGTCTGTATCTTCATGATTGTCATTTTTGTTGTTCTCCATGTTTCACAGCCATATAATATGATTGAGTTAACACTGGAGTTGAAAATTTTAATCCTACTGTTAGGGACCATATTTTGTATGCATATAGTAAGACTGGCATTTTGACAAGAGGTAACATCAAGCTTATTTTATAATTGATCAAGATATTCCTATTTTTCCAGATAAATAAACATAACAACACAGAACTTGGTAGTCACAGACAATATCCAAAATTACACAGTAACACAAGAATTGTATTATCATCATTGAGTGCCATCTCTGCATCAAAAGTTGGCTACCGTGGAGCACCATTCCGCACTGTCTCTTGCTTTGATAGTGCAGGTTGCCATAGGCTGACTTGTCCATCTTTTGATATTACTCATCCATGTTAGTCTTCGTTTGCCTCTGCTTCTTTTACCTTGTATTTTCCCTTCCATTATTACTTTTACTAGGCTGATACTTTGAGGTGACAACAAGAGAAGAAGGTGGTCATATGTTGGCCATGTGATGAGAGGTGACAACAAGAGAAGAAGGTGGTCATATGTTGGCCATGTGATGAGAGGTGACAACAAGAGAAGAAGGTGGTCATATGTTGGCCAGGTGATGAGAGGTGGCAACAAGAGAAGAAGGTGGTCATATGTTGACCATGTGATGAGAGGTGACAACAAGAGAAGAAGGTGGTCATATGTTGGCCATTTGATGAGAGGTGACAACAAGAGAAGAAGGTGGTCATATGTTGGCCATGTGATGAGAGGTGACAACAAGAGAAAAAGGTGGTCATATGTTGGCCAGGTGATGAGAGGTGGCAACAAGAGAAGAAGGTGGTCATATGTTGACCATGTGATGAGAGGTGACAACAAAAGAAGAAGGTGGTCATATGTTGGCCTTGTGATGAGAGGTGACAACAAGAGAAGAAGGTGGTCATATGTTGGCCATGTGATGAGAGGTGACAACAAGAGAAGAAGGTGGTCATATGTTGGCCAGGTGATGAGAGGTGGCAACAAGATAAGAAGGTGGTCATATGTTGGCCATGTGATGAGAGGTGGCAACAAAAGAAGAAGGTGGTCATATGTTGGCCATGTGATGAGAGGTGACAACAAGAGAAGAAGGTGGTCATATGTTGGCCATGTGATGAGAGGTGACAACAAGAGAAGAAGGTGGTCATATGTTGGCCATGTGATGAGAGGTGACAACAAGAGAAGAAGGTGGTCATATGTTGGCCATGTGATGAGAGGTGACAACAAGAATAGAAGGTGGTCATATGTTGGCCAGGTGATGAGAGGTGACAACAAGAAAAGAAGGTGGTCATATGTTGGCCATGTGATGAGAGGTGACAACAAGAGAAGAAGGTGGTCATATGTTGGCCAGGTGATGAGAGGTGACAACAAGAAAAGAAGGTGGTCATATGTTGGCCAGGTGATGAGAGGTGACAACAAGAGAAGAAGGTGGTCATATGTTGGCCAGGTGATGAGAGGTGACAAGAGAAGAAGGTGGTCATATGTTGGCCATGTGATGAGAGGTGACAACAAGAGAAGAAGGTGGTCATATGTTGGCCATGTCATGAGAGGTGACAACAAGAGAAGAAGGTGGTCATATGTTGGCCATGTGATGAGAGGTGACAACAAGAGAAGAAGGTGGTCATATGTTGGCCAAGGCGAAATGAAGAAATATATATTTAAAAAACGGTATGGTTAAAGCTTTGCGTAATAAGTGGACGACACAAATTAGAATAAAGTTTCGGCTCAATAGGCCTTCAGCAGGAACAAACATACAACACACACAGATATGTATTTAAAACAAAAAATAATAAAAAATAAAAAAATAATAATTTCAAACTAGAATGAGAAATAAAAATAAGAATAAAAGGTCTTCCATGCAACCTGTGCTGTGGCCAGAAGGAAAATGAATGCCACAGTACACGCATGGGGTATGCGTTCTCTGATGAGAACAGAAAGTCAGAGGACTCATAATCCTAATTTACTCATTATGGAGCCAGCCATCAGTCTTAGACTTCATGAATCATAGACTAAGAGCCTGATTTATCTCGAGCATTTTTGGTGTCTGACTCTTGATTAATAATAAATCCCTGACATTGATTAATAAGAAATCCCTGTCATACTGTATCCAATTATAAAACTGTGTTAGACATTGTTTGTTAGGTCTACTTATATCTATATCATTTTATATATTCAGGCGCTGGTTATATGGTGGTAAAATTCTAAATGATGCTAGTGATGGAGATGCAGGTATGTCATATCCAGCTGCTTTCATGAAAGTTTGTTTAAGAATGTTATTCACTTATTGTGCCAATAAATGAATAATTTAATAATTTAGCAGAGCTGATTCTGTAATTACTGTTTTTATGTTGTTTGCTTTGTTTGTTTGCGTTCACCAGCTGTTATGTTGCTAGCTAAGTCCCAAGGGACTGAATTTTCAGTGAGCATCACTTTCTCCCATTTTTCACACTGACAGCCATGTGCTCAGGTGTCCCTTGCCATATAGGCACATATATATATAAGAGCCTTTTCTCCAGTAAGAGCCAGGAATGTCAAGAAAGCCATTGCTACCTGCTACACCAATGAGTCAAAGGCACCCTGCCCACATCAACTTATGGCATTACGTCAACACAACAAATCAATGACAATTTAAATGGTTTGGGTAAATTTTTGCCTATTAATTTTTCTTGAGCAGTAGCCATTTTTAACCTACCTTTTAGATTTTCAACTGCCAAGAGTTCTTTAACATGTGCAGAATTCATGTGAGACCTCCTGTTTTTTTTTACCACTATCTGAGAAGGCTGCACAATGACCCCACCACCAGAGACCATGGTCATGGAAAAACAATGGATTTGATTTTTTACCCCAATCACCTATGGTGAGATTTGAACCAGGGACCTTCTTTTCCTGAAGCTGACATCTTACCTCTAGACCACCCAACCCACCCCTCCCCCCGCAGCCCAGCATATTTATAACTATTTTCTATATTTGTGCTTATCTTTGTTTTTATATATGTTGTCATAAAAGACAATTGTGGAAAAAAATGTAAAGAAATATATGATTTTAATTTGGTAATGTTTTATTTTTACTATTTGAAGGTAGGTGAGATTGGGTATTTAGTTGTGTCAATAATGATAAAAGGTAGGACCTGTTGGGATGGAACCCTGGACAGTTGAAGATTGACTTGACCTAATCCCTTTGAGCTGTGAAGTGGTTGTTTTTTTACAGCTCATCTTGCCATACAAAAGTGCATGCCCACTTCATGTTGTTCTGGTGGTGAGATGAGTGTCAGCAGAAGTACAGTTAGTATTTTGAGGTGGTAATTTTTATGATGATCTTGTTAATCTAACCCTTGTAATGTAGGATTAGGGAAGGATGCCCTCTGTTGTTTCTGATGCCAGTTTTGCACCTTTTTTTCAGTTTTCTCCATTGTATCCACCTTTGATAGGCTTCTGCTGACTACAGGCATATTTAAAACTGAGTGTTGGTTGGCTAATCATTTGTGTGTCAAACACTACCTTACTATACATATCATCTTTTGGAATCCAGCTGTCTTCCTTACGAACCACATATCCCAACTTTCAGGCATATTTAAAACTGAGTGTTGGTTGGCTAATCATTTGTGTGTCAAACACTACCTTACTATACATATCATCTTTTGGAATCCAGCTGTCTTCCTTACGAACCACATATCTCAACTTTCAGGCATATGTGTTGTTTATGTTTGCTGCCTTAAGAACTTAAATGTTTGATACATGAACTACCATCATCATCATGTGCAATACCGGTTGGTGTAGGCGATCATGTCCTTCCACAATCTTCTATCTACAGTGCATCATATCAGTTCTGTTATTGACTGTTTTCCATGCTATGACACCAAGCTATCCAGTATATTCTCTCTTTGTCGTCCACGGTCTCTCTTTCCTTGTATTTTGCCAATTGTAACCAAGTATTCCAACTTTCCTCTTCTCATGATGTGCCCGAAAAATGTTGATTGTTTCTTTCTTATGTTTTTTAGGAGTTCCCTTTTTGTGTTGGCCTCTTTGAGAATTTCTTCATTGGTCTTTTTAGCTGTCTAGGGAACTTTCAACATTCTTCTGAGAAATCCCATTTCCGTGGCCTCTAATCATCTTTTTATTTGTTTGCCTACTGTCCATGATTCGCTTTCATAGGTCAGAATTGGTTCTATATAGCACCTATGAACTCTCTTTCTCACTTCTATTAACATAGATTTGTTGCATAAGATATTTTTCATTTTCTGAAATGTTGTTTTGGCCTGAGCTATTCTGCTTTTTATTTCTGTGGTGCATCTTCCATCTGATGTTATTATTGTGCCCAAGTATTTGATGCATTGCACTTGTTTCAGATTTGTCCTGTTTATTTTTATGCTGAATGATGGTGATGATTGTTTCTTTGACATGACCATTACTTCTGTTTTCTTACTATTCAGACAGACCTTTTTTGTTGCTTTCTTTTACTATTATCTATAATTTCTTGTATCTTATTCTCTGTCTCTGCTATTAAGACTGTTTCATCCGCATATCGTAAATTATTTATGTTGTGACCGTTGAACAACATATATAAAAACAACGATAAGCACTAGTATTGAAAATATTCAAAACTGTTATAACTCAAATATTCAAAACTCTACCTGCTAACACACACCATCTGATACATAGAATTCTTCTTAGATTCTTAGATAGCACAAGTAGAATGGATTGAGTTGACTTTCCTGGTGAACATATATTGTCCTTATCTCACTACTTGTAGAGTAGTGTGGTGAGAATGCAAGTCTACAATAGTAAATCTAACATATATGTTTTTATTTAAATATACCTTTTATTACTATGAGCTGACCTTTCTTTCTTTTTTTTTTCCAGTTTCAAGACGTGTACGAGGATGGTTTCCCAGACAGTGTGCAGTAGAGGTCATAGATGATAACATGAATGATAAGAAAGACTCATAGAACTCTCTCCTTTCATTGTTTCTGACATTTTGTTTCAACAGCAGCACAGCTCATCTGAAATATATTTTGTCTTCTTATTCCCTTATAATTTTATAATTATATTCTTCAAATTCTAAAAAAAAAACGAGAAACGTGTAGACTTATTTTGCTTGGTCTTTAATAGTTACAATATATGAAAATATGTACTATACTGATGACAAAAAAACCCCAGTGAAATAGAGGATAAGAATCCACAGGAACTTTTTAATTATGCAGGCATGGTTAGATCTCTTGAGAATAGGTAAGACAGTGGTCAAATAAGATCAAATAAACACTTTTTGATTCAGATTAACAAAAATAATTACATTTTTCACATATACAAATTTTATTCTGTTAATATTATGTTAAAATATTTGTTTATAATAGTCAAAACAATTAAAACATTTTAAGTGAGAATACAACCTTAAAGTGTATGTAGACACTTCATACTACACTTTTTATTAATAAATATTTTATATCCATGTTTTTAGCAATTTAATGCAATAAAAACTTCTTTTTATTCTTATGAGACATTTTAGAAAGTTTCTTTACTGTTGTTTATTTGATCTTCTACTATTCTCAACAGATTACACAAAGAGATCAGTTTGGTCACGAGCTTTCTATAGGAGGTCCTCGTAACTTATACTTTATCTGCTAGTTATCTTTCTTGGGGCCATTTTTTTCTGCAAGTTGTGTTCTTTAGTTTGTTCTATTCTGGGAGTATTTGTTCAACAAAAAAGCTATTGCTCTTTCTCCTTTATTGATGTTTCTTGAGGCATTTAAGAAATATACTCTGCCAGGACATCAAAGCAGCAGTATCTGGGGTCTACCATCAATGACAAAACTGTCTTTAAATACAGAAATTAACACCTGCATTAGTAAGACCTTTGCCTTCCTTTATAGGCACATTTGGCAAAACTGCAAACTGACAACTAAAATAAAGACCACAGTTTACAATGCATGTATCATCAGTATCCTTTTATACAGCAGCAAATCATGGACAGCATATGCAAAGCATGAGAGAAGGCTAAATGCACTCTATATGCGATGCTAGCACCATATTCTTGATATCACCTGAAAGGACAAGGTGACAAACATAGAGGTCATCACTTGCACAGGCCTCCGGAACATCTACATGCTGCTCAAACAACATAGGATATGCTGGTTTGGCCACTTACACTGTATTAAATATGCCCAAATACCAAAAAATATACTTTATAGACAACTAGTCAGATGATAAATGAACTAGGGGGCACCCAAAATTCTATAGATGTATGTAAACGGGACATGAAGACTCTGAACATAAACCCTGCAGCCTGGGAAAAGATAGCTGCAGACCGCAATCCTTGGAAACATACTCTAAAGCTCCAACTTAAGCAAGAAGCAGACAGATTCATAGAAAAGGAGAGTACACTGAAAGAAAACAAAAATAAAATTTCCTAGGGGCGCTGCAAAAACCATAGTTAACTATGACTGACAGAGGCTGCTACTGAGACATTAGTAAATAGAATGAGAAATAAAAAATAACAAAATGTCTTCCCTGTATACTGCACAGTGGACAGAAGGAAAATGAACGTTAGTGCGCACGGGATACATATGCGTGCACCAAAGTGAAAATGTGCGCACACAACACTTGCATAACCAGATGTCCCCACACACAGGTCCACGTGAATACACAAAGTGTAAAAAACAGACCAAAAGAATATAGAACATGGAGGTGAGAGGCAATAATAGCAGGTATAAACTCCCTTGCCAAGATTGAACGACTCACCCAGAACAGGAATTCAGGAAGAGAATCAGCAAAGATCATGTGACATAGAAAGTCTAGAATTTCTGCCCGATGTGCTATCTTCAGCTCAAAAGGATAATAGATAAATAGATATTGCATTCAGTGTTGTCTGTTTATTTGTATACAAAATTATCACATCAACTTTCCCATTACCATGACATAGTGAGTACCAAAAACCACAGTCCCTCCCAAGTCTGCTCCCATTGTGCCTCAGACAAATTTATTTTTGACACTGTACATCCAGTGTCACATACTTGAGACCTATTTATTGTCAGTGATATTTCACTGAAATATGTGTTTACACTCCAGTGTTTGAAGAATGCATTGAAATGAAGGAGTATTTATCTGTAAGAATAATTTGTGTGAAGTGGAAATATAGTGACATAAATGTTTGCTATCATAATGATAAATTATCAATTTTAATTATATTTCCATATGTCAATTTAGTTGTTTTTCTTTTTAATGTGCTTTTATAATGGAGAGAGAGGTATTTTGTGTGTGGTGTGTGATAATTACATTTTATATTTAAATAACAACTATTTAAATTTCAAGAAGTTATACAGAAATTAATGACTTTGCAGAAAATTAAAGAAAAAAAATGTATCACCACAGAAGACCACATTGTTGATACACATCCATCTTCTATAGTTTTAACTTAAATAATATGAATGGACCATTTGTATGAAGACTGATTTATTCTACATGTCTAACTAATATTTCTAATATGAAAGAGAAGCAAAGTTGGCAGGTTCGTTAGATAAGATCCAGAATAGAGATGGGTGCCGAAAAACACTACAAGCCCTACGCGACGTCTAACTGCACAGGAAAGATAAAGATACTAAAAATGTCTAACTGTTGTAATAATGATAGTTTTTCCAGATGTACTTTGGGCTGTACAGAGTGTAGTGGTCAAACAAGTCTTAATAGAATGTGGTTGTCTTTTATAGTGATTGTGTTTGCTAGTTTTCTTGTCTGGGTACATATATGTAGACATTGATTTATAAGATGAAATAATTAGATGTTCTCAAATCTATTTGGTCAGATAAGTGGACATGTGTATGCCTGGTATTATGCAATATTATGTGCACACCTGGTATTATATAATATGAACATGTGTACGCCTGGTATTATATAATATGAACATGTGTACGCCTGGTATTATATAATATGAACATGTGTATGCCTGGTATTATATAATATGAACATGTGTACACCTGGTATTATATAATATGAACATGTGTACGACTGGTATTATATAATATTGGAGTAACACCAGATTGTCTCAAGAAACATTCAATCAAATAGTTCAGTCATGTGACAAGACTACAAACTGATAAAATACAGCCGAAAGCACTGCTCACAAGTTGTATTTTTATCTCTATCTATTGTCCTTCCAAGCTGAAGACAGGACTTAGAGTAAAAATTGTAGACTCTTTGTGTCTGATGAACTTTGTTACCAAGTGTCAGACCTTGCATAGGACCTACAATGTATCTTGCCACACGTACCTGATCTAGACAAGCCTCTCGATCTCAGCAAGAGACCTTATGCCTGCTGTTGCCTCTCGTGTGAATGTTCTTTTTAGTGTTTCTCTAGTTTGGCTTCTTTTACTTTTACCTCTGATTATCATTTGAGGACTTTTAAGATTACTGTTTGCATTATTCATAGTATTTGTGCTCTTCCCACATCTCGGAGGGCATTGATGATGTCCACCAATGGATCGGGCGGACATCATCAATGCCCTCCGAGATGTGGGAAGAGCACATGACTTATCAACCAACATAGAACTGGAGTTGTCAATCGCTGGACACTGAGGGAATTGCTGAGGAGGGGATCTGAGCACCTATGGACATGTTCGGAGTGTAATGATGATGACCCACAAATAACTAATAGTATTTGTCTCCCCCTAGGCCAGTTCTGATATCATAAATCACACTAGCTCAGCCAATGTTTGTGCTTTCAAATACAATCTAGTGTGGAATTGTCTGTCATGTGTTGAGGTGTTACCTTACCTTCATGTATAGTCATCAAGATATGGATGTTTACCATTCATCATTGTCACTTCTTATCAGAAGATTAATCTATCATGTCACGTTATGGTTTTCTGCCTAGTACGTGCTCATTATGCAACAATCTGTCTTTCTGTTTGACATTTATCCCATTTCTAGGGTCTGACATTGAAGATGACCTGCTGACTAAACCAAACTATTCATTAAAAACCCCATGTGGACTGATCTCAGGTTAGGTAAAAATCAAGTGCCTAATCCTATAGGAGATGGAAAAATAAAATAAAAAGATAGATCCTGTTTTCAAGCTGGACCGTGTTGGAAAACTCCTGGCAGTTGAGAATTATATGCAAGTAATCTTGTGTTTACTTTCTGTCTTGTGTGGACTTTTGGGTGCAGGACTGACAACTTTGCTCTGAGTTTCACTTAAGGGCAACCCTAGCCAGGAAAATCATTCCTGTTGTGGAAGCTTGTATTAACAACCATTTATCTCATCTACTATTAAAACAAGAAAATGGAGATGTGTTGGGCATGTATTTAGAAGAAATGACAAGAGAATTACTAAGCAAGCTCTTAAATGGGGAATATCAGGTCTGAATTTTGAGTAGATAAATAAGGAAAGTTATCTTACATGAAAAGAATGGGTTAATTATAGATACTATTTTTGGGGTGGTCTCTCTTGAGGGACACAATATTGTAAGTATTAACTTATGGAAGGTCACGTGAGAAAATTGTGGATCTGGAGGGTTCCCTGGGAACTTACTGTGGCAATGACTAAATTTAGAGGGCATTAGACAGCTGACTATAGAAGCGGCAGGAGCTATCAAGAAGAGGCTTAACAGGGGAACTTAAAAACTGTTACTAAAAGACTGCATCTTTTGATGTGGCCATAGTATTTTAATTTCCTCTGTAGTATTGTGTTTATAAGCCAGTTCATTTTAATGTTTAAATCTTTTAATATGTCTTCAATGCTATTTTTCATTATCCAAGGTATTTTAAGGATTTTTCTGTAGCACTTGTTTTGAATGGATTGAGTTTCTTCCTTGCTGTTTGCATAATTATCCATGATTCACAACCATATGTTGTTATTTGGAAGATGCTTAAAGATACATGCATTAAAAAGTTTTCTTCTATGTTTGGTTCTATTCAGAAATTATCACTTGTTTGTTATTCAAAGATCTGATGTGTTAGTCAGTGCCCATATTACAATAATGGTTACACATATCAGCACATTTGTGCATTACTGTTTTATTAGCTATTTTGTTATGCAATATATGTAGAAAGTTGCTAACATACAGTTACAATGAACATGACACTAATGTGGGTAATAAAGAAAAGTTGTAAGGGTTTTGTGATATCTTGTGTTCCTCAAATTATTATCTCAGCACAGATTAAAGTAACCAGAACCATTTCAAATGGTTTTTGACAACAGAAAAACTAGATGGCACAGTATTCTCATTCATTGTTATGGCATAAGTGGGGAAAAAATGCTGGGATTGCTGTAAATACTGGCACTCATTTGTATTTTTTGAATGCAGCAATAGTTAGGTATAATTCATTATCAAATTACAAAACCTATTTAATTTTAATGATTTCTTGACAGAAACAACAAACCTGTTGGAAGTAAGGTCCATTTTTAGGGTGTATCATAACCTTTCTATTATAACATTGCTGGAGCAACTGATCTCTACAAAAGAAAGCTAAAAGTTTGGCAATCATATATTTTTTCCAATCAAAATTAAGAATGAGCAACAGAGAACTAGCAACTGAAATATTTCTTGTCCTGTGTATAAACAGTATGTGCAGTTATATAAATATATGTGTTTTTATTTTCAAAAGTTATATTATACATGTATATGGTCATACACATTACTATTCATGAGCTTCCTGTAATGTATTGCTGTTCCTATATTTAGAAGGATACTGTGTCAAAATAAAAATATTCTTTAATGAGCTGGGATGTCAGTTTCATACCAAGATGATGTTCACACTTAATATAGACTGTTTATGTGGTACACATACGATAACTGCATTTACTGGTATGTTTTTCTATAGTGAATCCCAAAAGGGCAAGCAGACAGAATGGTACACAGTACCATAAAGATGTCACTAATGCACTGCTGTATTGATATATGGTATTGTTACTGCTGCTGCTTGCTCATTCTTGTCCAGCAGAACTGCTGAAGGTACTGGAAGATGTGAGTTATAAGAACAGATGCTGCCCAGCCTCAAATGCTTGACAAATCAAACTCCAGTACAACTTCCTTAAATGTTCAGCTAACTTTTCCACTCATACCTTTCTTAGTAGGTGTTTTCAGGCTCGAATTGGTCTCTACTGTCATCTCAGAACCAACTCGTAACAAACTATTCGTCTTCATCATTTTGGTCTCTTCTGTCATCTCAAAACCAACTCTAACAAAGACTAGTGGACTTCATCACTTTGGTCTCTTCTGTCATCTCAGAACCAACTCTAACAAAGACTAGTGGACTTCATCACTTTGGTCTCTTCTGTCATCTCGGAACCAACTCTAACAAAGACTGGTGGACTTCATCACTTTGGTCTCTTCTGTCATCTCAGAACCAACTCTAACAAAGACTGGTGGTCTTCATCACTTTGGTCTCTTCTGTCATCTCAGAACCAACTCTAACAAAGACTGGTGGTCTTCATCACTTTGGTCTCTTCTGTCATCTCAGAACCAACTCTAACAAAGACTAGTGGACTTCATCACTTTGGTCTCTTCTGTCATCTCAGAACCAACTCTAACAAAGACTAGTGGACTTCATCACTTTGGTCTCTTCTGTCATCTCAAAACCAACTCTAACAAAGACTGGTGGTCTTCATCACTTTGGTCTCTTCTGTCATCTCAGAACCAACTCTAACAAAGACTAGTGGACTTCATCACTTTGGTCTCTTCTGTCATCTCGGAACCAACTCTAACAAAGACTAGTGGACTTCATCACTTTGGTCTCTTCTGTCATCTCGGAACCAACTCTAACAAAGACAAGTGGACTTCATCACTTTGGTCTCTTCTGTCATCTCAGAACCAACTCTAACAAAGACTAGTGGTCTTCATCACTTTGGTCTCTTCTGTCATCTCAGAACCAACTCTAACAAAGACTAGTGGACTTCATGACTTTGGTCTCTTCTGTCATCTCAGAACCAACTCTAACAAAGACTAGTGGACTTCATCACTTTGGTCTCTTCTGTCATCTCAGAACCAACTCTAACAAAGACTAGTGGACTTCATCACTTTGGTCTCTTCTGTCATCTCAGAACCAACTCTAACAAAGACTGGTGGTCTTCATCACTTTGGTCTCTTCTGTCATCTCAGAACCAACTCTAACAAAGACTGGTGGTCTTCATCACTTTGGTCTCTTCTGTCATCTCAGAACCAACTCTAACAGAAACTAGCAATCTTCATCATCACCTCATAGAAGCAAAACACTTGTGTTTTAATATTCCTACCAGATTTCCCTACAGTTCTCATGAATACACTTGCATATAACAAGTACTGACTTTTTAATATTTGTAAGAGGAGTGGTATTATGATGAAATGAAATTGTTTTTAAACTTTGAACTTTCTTCTCTTAAAGTTTTAGAAGTGCTTGTGTCCAGTGTCCAACAGAAATTGTATGCTTTGAGGTATCAAGTTAGTGCTTGCTGTCAGCTCTTAATTTTAGATAATTTTTCACTTTCTTACTTCTTGTCATTTATTTATCTTTCTCTTCTAATTTGTCTTTTTTTTTGTGAATGTCTATAATTCTTTCTCTCTTTTCTATCTCACTTTGTTATTTCAACCTCCAAGTTTCTTTCTTCCATCTGCTTTCATTTAAATTTGAATTTATCTTCACCCCTCTCTTTTTTTTTCTTTGTTCTTTATTCTATTTTTTTTTTTTTAATTTAAGCTATCACCACATTCCATAATGGCATCAAAACATAATCTTTTGTTATATTCCATCACTGGTTTGGTCCCATGGAGACAAATAATAATAAATGAATATTATTATAGAGGGAAATTTCTGAGGCGATAATTCAGCAAGTCATAGGAGGAAGAGGTATGTTTACAGCACTCTGGAAAAAATGACAAATAATCAACAAAAGAAAAAAAAACAAAGAACAATATATGGTCCGAAGCAGGATCAAACCCGTACTCATTGGCACTACACCTTACCACGAGAAGCCAAATGCTAAATTGGCTGTGTTCCCTGCTTCGGACCATATATTGTTCTTTGTTTTTTTTTTCTGTTGTGGATTATTTGTCATTTTTTCCGAGTGCTGTAAACATACCTCTTCCTGCTTTGGTCTCATGCTTTGATCTATGCATTTCAAATTTAACAGACACAAAATTACAATTATTAATTTACTTTCATCAGTTAGAGTTTGTCTGAATTGTTTATCTATTTATAGTATGATCATTCTTAATGTCTATACAAACATATTTGTTGTAACAAATTCATTAATAAACAGTCTGTTGTTTCACAGTATCCTGCCCTTAAAGTGCACTTTTTAAATTATGAAATAAGTTATTTATTTTTCCACAATGGAACATGGATCATCATTTTGGAAGTGGTTGTGCTCAAGTGTCATTATCATTATGAATGATTTGTTGTTGTTGTTCATAATGCTGCATTTGCTATGCAGTTCTTGTCATCTTAGCAGAGTGTTGTATCTATATCAACTTACCTCATCTGAAACTTATTTTTATATTGGAAGGAGGAGTATTGAAATAAAACCTTGACCTTTATTTACCTTGGCATGACAACTGTGATGCACATTCTCTCCTTCTTCAGTCCCAAAAAAAAAACACCTCACATCCTCCTTGAGGCTTGAGAGGATTTTCTTTATAAGTCCTGGAAATGGAGTGTTGTGACCTCCTTGAGAGGATTTTCCTTATAAACCTGGAAATGGAGTGTTGTGACCTCCTTGAGAGGATTTTCCTTATAAGTCCTGGAAATGGAGTGTTGTGACCTCCTTGAGAGGATTTTCTTTATAAATCCTGGAAATGGAGTGTTGTGACCTCCTTGAGAGGATTTTCTTTATAAATCCTGGAAATGGAATGTTGTGACCTCCTTGAGAGGATTTTCTTTATAAATCCTGGAAATGGAGTGTTGTGACCTCCTTGAGAGGATTTTCCTTATAAGTCCTGGAAATGGAGTGTTGTGACCTCCTTGAGAGGATTTTCTTTATAAATCCTGGAAATGGAGTGTTGTGACCTCCTTGAGAGGATTTTCCTTATAAGTCCTGGAAATGGAGTGTTGTGACCTCCTTGATAGGGGGTCTTTGCAATCCTCCCTTGAGAGGATTTTTCTTATAAATCCTAGAAATGGAGTGTTGTGATGTTTAAATACATAATTCTGTAGGACTGGGTAGTCTAGAGGTCAGATATCAGCCTCTGGACAGGAAGATTCAAGGCTCAAAGTTCAGCACTGGCGATGGTGGCGCTTTTAACACTTTGAATCCAGGGTTTCATTGTGGCTTTATCTTTCCCTGGTCTCTGAGTAGTGAGGTCCAATGTATAGTCCTCTCAGATTATGATGAAAAATAGGAGGTCCTGTGTGCACTTGTACAGGTTAATGAACCCTTGGCAGTTAAAAGTTTAAAAGAGAAGGCTAAAGATGGCCACTTCCTGGGTATATCTACATATGTTGAAGATGGATGTGTCTGGCCAAAAAGTGCAGATATCATAGCTTTGCCGTAAACTAGTGACACAAAGCAACCACACCCACTTAATGGGTGAACGCTAAAAGGAAGAAACATGTCATTCTGATTAAATGATCAAATCTTATTCTGTTAGATTAATTTAGAATTCTGTTGCAGCTACTTTTTGGTACATAAATTGCTTGTGACCAATTTATATAGTTATTAAAAACCAAATTAAAATACATGTTAATTGTATTCTTTTAAATTACAAATCCAAGTACAGCACTAACACTGTATAATTGGTATATTTAAGCCTTTGCTTTGATAATTTTGCATCAACTTTGCTGAAATTAGGACTGCATTATATTGCTAGTTGCTGTGTCTACATGTGTTGCTATGTCACATTTGTGAGCAATCACAAAGCTTATGCAAGGAGTGTGAATTTTACTGTGTTATACATTTTCTGTTACATTTAATGTAATAATGATGTGTATTTGATTCTGTATGTGTGTGCACATTTGATAAAATTACATAATTACAGCTTCACTCAAAGGTGGGTTTTGGGACCAGGTTATCACCAAAAACATGTAAATCCCTCCTGTTTTTCCATAAGACATTGACTATTTACTGTAGAAAAAACACTTCATTTCTTTTAACACTTTGTGTTCATTATCCACAAATGTATCAGCAGTGTTCTTCGGTTCATTAACCCAAGTTTCAGATTAATTTTTACCCTTGCATGTGTTATTCTTGCACACAAAGCTTTCATTGTTTCTGGCTTAGCATTTAGATCTAGAGGTTTACACCATTATTGGTTTACCACTACATTTACAAACAATTATTACTGTCACTTTAATAACTTTAATAAAGTCTGAATATTTTGTTTAATTGCCAGAATGCAAAAGGATACACGGAGAACAGTGCAAACAGACTCAATTAATTTAATTAGAAATGGCACCAAGAATTGGAGTTCGTTTCAGCTGATTATCATGCCGCTGTGTCATGTTACATTCAAGGATGTATCTAACACTGTGTGAGAAATATACCATAGACCAAGGCTCTACTTTATTTAACACAGAGTACAGGTACTGATCACTCATCAGATTGATCTCACTGCACTCAATCCATTCTCTTTGGTCAGTTTCATCAGATGGTAGCAGTTAATGTTGCTGTAGCTCATTGGCCATACTTCATTCTTTAACTAACTTTTCATGTAACTTTTAGTGGTGCCATCAACACTTCTTTATCTTTTCATGTAACTTTTAGTGGTGCCATCAACACTTCTTTATCTTTTCATGTAACTTTTAGTGGTGCCATCAACACTTCTTTAACTATCTTTTCATGTAACTTTTAGTGATGCCATCAACACTTCTTTAACTATCTTTTCATGTAACTTTTAGTGATGCCATCAACACTTAACTATCTTTTCATGTAACTTCTAGTGGTGCCATCAACACTTAACTATCTTTTCATGTAACTTTTAGTGGTGCCATCAACACTTCTTTCACTATCTTTTCATGTAACTTTTAGTGGTGCCATCAACACTTAACTATCTTTTCATGTAACTTTTAGTGGTGCCATCAACACTTCTTTCACTATCTTTTCATCTAAATTTTAATGGTGCCATCAACACTTCTTTCACTATCTTTTCATCTAAATTTTAGTGGTGCCATCAACACTTCTTTCACTATATTTTCATCTAAATTTTAATGGTGTCATCAACACTTCTTTCACTATATTTTCATCTAAATTTTAATGGTGTCATCAACACTTCTTTAACTATCTTTTCATCTAAATTTTAATGGTGCCATCAACACTTCTTTAACTATCTTTTACTCTGACTCTCAGTAATGCCACATTTTGTGTAGGACTTAGACCCCTGCCAGAAAAGGGGTAATTTTTCTCCCTGAGTACACAGACGTCAAGTTTCCTGAAGGCTTCATTATCAGCCTGTAGTCTCTGTAGCTTGGTGTTGATGATTACTTAATATCCTCAACTTTTTCAAGATCATTATTAATTAATCCAGGGACCATTTTTTTAATGTTCCAAGTGTGAAAGATAACTTATTCTTTCTTATTGCTGTGACAAATAGTTGGGGGTGTGTCAAAGCAAAGAGATGCATAAAAGTGCAAAGCTGGCTGCAGTAAAGCTGATTGTAAAGGAGTTAAAAATTGTATGGTTAAAGCTGTAATGTAATTAATGGATGACACAAATTTGAATGGGGAGCCTTGATAGCTCAGTGGTTAATGAACTGGACTACAAAGGACAAGAGGTAGGGTTCGATCCCAACCGACGGCTTCTGGTTCACCCAGCCTTTAATAGGTACCGGATTTTTTTTTTGGGAAAGTAAAGCGGCACGGGTGTAATAGCGGTCACATTACCCCAAAAATCATGTGCCGAAGGTCTGTAAAATATATAGTCACTAACACCATATTCCCTGTACGCCACTTGACGTGATGGGGTACTTTACTTTTACTTTTTTACTACAAATTTGAATGACGTTTCGACTCAATAAGCCTTCAACAGGAACAACACACAAAGATATGTAAGTAAATAAAATTAGCCCTACATAGCTAACTAATAACGAAATATAAAACATAATAATTTCAAACTAGAAAGAGAAATATGTATGATGTATGCACACGTATTAGTGTAGCCGTATGTTATATATATATATGTGTGTGTGCGTGCGCGCGCATGCATATATGCCTAAGCGTGTTCTAGATGTGTTTGACAAAACAGCAAACTTAACAATTAAAACAAAGGCCGCAGTTTACAATGTCTGCATATTTAGTATTCTCCTGTATGGCAGCGAATCTTGGACATCTTATGCAAAGCAGAAGAACAGGCTAAATGCATTCCATATGCGATGTCTGTGCCATATTCTTGGTATCACCTGGAAGGATAAAGTGACAAACGTGGAGGTCATGTCTTGCACAGGCCTCCTAAACATCTACATGCTGCTCAGACAATGTATGTTATGCTGGCATGGATGGAGGCTATTGTATTGTGTTTATATATATATATATCTCTGTGTGTGTGTATACAGATCTGTGTGTTCTCATATGGTTGTATATACATAGATATATATAGACCTTGCCAGTGACATTAAAGTTGAGGTAGCCAATACAGTATCCCTCCCACAAATTTTTAGAACCCTTCCACCTGTGTTTTAACCCTCCCATTAGCTGATCAACTACACTGGGTATCCTGCATGGACTAGCCCTTGTTCATTTTCCTTCTGGCCTCACGCAATACATAGGGAAGACATTTTTATTTCTCATTCGAATTCAAAATAATTTTTTGTTTTAGATACTTCATTATTAGTTAGCTATGTAGATCTAATTTTTTTAAATTACATATCTATGTTTGTTTGTTCCTGCTGAAGACCTATTGAGCCGAAATGTTCAAATTTATGTCGTTCATTAATTACGTAAAGCTTTAACCATACCATTTTTTTTCTACTTTTTTCATTTCTCCTTTGACAAATAGTACAGGACATTTCCACTTGCATACTGTGCCCAGGCAAATAATCTGGATAGAGTGCTCTACCCAAATTATACTACCCCATTTTGACTCCACTTTAAAGTGTTCCGAAAGGGGGGTGAGGTCCATCTGCTCTGAACTGAAGCTTGGTTATAGTGAATGCCAGAAATTGATAAAACACCACCGAAATATGTTGGAAACCACTGTTGATGACAAAAAAAACCAAGTTAAGTACATTTAAAATAACTGTGTATCAAGTCCTACTACTTGAACACAATTTAGCTCCAATTGTCATTTTATTATCATTGAAACAACTGCTAATATTGATAACTTATAGTTTGTTGTTTACAATTTTTGCTATTGTCTTTGTTAAATTATACATGCAAGCCTTATTTTTGAAGGTGTATCAATATTTTCTAAAGAAAACAATGTGCCTGTATGTATGCACTCTTTTGTGTTCCATTCATTTTATACTTCAAGATTTTGTATATTAATTATTCAACAGTGTTATCAAATATGCATTATTTCTTTTGCCATCAACCATTTTACATTATAACTAGGATGTTATTTATTACTTATGAACAGCTAGAAGAATAATAATATTTTTTCTTGTAAGAAACATGTTTTAGTTAGTTTCAAGTATTTTCTTATCAGGATTTATTTAGCACTGCTTGTATGTGTTTGTGTTTTAGCACTATCTGTACACTTGCGTTTCTCCTTGCCCCTGGGACTGTTTTTTCTTAGAACTTTGTATGTTGTGTCACAGAAGATTGTAGTATCTACACATTTAGTTTTAGCATATTATATTTTCATATGTCATTAGCTTCTCATGACAAGGAGAACAGCCAACAGGAGCCAATTTTTATTGCCTTTTACCACATATTAACAAAAAGAAATACTTGATGTTGGCATCTAGAGACCAAACCATTTGATATTTGTCTATGTTGATTTTTTTTATATTTTGCCTTTTGTGTTTGTTATGTGTTTTTCTAATTCTTCTTCTTTTCTTCCTCATTTGCCTTTATTGAGGGGAGATATAAATATCTTCTTCATTCATTCCTCATTTGCCTTTCACATCGAGGGGAGATATAAATATGTTCTATTTTTCTTCATATGCCTTTCAGCATCGAAGGGAGAGATTCCTAGATTTCTCTCAGTTCTTCATTTCTGATCTTATCCCTCAGGCTGTTTCCTGTCACTCATCTAACACAATTCATCTCTGCAGTGGTTATTTTTCTTATTGTTCTTGCATCTTCTAGGGTCAAGGTCTGACATTGGTAGCACAACACTGGAATGAAGATTGTATTGTTGAGTGCCTGTTTTGCCTCTGGGGTTACTTCCTTGTTGGACAATTGTGGTGATAGCTGTCCAATCAATTGACAAGCTTTGCTCCATCGTGAGCTTTTCTAATTAGATACTAAAAATGTTTGATGTCAACAGTGAGATTCAGAATAAATCTGCCAAAACATAAGTGTTCACACACCTCCATAACCATTAAATAACAACGTTATCTCAGTGAAAGATATTTTAGTGACTTAAGTGTCGTTGTGTTAGTCCTCTATCTTATTTCAATGTCTGAGTCATTTATATAATTCTCTCTATATATCATTTCTTCATTTGAACTCATTAGATCAAAGGTTTATTGATGTGTCACAGATGAGTTGGCAGAGATTTCTACTGGTGTTCATTACATCTGTTATTGACTTTCATATCGCATTTTTCCTGTTTAGAATTATTGTATATTCTCTTGTAGTTTATATATATAATCTGGATGATCTAAACCAGAGGTGGGCAACCTGTGTACCAAACTTGGCCCGCTAAGTTATTTCAGGCCAAACCTTGTGCTTTATTTGAAAATTGCTAAAGTCTATTTCCTAAGCTAAAAAAAAAAGATAAAAAGAAACACATAAATGCACAAAAATTCAAACTAAATAGCAACATATTTCAAGTTAACAAGTTACCACCAATTAGTTACATAATGGCACTATCAAACCAAAGGAAGAGAATAGATACATAATTTTGTACTTTTCAGGAAAGATGGACTTTGGATTATTTCTTTATTCTGTATTATGATAACCCAGTGTGTGTGGCTATGGTTAGTCAAAGGCCCTGGTATCACTGCAAACTAATTAAAATTCATAATTGCTCAACCGTCCATGCCAGTGGAATCATCCAAATTAAAACTCATCTCATTGAAGGATCCAAACAAAGAAAGGCAGCTGCAGTTCCCATCATAGCAGCTACAGCACACGCCAAAAGACACATGGTCTAACAGCACTGAAAGTGAACGCAGCTTAACTGTCATTCGTCATACAATATCATCATTCATCATAAACAATCAGAATATCGAAACACAATCCAGATGAAAAACACAGCTCACTATGTGCACTGAGCACTAAACTCAGTAGCTCCGGCAGCAAGCCAGACTTTGAATATGATGAAACTGCAACAAGGAACACTGTTTAGACTGAACCTCAATGGTTCCTGTCGCCGATCCACCATATTGACCGGAAGTTGGATAACCCAGTGTGTTTAATACATAATGAAAAAAGTCTGTTCTTAACCCTAGATCATGATAGCGTAGTAAAAATTACCGCATAAAAACACAAATTCCTAAAATTTGACATTTTGGAGTGATCAAACATTGTCCCCCTCCATGTACCTTCCTAATTACCACTTCTGGTGATCCCTGAGTGTTTAGTAAGGAGCCCTGTCGCGCCAAGTGGCGTATAGGGAATATGGTGTTAGTAACCATAATTTTTACAGACCTTCGGCACATGATTTTTGGTGTAATGTGGTCAATATTATGCCTGTGCCACTTTACTTTCCCAGAAAAAAAATCTGGTACCCATTTAAGGCTTGGTGAACCTGGAAGCCATCGATCAGGATCGAACCTGACCTCTTGTGCTTTGTAGCCCAGTTTACTAACCACTAAGCTATTGCAACTCCTTAATTTGTCTCCATTGTTGTTGGATTTTTTTTTTGGAGATCATGAGATATATCGTTTATTGTGAACCACAAAACTACACCCTCGCCTGTATACTGAGTGATTCAATGAGCAAGATAAGAAAAGTGAAGGCGGGATCTGTACATATACAATGGGTAGAGTCATTGCAGAAGTAAAAAATACGTAAGTCACCTTTGTCATGTCCCAGGACATGTTTGAGTATGGGGAAATGAAAGAGCGGACAGGTTGGCTAGCTGGGCTATTGTTGAAGACTGTCAAACAATGGATGGGGCGGACATCATCAATGCCCTCCGGGAAGTGGGAAAGACACAAGACTTCGACAATCATGAGTCCACATCACTCCTTCAGATAAAAGAGATGGGAGTTAAAATGGGCATAGCCAGAAAGGAGAAACTTTGTGGGCGAGTAAGAAGACTAATTAACCAACACAGAATTGGAGTCGTCAGTTGCTGGACACTACGAGACTTGCCGAAGAGGGGATCTGAGCACCTATGTACAGGTTCGAAGTGCAGTGATGATGACCCGCTAATAACTCAATAAGCTTATTTATTTCACTCTTTTAAGTTTATCACACTGGACTATCGGAAGATGCATAGATGACATGTTCAACAAATGGAGCACCAGATATGACTTGTAAAAAGTCAGGCCTGGTAGGCAAAATAAAATCTAAGTTATTAGATTTCAAATTATGTCATCTTGATGTTTCATTCCAACATAGCATTATTCACAAGTAAAATCTGCGTGCTAAAGCATTAAAAGTTGCTGACAACATGCCAGTCATGGTGTCGTGTGTGAATTTTGCTCAAACATAGCCAGCTATAGATTTCTAAAAGCCCATGGGCAGAAAATAAAACCAGAAAACCCTGCAACTATTGTGATGTTATCAGCTATTGAAGTCATACATGGCTAACATCATTCCATCCACAATTACCCCTATTTGCAATGCAGAATATGTCACAATAGTTGGAGGTTTTCTAGGAGTTTCTTGTCAGCCTTTGGAAATCTATAGTTGGCTGTGCTCAATCATTGTCAATTACAAGATTTCCTTCATCATGTCAATTCAGAGTATGGCAGTCTGCTTTACTATGGTGAAGTATGCTGGATATGTTTTACTATGGTGAAGTACGCTGGATATGTTTTACTATGGTGAAGTATGCTGGATATGTTTTACTATGGTGAAGTACGCTGGATATGTTTTACTATGGTGAAGTATGCTGGATATGTTTTACTATGGTGAAGTACACCGGATATGTTGAGGGGAAATGTTAAAATGATTTTATGATTTACTTGCTGAAGTCAAACTTTTCATGGACAAGAAGGGTAGTGTGGTCAAAGAATTATCAGACCCTCAGTGGATCTGCCAGCTAACATTTTTGGTTGACATGACTCAACATTTTAATGACCTTAATCTCAAATTATAAACACAAGGACAACTGGTACATGAACTTTATGGATATATTTCCAGAAAAAAAAAACTGAAACTGTTGGAGAGTGACCTGCGAGAAGGAAATACTCATTTTTTGTAAGGCTTGGAGAGCAGAAGAAATGTATTAATTTCATCAGCTATGCTGACACCATTAATGATATTTACTGCCAGTTCGTGGAATACTTCAAAGATTTTACTGCACACCAAACACAGTTAGAATGTTTCTCAACACCATTTGATATTTATGTAAATGCTGCTCCAGCAGAGATACAAATAGAAGTTATTGACTTGCAAGAAACAAATATTCTTAAATCAAAGTGGAAGGACTCGATGATACTGGACTTCTATACATCTTATTTCCCACATGAGCAATATCCAGTGATCGCTTCAAATGCTAAAAAAGTTACTTCATTGTTTGGTAGCACTTATGTTTGTGAACAATTTTTTACAAATCTTGACTACATCAAAAGCAAAAAATCAATTATCACAAATTTAGAAAACACTACACACATTCTTCTTCTTCTTCTTCTTTTACCTTTTAGCTCCTGGTGGAGCATAGGTCTTCAACAAACACTTTCCAAGTCGTTCTGTTTTTTGCCATTCTTTTAAGATCATTCCATGTCTTCCCCATCATCTTCATCTCTGCTTCTATCTGTCTTCTCCAAGAATTCCTTGGTCTTCCTCTTTGTCTTTTCCCCTGGGGATTCCAAAAAGGGCCTGTTGTGTAATACTCTCAGTTGGTTTCCGTAGTGTGTGTCCTATCCATCGCCATCGTCTTCGCTGTATCTCTTTATCCACTGGTATTTGACCGGTACATTTCCATAATTCTATGTTAGTGATTTTGTCCTGCCATTTCCATCCTCTTATTATACTACACACATTGCTGTTAGTAAAATACCACAAAACATGGACAATCCATGTGTGAAATTCTAGCACAACCCTCTCATTAAATCGGTAAGCTTTATATAATTTATTGTTGAATTCCTTCCATTCCACTCTCTTTTCTGTCTTCCACTCTCCATCACTAATAAGATTTTTACATTACAGTCGCTTGTGAATGCAAATTAGGTAATTGATATAATGGCATCATTAGGTGATGGTGCCTGGCCCTCGATGTCTTCAAAATTGTAGATTTGTCCCTCAGAAAATAAAAGGTTGCCCACCATTTACAATTGTTGTTTACAAATTCATTTATTTATTTAAGGCATAAAATGTAATTACAAAAGTTTTCATATTTTTGAGAACTCCATGTGACTAATGAAACAACTGTGAGCAAATCCTAAACTGTACCCAATAAAACACTGCATTTGTCCAAATCTGTTTTCTGTTTCTGATGTGCTGATATTTGCTTGCTTGCTTGCGTTCGCTCGATAACTAAAGGAGTGCACCTCTTCATCATCCAGCTTTAAAAGGATGTTAATCGGGCATGTTCTGCATTGTGTTGTGGTTTGCAGGATAACTTATATTTGTGCCTTTTGGCCGAACACATCCAACTTCAGCACAACATTTTTGAATACCGGGTTGTCGTTCCTCTTTGATCTCTACTTGCTTGGCCAGACTAGACAGGTTAGTCTGTTACTGGAAGCACCATGGAGAGGTGGAGTAGAGTCGGGATGGTTCTGCTTTACCAATCCCAGCACAAGCCATCAGCTGTGGATCACTGACAACTTCCAGCTCTGCTGCTGTCAGACGCCTTTGCCTCTGTATAGATATGCCAACATGGCTAATAAAAGTAAAAAGTAAAGTACCCCCGTCACACGTATAGGGAATATGGTGTTAGTGACCATAAATTTTACAGACCTTCGGCACATGATTTTTGGGGTAATGTGGTCGGTATTATGCCCGTGCCGCTTTACTTTCCCAGAAAAAAATCCAGTACCTATTTAAGGCTGGATGAATCCGGAAGCCGTCGGTTGGGATCGAACCCTACCCCTTGTCCTTTGTAGTTCAGTTCACTAACCACTGAGCTATCGCGGCTCATGGTTAATAAATTATGAAAGGAAAATAGTGAATAAATTCGGGAAACTAACAGAAATGTTTCTCATTGAAGCAGGAAGTAAAGTAGAGAGCTATAATTATGACAAAGAATGACTCAAGCTCTGCAGGCATGCGTGTATGAGAGAGAGATGTGAGAATTTGAGAAATAATAAAATAGCAACGAGAGAAATTTTTTTAAGATTGAAAATTTGCTTGGCCCAATGTTATTTATTTTTGTTGTAGTTAGCTAGATTCATGTCCATCAGTATTATTTGGTGGCCTGATATAATAACAGTGACCCCATCTCTGTTACTTAAATTAATACACTGGGCAGAACTACTCTGGTCTAATTCCGGACTCTTGTCCTAGTGGAATGATATAAGTGGTATATGCAAGCACTGTGTCACTGCAAGGATATTAATATATGCTGCTACCATCAATAACAAAATGCCTTTTTTTAAATATTAACTCTGCTTTTTTTATTGACACTGTTCAATTGATCCCTCTATCCTTATGAAATTGGCGTTACTTTATAATTATGAAGAAAAGCACAGATATCAAATATGAAAAATATTAAATACTATGCGGATCATCATGTATGGCTGCAGAAACCATATAGAATAAATATGAATGAAATGGTACTGAGCAGCTAGACTAGGGGTGACCATTTTTTTCCCATTGTTTCCGGGGACATTTGTCATATTTTTTACATTTCAGAGGATTTTTTTGCTTATTTCTGAGACTGTCCCACAAAATCGGGGACGAACGATATATGTGTGTGTGTATGTATACATATATATTTATTTATATATATTTTATATTTATAATATGTGTGGGTGGGTGTGTGACTGTGTGTGCGCAAGAAATTTTGTAGATGCAAAAAAAAAAGATAACTTTAAATTTCATAATAACTGTTCATTTGCTGTTTGATTTTATTTTTGTTAATATTCACGGTACTTATGCGATACACGCACTTAATGACATTACAATAGCTAGTTGTGTTTCTCAATAAAAAAAAATATTTAAAATTAAAAAAAATTAAACAACATTTAGATATCAATTGCAGTATTAAAGTAATGTTTACAGTACCTTATTTATACTGAAGAGGTTGTTGCCTCGGCGTGGTACTTGTTTTTTGAGTGTATCTTTCTCAAGATCTCATGATTTGAAGCAAGTTTTTCACTGAAGCTTTCACACGATAAATTAATGTTAGTTTTTACTGTTGGCGACTTTGGCGAGATATGACCGGAAAGGCAGGGGTGGGGGGAGAGAGAGTGTCTGCTTTTTAAAAAAATTAAACCCATCCCAATAGAAGTGACGTAGCACCACGCTTCAAGAGTTCAAAGAGCTATCTCCGACACAACGCGTCCAAGTCTTCTCTTTTATCTTCCTGCTAATGCCGCTCAGTCTGGGATAAAGAAACACAACTCAGTAACGTCTTGAGTCCTAGTGATTACTTTAAAAGAGGGCCGATTCCGTGTACGAACATTTATTTATTCACTGAAATCGGGGACAAATTTCTTTCGGGGACAACTTCTACATTCCGGGGACTGTCCCCGGAAATCGGGGACGAATGGTCACCCAAAGCTAGACTAACAGAAAGACAAGACTTGATAATTATTTTCTCCAACTTGTAAACATTTACCAAGAATTTACACTTACACAATGTATGTCTATAAAATAACAAGAACAATAATTTAATATAAAATGTATTTATTTACTGTAGATCATATGCACTATTTTTAGGAATGTATAGACCCAGAAAAATGTAAGCAAAATACAAGATCATTTGGCATACAAGAACATTCTTCTCAGGGAGAATTCATCATCATTGAATGCCATCTCCACATCGAAGGCTAGCCACCATGTAGCGCTATTTCACTCTTTCTCTTGCTTTGATGATACAGCTTGTCATAGGCTGACTTGCCCATCTTTTGATGTTACTCGTCAATTAGTCTTGGTCTGCCTCTTTTACCTTATATTTTAGGGAGGAATTACCTTTAGAAAAGTATATGCCAGAGCATTATCTGCTGTTATTTTTGTCTCTTCACCGGGTAATTCTGTTGTCCTCAGTGACTAAGATCAAATTTATTGCTTTGACGATTTATTGCTTGTTAAGTTCTCTAATGGAATAAAGGGAAACTGTTCTCAGATACCTTTAAATCATTAGTTATGTGAAAGTTGAACTAGTCTACAGTCATTCTTGCATGTTCATCAATAAGATGGATGGTCACACTCACATGTTTATCCCATGTTCTACATAAGTTGCACTTCTCTGAAAGAATTGATTACAGAGTCCAAGAAACACTCTTAAGTAATGATTTCAAGTACAATGATAGCAAATGAAAGGAATAAAGTTTGCGTATTTACAACACAGAAACTGTTGAATTAATATGTGAAACATCAATGGAGAGGAACACTTTCAAAGTTAACTGAAACATCAATTGAAGGAAACACTGAAAGTTAACTTAAACCTCAATTGAGAGGAAACACTGAAAGTTCACTGAAATATCAATTGAGAGGAAACACTGAAAGTTAACTGAAACATCAATTGAGAGGAAACACTGAAAGTTAACTGAAACATCAATTGAGAGGAAACACTGAAAGTTAACTGAAACATCAATTGAGAGGAAAACCCTCAAAGTTAACTGAAACATCAATTGAGAGGAAACACTGAAAGTTAACTGAAACATCAATTGAGAGGAAAACCCTCAAAGTTAACTGAAACATCAATTGAGAGGAAACACTGAAAGTTAACTGAAACATCGATTGAGAGGAAACACTGAAAGTTAACTGAAACATCAATTGAGAGGAAAACCCTCAAAGTTAACTGAAACATCAATTGAGAGGAAACACTGAAAGTTAACTGAAACATCAATTGAGAGGAAACAATGAAAGTTAACTGAAACATCAATTGAGAGGAAACAATGAAAGTTAACTGAAACATCAATTGAGAGGAAACAATGAAAGTTAACTGAAACATCATTTGAGAGGAAAACTGTAAAAGTTAATTTTAATTACAAACATTCAATAGCAATAGTAAAGTTCTTGCCATACAGAGGCCAGCCAGCATGTTCACATCTATGGAGCAAACATAAGGATGGATGTACAGCAAGTACTGGTGTAAACTTTGAGATTTATCCTCTCCATTAATGCCTCATATCTTTTGCTATTACAGAGAATTTCTTTGTAATAAGTAGGCAGAGTTGTTTAATAAATGTATGCATGGCAATTGGGAACAATTGTATTGTACAGTTTGCTGTTATAAAAAAAAAAGTTTTATGATTGTATATATAGATATATCATCCATCAGCACCATGCAACATAAAAATAATCAGGACAAATCTGAAACAAGTGCAAAGAATTAAATACTTGGGCACAATAATAATATCAGATGGAAGATACACCACAGAAATAAAAAGCCGAATAGCTCCAAAATAGCACTGCAGAAAGTGAAAAATGCCTTGAACAAGTTTATGTCAACAGAAGTGAGAAAGAGAGTTCATTGGTGTTATATAATGTCAGTTCTGACCTATTGAAAGGAATCATGGACAGTAGACAAAGAAATGAAAAGACAATTAATTAGAAGCCACAGAGATGGGATTTCTCAGAAGAATGTTGCAAGTTTCCTGGACAGCTAAAAAAGACCAACAAGGAAGTTCTCAAAGAGGCTAACACAAAAAGGGAGCTCCTAAAAATATCAGAAAGAAACAATCAACATTTTTCAGGCACACCATGAGAAAAGAAATGGAATGCATGGTTACAATTGGCAAAATATGGGGAAAACAGAGAGAGAAGATACTAGATACCTGGATGTCATGGCACAGAAAACAGTCAACAACAGCACTGATACGATAGGAAATTGTGGAAGGACATGATCGCCTGTGCCAACTGGTATGGCACATGATGATGATATATTGAGTGTTACAGCAACAAAATCTCCACATATAATTTCAGTAATAATTGTTAGCAATTACATTTTTAAAATTTATATTAAAAATATAAAATAAATTGGGGTTTTAAATGCAACAACGATAAAACACAACCAATGACAGGTCATTATATATTCTTGGTGACCCGTGAGTAAAAAAACTTCCCCAAACTTCCTGGACACTATAGCTGTTGCCAGGGCATGAGGTGGACCAGGACCAAAAGATATATATATATGAGGGGCTGCTTTACATAATAGCAGTGAATGAAAGAGAAACAGCAAAGGCATTAAATGGTTAAGGCAGTTGTGCATATGTATAGTCAATTAACATAATAGCTACCGTCATATCACATGGAAATACACTGAATAAAAAAATTTAATTGGATAATAATTTCACAGCAGTCAGGAAAAATCAAAGTTATGTCTCTCTCTCTTTGTGCACTTTAAGGCAAGAATATATTAAGTATGATTTTTTTAAAAACAGTCTACTAATAAATGTACTGTACTGCTTCAATTCATTTCTTTAACACTCCAGAGCAGTACTCCTAGCATTTAAAAGTATAATATGAAATAATGGAGACACACTGTCAATCCTAACTGGTAACAGTTGTACTTTTATGTCTATAGATTAGGTTATTTAGTACAATATTTCAAGTTATTTTCATAGGGATGTATTATTATTGCCATTGCACTTTCATATTGAAATGTGGTTGATAATAAGGAAGTCTGTTTCACTGACTGCCATCCCTTATTCTTCTAACCCATTCCTTTCAGATAGTACTTGTTTTTATTTCTAGATTGGCATCTCTCTGGCAGAAACTTTAACCAAATTTAAATCAAGAAATAGTAAATGTAATTGTTTGCTTATGAGCAAAGTGGTGTAGAGCAGGGCATACCTGTAATATCAACATTTACAAATATCCTAGAAAAATATATCCCACTGTAATATATCCCGCTGTCATTGTAAAAAGTATTGTTGTGGAAACAGCACCATATATTTTAGAGCAGTGATCTCTGCAATATGTGCCATTTTGGCACACAAGGTTTCTGTTTTTGAGATTGTGGTTCTGCCCTATGTGCCGTCTTCGGCTTGAAAGGACAATAGATAGATAGATAGAATATAGTGTTTCATAAATTAACATCAATATATGAAAATTCAATTTCTCCTCAGTTTTCCATATAAATTTCCGACCTAAATTCCTATTTCAGTAATACACATTCCCCCCCCCCTTTTTCCCCCACACATGGCTATTCAAAAATTCCTATTTCAGCAATACACATTTATTCCCCCCTCCCCCAATGGCTATTCCAATAAGCTGATGATCTTGTCCTTCAAAGTCATCTCAGTAGACCATGTTTTACTGATTAATTATAAAGCCAAATATTTGTATATAATAACAGCCTGCATACAGCTAATGATGGATATCAAGTATTTTAAAAATATAGTAAATGATCACATTGTTTTTCTTCCTCAAGAGGGGCTAGCTGTCCCAATTCTTGGTTTGTCTTTCTGCACTGAGTGTTAATTTCTTTATTTATTTTGCCATCTTTGGGGAACGGTGTTCCTAGATACTTGTGCATTGATGCATGTCCTCTATTACTACATCCACTGGTCACATTTTTGCTGCAATAAATAACCACCTTTCATTCTCATGAACAGGGCAGGAAAAAAACAAAACAATAAATTATATAACAAATCAAATGTGACTCTCGGCATAATTATGCTGAAATATGGCACATAAATTGGCGTAAACATGAAAACCCTCATCAGATCACTTGAGATAAAATTGCCTCACAAACCCAAATAAATTAGTTAAAAAAATATCTGTCAATGTTTTAAGCAAAGTCTAGATACAGCTCACCTCTGTAGTGAAATATTGCCATAAACCTTCACTGAAAGCCCCAAACACAATTACTCAATTGTAAGTTTTAATCTCCTAACAAATCTCCTGTCAGAACACCACCTTGAAACACTGCTGCTCTCTGCCTTGTCACTTCATCATCATCTTCATCCTCCTCCTCTTCCTCCTCTTCTTCGTCGTCGTCGTCATCATCATCATCATCATCGGCACCATCATTGATGGCTGCATCATATGTAAATGTGCTGTGAGATAGTTCAACCTCAATGGGGAATACAACAGCATTCTTCAGCACTATGTGACAATTTGTGTGGTACCTGGCCATGGCAGTCACAAATTTCTGAAGTTGGAAGACTATATCTTGAACTGGAAAACAAGAACATATTCAATCTTCAGTATTACAACCTTTATCAATCTGACTGAACAAAACTAAGAAGAAAAACATTCTAACAATTTTTCTGTTATGAAGTATCATCATCATCATCATCATCAACTTGTGCTGTCTTCACATCAAATGGCTAAAATGGAGTGCCTTTGAATTCAATCTCTTGCCTCAATGGTGCATGCTGTTACCCCTCTCCTTTTCTTGATGGTGTCAGTCCATTTTCTGTTTTGCCTCATATACCTTGTCTTTTCCCCCTTCCAATGTGACCTTCAAAAAGTTATTGGGTTTATTCTCTGTCCACCTACTTCTTCCAAATCTTCTATAAATCCACATTTCAAAGGCTTTGATTTACTTATTTAGTGCCCATGTTTTTGCACCACACATGAATGCTCAATAGATATACGTCTTTGTTATTCGTAGTTTTAGTTAATAACTAAACAACCAGTAATAAAAATAAAAGATTGTATTAAACAAATAACCAGAAGGAACACAATTATTAAACAATATTGCATACTGACATTTTATTTTTAAGGTTGAAGTGTGTTGGAGTGGTTCTGAGGTGCAATAACTGGTGTTAGTACATATTTCCAATTTTATATTACCTGTTGTTTTTGCAGAGGAAGTTCAACACATAAATATCAACTGTTCAATTGATACTGCACATGGGCACAGTGATACTAGGACTTAAGTGATTTGTCAATTAATTGATGACAGATAGTTTATAAAACTGACACATTGATTAACTCTGCGCACTTTAGAAAGTGAAACTCATCACTTAGGACTTCAACAAATACAAATCCATGTCACTTCTTCGGATGATAGAGATGGGAGTTAAGATGGGCACCGCCAGAAATGAGAAACTTAATGGGCATGTAAGAAGACTTATTATTAACCAACACAGAACTGGAGTCGTCAGTCGCTGGACGCTGCGGGACTTGCTGAGGAGGGAATCTGAGCACCTATGGACATGTTCGGAGTGCAATGATAATGAACCGCAAATAACTCAATAACTCATTTTACCTCAAGAACTGAACTGCAAAAATAAATTATATTACATAATAAGTTTAAAAAAAAGTAAAGTACCCCCGTCACGCCAAGTGGCGTACAGGGAATATGGTGTTAGTGACCATAAATTTTACAGACCTTCGGCACATGATTTTTGGGGTTATGTGGTCGGTATTACGCCCGTGCCGTTTCACTTTCCCAGAAAAAAAACCGGTACCCATTAAAGGCTGGGTGAACCCAGAAGCCGTCGGTTGGGATCGAACCCTACTCTTACATAATACGACATGAAATAAATTGTTATCAAAGAAGAAGCAGGTGAACAACTTTAGTAATGGCATACATAGAACAAGTTGAATACAGTGTGACAGCTTTACATAGAAGAACTATCAAAAAAGCAATTGATGTTTAGGCCTACATACGGACATCCATAGAAAACAACAACAGAAACAGACTGATGGACACACTAGAAAAAATGTAATAGAATTATTATTATCATACTGATTAAATTATTGAATGGACCGCACCAAGATGGATGCTTGTTTGTGTTTGAACAAAGCCTAATGGCCAAGATCTGAATTTGCAGAAGATATAAGGCATGACCAAACCGAAACATATCAACATATGGTGTCTAAGTTAGACAATTTGCAGACAAACTATAGGGAACTTCTGATGGCCTTCTGCAAACAATTAAATTCAGAAAACAACTAATATTTCAGTGCACCATGCTGACCAAAGAAAGATGAACGCTGAAGAATATACATGCAAAGATATAAAATTGGCTTTTGTCCGTATGGTTACTGGTACGTTGTGCGCATAACAGTGGAGAATTACATCACCACATGTCATCCAACAAGCTTTGTGGTTGTGTGCACAAGATGACGCGCCAGTATTGTGATCATGTGCATTCTAGTCTTGTCGTTGTTGCTGTATATGGCCACTGCTGTTGCTGCTGAGGTAACGCCAAACGATATAGGTCCGGAGAAATGCTTGCCAAGTCCAAGGCTGATGTTCTTGCACATAATAACCTACACTGACTCGGTAGTAACGTTGCTACTACCGCTGATCGCCATTACTGTCATGCTCTTCACGATCATTCTGTCCATCATACACAAGTCCTGGTGGAAGAAGCTCAGTGGCCTGCCGATGCTGGAAGTTTCCGAGCTGAAACCGATCAACGATCCTAGGTGGAGCTCAGTGCAAGCTAGTGCCCAGCCACGTGGCCAGACTGTACTATCTGATGCAGACTATAAACTGAGTAAGGTCTTATCCGGCTGATCTTCCAGCACATCAGCCACGCCCACCATGCCTGCAAGTTTTGGATCTTCGTGGTCGTCAGTAGAAACTTTACCAAGAACCTCAGACAAACTTTAGTGGATGTTATCAAGTGTGCATGTTAGTCATGGTTGTTATCTTGGTGGTTGTCTGTGCTAAGCATGACTCATATCTTTGTGTGTGTATGTGATAGCCATGGTTCCTATTTTGGTGGGTGTCTGTGATAGCCATGGCTAAATTCTCGGTGTATATCCGTGCTAGTCGTAGCTCATATCTTAGTGGGTGTATGTGCTGGCAAAGGTTCATATCTTGGTGTGTGTCTGTGCTGGCCATGGTTCATATCTTGGTGTATTTCCATGCTAGCCATGGCTCATATCTCAATGTGTTTCCGTGAAGCCATGGCTCATATCTTAATGTGTTTCTGTGCTAGCCATGGCTCATATCTTAGTGTGTTTCTGTGCTAGCCATGGCCCATATCTTAGCTTGTGTGTGTGTGCTAGCCATGGCTAATATCTTGGTGTGTGTCATGTTAGTCATATCTCATATCTTGGTGTGTGTCCGTGTTAATCATGTCTCATATCTTTGTGTATCTGTATTAGTCATGTGTCTTATCTTTGCGCATGCATGTCTGTGTTAGTCATATCTCATATCTTTGTGTGCATGTCTATTTTAGTCATATCTCATATCTTTGTGTGCATGTCTATGTTAGTCATATCTCATATCTTTTGTGTGCATGTCTATGTTAATCACATCTCATACCTTTGTGTGTGCATGTATATGTTAGTCATGTCTCATATATTTGTGTGTATGTCCATGCTAGTCACATCTCATATCTTAATGTGTGTCTGTCTATGTTAGTCATGTCTCATATCTCTGTGTGTGCATGACTGTGTTTAGTCATATCTCATATCTTAGTGTGTATATTTGTGTTAGTCATATTTCATATTTTAGAATGTGTCTGTGTTAGTCACATCTCATATCTTTGTGTTTGCATGTCTGTGTTAGTCACCTCTAGTGACTCGGGCAGATGGTGCTTGTAAACCTGGGAGGGCCGACCATCTAAGGGCAGAATCCTCCTACAGAAAAAACAATCCGCTGCCTTGCAGGAAGATTGAGGACAATCAAAGGCTAAGGAAGGCAAACCTGAATAAAATGCTGGCTGAAATCGGATGCACTGGGCCACTGGCACAGAACACAGTGCAATGTTTTAACAGGTATTCAATTAGGGTGGATCTAACAGACTCTAATTATGATGTTCTGTCTGTGGGGTCGATCAATTCACTTAAACAGACAGCTGTCTTCATGTGAGAGTCTGGAATCCTACTCTGATTGAGTCCTGATTGCAGAGAGAGAGAGAGAAATTATTGAATGAGAATACATTACTATCACAAATTAAATTATTATCACACTGATTAAATTATTACAAAAGAATGTATATCACTATGACAAATGCAATTATTACCATGTTTCTGATCCAGCAGCTCCATCTTGACTAAAACATCGGCCCTCATCTTGGCAAACTTTGACCTGGCATCTTGTCGACATCTCAAGACTAGTCTATAGAGATTGTGCAATCATGATTGTTGGTTTAATAAATTATGAGAATCATGCGCACATCAGCATATGATGAAACTATGTGACATACAAGAACAAAAATCTTGTAATGAACAGTTAGCAATCATTTCTTCTTTTACATTTTGTTGAAAGAGGAGGCAGAAACATGTCTGGGCCATATTAAAATATGGAATACAGGATCAATTGCTGGATAAAAGAACAATCACAAAAAACATGGCAGAGTGTAGTAATTTGTGAAATGACTAAGGCACTCATGTTAATATTGGAGCGGGACAGGCGTTCTAATGCCATTGCTAATCAAAATACAAACATATATTTGACAAAAACACATTGAAGCTACCCTAAAGATTAAATAGATTCAGTTCAGGAAGCAGCTTCAGAATATAGCAGTATAGACAACTATAGCAATATGCATTATTTACTGATCAAAGTCTCATCATCATCATCATCAATGATGAAGGAAGGAATGAAAGATTGAGTGGCTCATCAAAATGGAACTTAACTAGCAATAAATACAACAACCAAAAAGTTGATCTGGTTTCAAGACACAAATATAGACTAAGATAGATAAACAATGTTATAAGAGATCTTGCAAAAACACAGGCTAATGATAACCAGTGTAACACACCTGGTAGGAGAAATGAAAAGAAGATATAGAAAAAACAGTATGGTTAAAGCTCTACTTAATAGGTGGATGACACAAATTAGAACAACGTTTCAGCTCAATAGGCCTTCAGCAGGAACAAACATACAACACACACATACATATATGTTTTTAAAATACAAAATAATAAATAATTTTTAAAAAATAATAATTTTGAACTAGAAACAAAATGACTTCCCTGAAAACTTTGATGTGGACAGAATGAAATTTAAAAACTAATGTTCATTTTCATGATGATAAAGATCAATTGTCAGAAGGTCAAAAACATGAAACATCAGCTAGAATAGTGCAAACTACAGCATCCTTTATAAATTAAAAACCTATTTGGAAAGATGAGAACTTCACTCCTGGCTCTAAAATCATGATGATGTGCACCCTTGCTATATCAATTTCTCCATATACATGCAAAAGATGGTTTCTTATAGCAGAGCTAAAGAAGAAAGTACAAGCTATGAAGATGTAATATTATTGTAAGATTTTAGACATATCTTGCTTAGATCGTATCACAAATGAAAAAGTTTGCAAAAGATACAAGTGTTTGGAGCACACAATGATCTCTTTAATTTGCGAAGAAATGGAAAAATAAAATGGTTTTGCCATGTATCTTGATCATCTGGTCTTGTATACTTGAAGTATCTGTGAAAAGAAGGAGGAGTGGAAGACAGATAAAGAGAAGGGAAGATAACGTCAAAGAATGGACAGGCCTTGACTTCACAGCCATAAAGAATATCTATAGAGATAAATGGAGAAGGTTGATAAGGATAGTCAGTAGTGCCCCAACGACTCCCAAGGTTATGGAATGAAGAAGAACCTGATAACTAACTAACTATGAAAGTGTTGCTTGTTGCAGTTTCCTCATATTCCAAGTCCGGCTTGTTGCAGGAGCTACTGACTTAGGTGCTCTGTGCACACTGTAAGCTGTGTGTTTCATCTGTTTTTATCATGTTTCGATATTCCAATTGTTTACGATGAATGATGATATCGTTTGGCAGGGAAAAGTTGGCAGTGTTCACTTTCTGTGTGGTTTTGCCTTATGTCTTTTGGCATGTGTTGAGACTGCTATGATGGGGACTACAGCTATCTTTCTTTTTTTGGGAGATGAGTTAGTAATTCGGATGACACTGGCACGGGCAGTTGAGCATTTATGGATTTTAATTTGTTTGCAGTGATACCGGGGCCTTCCATAACCAAAGAACCAACTGACTCACTAATTGCTGAAATGAAAAACAGGTTACAGCCAAATAGCTTTCATTAGGGAACTATTTTAGAGTGTTCTCAGCTGCCATTGGTAGTTGTGATATCAGATTTGTGTGCAGGCTACATGTAAGATGATTCATTTTTCAAAGTAAAAATACCTAAAACAGTTACAACGAAACTAAAAACTAAGTTAAACTTCCCAATTATAACAAAAAATTTACTGATTTTTAAATCTATGCTAAAACTCCAGAAAATGCACATGCAATAAAATAACTAGACATCTGACAAGATTCTGGTCAATATGGTGGATAGGCGGCAGGACCATTGAGGCTCAGTGTGAAAAGTGTTCCTTGTTGCAGTTTCCTCATATTCCAAGTCTGGCTTGATGCCAGAGCTACTGAGTTTAGTGTTCTGTGCACACAGTGAGCTGTGT
This sequence comes from Megaustenia siamemsis, assembly GCA_032433765.1. NCBI lineage: Eukaryota > Metazoa > Mollusca > Gastropoda > Stylommatophora > Ariophantidae > Megaustenia > Megaustenia siamemsis. Next base: position 12,488,632 of record JAVIAB010000073.1, read on the forward strand.
TTTTGATCTGGATCATGTTTTGGTATTCCGATTGCTTACAATGAATTATATCGTATGATGAAGGACAGTTCAGCTGCATTCACTTTCGGTGCTGCTTGGCCTTATGTCTTTTGGTGTGTGCTGTAGCTGCTATGATGGGTACTGCAGCTGCCTTTCTTTGTTTGGATCCTTCAATGAGGTGAGTTTTAATTCAGATGATTTCAATAATATGGGTGGTTGAGCAATTATTGATTTTAATTTGCTTGCAGTGATATCAGGACCTTCGACTAACCATAACTAGATATTTCTGGAAAATTTTTTTAGTAGCATTTGTCTTCTGAGCTTGTTAGTGTAAGTTTATTTTAAAATGATGTATATAATAGCATATCAATAATAACAGATACAAAACAATTAGGACAATGGTCAATCATTCAAATTAATCTATTACCTATATTCATAATTGCCTGTCTCTATTCGATACAATGGTTCATTCAATGAAGCAAAACTGTACTCCTCATCATCCATTTCTTTCACCTTCAAGCAATATGACTGAAACATACAAAACAAACCATCAGAGAAATCACAAACAAACAAGTTGAACAGATAGTTCCTATGAATCATAACTGATCAAAAAAAGTCATTAAAAGACTTTAATGGACACAGCACACAAGAAAGAGCTAATTAAAAGAAAAATCAGCATAACATTTAAAGGTAAAGTCAACATTCAAAAACCAAAAATATTCCATTTGAATTAACTGAGATTCTCTGCACGTATGGCAGTTGAAAAGCATATCATCATGTGCCATACCAGTTGGCATAGGCAATCATGTCCTTCAACAATTTTCTATCCACAGTGCATCATATCAATTCTGTTGTTGACTGTTTTCCAAGCCACAACACCAAGCTATCTAATATCTTTCCCTGTATTTTGTCAGTTGTAACCAAGTATTTCAATTTTCTTCCCCTCATGAAGTGCCAAAAAAATGTTGATTGTTCTTTCTGATGTTTTTAGGAGCTACTTTTCTGTTTTGGCCTCTTTGAAAATTTTCTCGTTGGTCTTTCTGGTTGCACAAAAATGTACAAGAAACCATCAAAGAAGGGGCAAGCTTTGATTTTAACAACAGTTTACAACAAGAAGAGAGAGTTGTGGCACTGTAGCTGCAAACAAGGACTCACAGTGTAGGCAACCCAGGTTCAACTTAGTCAAACTTTCTAGTAGGTGTAATAAAAATGTGTTATTAAATTCTCCTCTAACAAAGAATTAAGCTGCCACAAACATCTGGATTTGGAAGCACTACTTAATGATATTGAGAAAAAAAAACAACAGATTTTGCAGAAATTATAAATTTCTGACCTTTCATTTATGAAATGTGAATAATTTAAGTTGTAGCTTTTGTTTAAATTTAATAAATAGGGGACTGGTTGGTCTCAAGGCAAGACGTCAGTCTTGTGACAGAGAGGTTGTGAGTTCAAATCCTGACTATATCAGTTTGGATTTTTATTTGTGATTTCTCTCCATGGTAACCACTCCTGGTCTCAGCAATGAGGCCCCGCTTGAAACGTCAATTATCCATCGACGGAAAAAGTCTGAGTACCTCAGAAGATGGAGTTATCTGCCTCTGTGGCGACTTCGCCAAATGTGAAAATTGACAAATGCAAAAAAAAAAATCATAAATAAATAAATACAATTTTAGCCTCTCACAACAGCATAGAAGATATGCATTTTAAACTATTTCTGACATAAGTTGCAGATCTCTGTAGTGAATCACAGCAATATATATACAAGAAACATAAACATAAAATAATCAATCAAAACACAGACATGTCTTTTATACGTACTTAGTAGGAACATACAAACAACAAGAAAGATATGTCTAATAATGTATGAATTTTTAGTGTTTTATATGCATTTACTCAATTATAAAAATAAACCTTCTTGTAAAAAAATGTGATGTGAAATATCAGGTTATGATATGGACATATTTAGAAACGATCAATGAGGAAACACATAAACAAGTACAGCAAACTCACAAGGTACTCAAACTTGGAGTCTAGATACTTCTTGACTGTGAGTCTAGTATCTGGTACAGCCTTGTGTAAGAATGTGTTGAGATCACTGATCATTGGCCTCACTGTCTTCAACATACTAATGGCATATTTCTCCATGTTGCGGTGAGCATCCCCAAATCTAGAGAAGGCCTCACTTGCTGCAGCCTGAGGTTCTCTCACTCCAATGTCAGCAAATACTTCACCAAATGCTGCAAGTTACACAAAAAATGTATGACCCCACATGGTTAAATATACCAATCTAGTACAATTTAGTAAAGCTAAAGCAAAAAGGGAAGATTCTGACACAACAAAATGGACTGCAATATGGAGATGATAATTGAGGTCGCAGCTTCAGCTCTGGTGCATCAGCCAGGCCAAGGGAGAAAAGGTGTTGGTGAATAAAATAATATCCATCAATTCTAGGAACCAAACCCAGACCCTTCTGATCAGGAAACGAGCACATTAACCACTCAGCCACCGAGACTCCCTAATAGTCAAGATAGACTTTATAAATGGATTAAACAAAAGAAGGTATTATTAAAGAAGAGACTAGTTGTGTTAGGATTTACCTAATTTATACAAACTTGAAATGGTGTTAAATTGAACTCTGTCAACAAAAGTGTCTTCCCCTGGAAGCAATTTGGGAGCTGGAGTAGCATGATCACCACTTAACGGTATGCCAGTAGAACTCCTGGCTGGTTCAACCAAGCTGAGCAGATTTGAATAGACAGGTGTGAGACAAATAGTGGCACCCTGGACAAGGGCCGACAACCCTAGCGGTGTTAAATAGAACATATATTGCAGAAACATTCTATTCTCTTCATGAAAACCGTTTTATTGTAGCCGGAACATCCCCAAAGCCACTCCACCGCCCATTCCAGCATTTCTCAAAACATAAGCAGACTAATGTTCCTGTAAGGTGTAAATTACATATACATTTGTAAGCACTCCAGATAGACCAGATACCTTTAAACCTTTAGATTCCTCAGTCTCTCAATTGAGTTACTTGCGAATCATCATCATTGCACTCCGAACACGTCCATAGGTGCTCAGATCCCCTCCTTAGCAAGTCCCGCAGTGTCCAGCAACTGACAACTCCAGTTCTATGTTGGTTGATAAGTCTTCTTACACGCCCACTAAGTTTCTCATTTCTGGCTGTGCCCATCTTAACTCCCATCTCTTTCATCCGAAAAAGTGACGTGGATCTGTGTTTGTCGAAGTCCTGTGCTCTTCCCACATCTCGGATGTCCATTCTAAGCCAACCTCTCCGCTCTTTCATATCCCCGTACTCCCGCATGTCCAAGGACATAGACAAAGGTGACCTTACGTATTTTGGACTTCTGCAATGACTCTAACAATTGCATGCGTACAGAGCTCGCCTCCACTTTTTTATCATGCTCATCAAATCACTCAGTATACATAGGTGGGTGTAGTCATGTGACTCTAACCAGTTGAATGCCTTGGTCACTGCCATCGCCTCCATTGCCATGCTACTTGTGGTCATGATGTATGCACTACTGTCTTCTTTGACTATTCTGCTTGCCGAGCGTGCTGTAAAAGCCCATGCACTTCTTTGGTGTCATATTACAGATCCGTCTGTATAGATGACTGCATCTTTCTCATTGGTGTTATCGCAGATGAGACCGTTGACCTCCGCATTAACCACGACTGAGTTCTGTTCCCTATTTTTCCCGTCAAGTGTGACAATACACGAGAAGGTTCCCTTGAATGACGTAGGCACAAGTATTCACTCCTCGCCAATGTTGATATTGGTAAGCCCACAGACCTGTTTGATCACATCTTCTGCTCTGCCCACCCATGATTTGCCTCTTTTTAGCCTGGCACCTTTCCCTGTGTTGAGCACGTGGAGCAATGGATGCTCTTTATCTGCACTAATCTTCAGGTATGCTCGTGCTCTCCAGATCTTGATTCTGTCATCCATGGTTGGAAAGTCAAGAAGATACCTCATTGCTACACAATGTCTCTCAATATATATATATACACCCACAAACTCAGAATGAAGAACTATCTTGGCAATATCCTCCTTATTCAGAGTAAGACTACACTCAGTGTCAGCGGCGCCATTGAGCTATTTCATTGTCATTACAGAAACAACAGAGGAACACATTTTGCCACAGGGCAGACACTTGGAGTTTGGAGCTTGTATGAATGGCAATGGTGAAAGCCAAAGAGAAACCAGTGCCATGGATATGGTCTAATAACTAATCACAATGACCGCCATTCTGTGGACTCTGGATGTTTGACAAAAGTGAGGTGAGGCATACCAAGGACAAACTTAGCAAAGGTAATAGAAACAATAGAATATTTGAGCGAGCTAGACCTGGGATGTCATGTAAAGGAAAGCTACAAATTACATGAAGTGGAAGAATGTTGTTGCTGTTAAAAGAGGACATTGAGTGTGCTTTGAGAGTGTGTGACCAGGGAAAGAAGCTGATTTCAGTTAAATGTAGATTGACATAGAAGTGTTAGCTCTTAGATGCAATTGATATAATAGACTACAACAGCTTTCTTTATGTCCTGGTTTATGCTGGAAAAGTTGTCAGTTCTAACAGATGGCTGTATTTGGTCTTACTCATGAACAGTTCCCATCACTGGAAGGATCATGCAATTCTTACTTCATTAGCCAGTCTGCTGTGATTCAAGTTGTTTCAGTGGGGCCCATGAAAGAGAAGAAGTGAGATATTTGTTATTTTTAGGTTTAGCTGATACTCTAGTTCTCTCTCCCATAAAATGGTGCAAAATAATAAACAAACTCATTGAAGAAAAGAACATAACTGTTATGTGCTAGTAAATAACAATAACAGTTGAAGAATAAATTGAAATTAGTAAAAAGAATGGAAGAAATAAATAGTTCTTCAACTCAAAGGTGGGGGGACAAGATGCCCATCCAACAACTGAGCTGAGTGCAGTCAGTAACTCATAGCTGACTGCATGCATCAGAATTGGTGAACAACAGAACTGATCAAGACTCTGCTCCACCTCCAAGTGGTGCTCCAGGAAACAGACTATCCAGCCTGGTCAAACAAGCAAAGATTGAAGAGGGAAAGCAACTCGATACTTAACAATGCCATGCTGAAGTCAGAAGCATTAGGCAGAAATAAACCACAACACAATGCATCTATGCCCACTTAACGTCCGTTTCAGGGTGGATGGCGAAGATGACCATTCCTTTTAGAAGCTATCGGGTGAACAACAGAAAGATTTTAAAAAAAAAGAACTTAATGACAATCAACAGCTGACCTTTATGTGACTGGGACAGCTCAAAGATAGCTTTCAGCAACTTCTGAGTTTGGACAATCAGGCCCCTGTACATTGTGGCAGTTCTCTCCATTTCCTCCAACTTCTTCAGCAGACCATCTATAAATAGATGAGTGTGATTAAACAGTTTGTACAAATATGAACAAAATACAATTATACATAAAAGCAGCACAATGAGTAAACTGTACAAACTGGCCAACACTGTGCAAATCATTACAAACATCAACAACTTGTATCTAAACATAGCCGCAATAGCTCAGTGGTTAGTGAAATGGACTACAAAGGACAAGAGGTAGGGTTCGATCCCAACTGACGGCTTCCGGTTCACCCAGCCTTTAATGGGTACCGGATTTTTTTCTGGGAAAGTAAAGCGGCACGGGCGTAATATCGACCACATTACCCCAAAAATCATGTGACGAAGGTCTGTAAAATTTATGGTCACTAACACCATATTCCCTAAACGCCACTTGGCGTGACAGGGGTACTTTACTTTACTTTTTATATATCTAAACATACCAACTCTTTCTTTGTCCACAATCAGCAACTACTGTGCATTTAGATCAGCATGGGTTATGGAAAGGGTTGCACAATGCTCCAGTTTTCAGAGACAGTTCCGGTTTATAATGAAATAATTCACTGTCCAGAAAAATTTCTTCGGGACACCCATTTGTCCTGTTTTTTTTACCTGCAAAATATCTTGCTTAATTAGATTTATTTTGAAAATTCATCGGCGAGAAATTGCTAGCGTAAAGAGACGGTCTTTTTGTCACATTTCATATTTAAGCTCTTGGTTCTATTACCTAAGTTCTATTACAGCGGTAATTTAAAAACAACAGAATTACGCACAATTAACAACAACAATGTGAGATTGGCTGACCACTCGGCTGCAATGAGTTACACATACGACAAGATCAATGCAATTACCTTTCCCGGCATTTCCAAATAGCAATTTGTAGAGTTATAATTTCTAACTTCAAATCTTCTCCCACAGAAACAGAATTTTTGCTTTCATTCTTTCTGTAGTTTGGTGGGTACTGTCAATTGTCACTAATTGTGCTTGTGAAGTTGTAATATAAGCTCTTAATTTAGCATTCTATGTGTGGAATGATTTTTTTTTTCTAAATGTCGAAGAGAAAGTGTTCTTTCAAAGACAAATTTTCAGAAGAGTGATCCTTCATAAAATGAGGTAGAAGTAAGAACGAAGCAGAGTGCAAAATATGTGTATGTTACATATCTATTGCATCTTGGGGTAGAGTGGATATAACAGATCATATAGGAAATGTAAAATATAAATCAAATATGTATTCTGCAAGCAGAAAACAGGATGGATAGTTATCTTATGTCAAAATCGTCAGTGCAAGGTAACTTAGTAAAAGTGGTAAAATTAACTATTTGTAAAACATTTCAAGTCAATGTACTGCACTAATAAGAGAAACTTTAAACTTTTTTATCTTTCTCAAACCACTAAAACATGTGGTGCTAGAAAGAACTAAAAACAATCATCATCATCAAGTACCGGGCCTACCGGCGTAGGTGATCATGTCTCATGTCTTTCGATCTCGACAGTTATTTATCATTTCTGTTGTTGAAGGGAAGAACATTGCCCAATACAATAAAATAGATAATGGAATATGCAAAATGTGCAAAAAGGCAAAAGAAGACTGGCTCAGCCAAAAATGTATAGAAATAGAAACTATGGAAAGCAAACAAGACTTAAGAGGAATGCACACAGAAATAAAGAGAATGACTAATAAAAATAAAAAAGCCACAGAAGGTGGATGCATTGCAAACAAAAAAGGAAAAATGCTAACAGACAATAAGGATATTATAGATATATGGCAGGAATATATAACAGAACTATTTCATGATCAAAGGGACAAGAAACCAGTTATAAAATGTACATCAGGCTATACAATTTTAAAATCTGAGGTGGAAAAAGCTATAAAAACAATGAAAAAGGGAAAAGCAGCAGGACCTGACAGCATACAGATAGAGATGATACAGGCACCAGAAGATTTTGGCATTGAAGTGATTACAGGCATAAGCAACGACACATACCACACAGAATACATACCAAATGAACTAAAAACATCAACTTTCATTGCATTGCCTAAAAAGAATGGCGCAGTTGAATGCAGTGACTTTAGAACATTAAGCCTAATGAGCCATGTTACAAAAATCTTGCTAAAAGTTATACAAGGAAGGATTCAGGAGACAGAAGGCATCCCTGCCTTACTCCTGTTCTTATTTCAAATGCTTCTGTAATCTGTCCTTCATGCACCACACTACATTTCGTTCCTTCATACATTGTTTTTATCAGGTTAATAAACTTTATGGAGATTCCGTAATGACTCAGCAACTTTCCAAAGCATTCCTCTGTCTAAACTATCAAATGCCTTTTTGTAATCTATGAATCCAATATAAAGTGGGGATTTTAGTTCTAAACTTTGTTCAACTATTATACGTAGAGTAGTTATTTGATCAGCACATGATCTATTCTTCCTAAAACCTGCTTTTTCATCTCTCAAATGTTTCTCTATGGCCTCTTTTAGTCTCTTCAGAATGATTCTGCTTAATATTTTTCCTGGCACTGATAGTAGCATAATTCCCCTATAATTTGTGCACTCCTGTAAACTTCCTTTCTTTGGTAGTTTGATCATATAACTTTCTTTCCAGTCTTTAGGTATTTCTTCCCTCTCCCAAATTTTATCTAATAGATTATTTAGCATCTTGGTAGAGGTGTTAATATCTGCTTTGATGGTTTCCGAAGGAATTTCATCTGGTCCTGTGGCTTTACCATTTTTTAATAGTTTGATGGCTTCCATTATTTCTTCTTTGCTTGGTTTTCCACAGTTAACGAGTAACTCTTCTTCTGCTAGGTGTATATCTGGAGGATTATTTGAGCCGGGTCTATTCAAAAGTTCTTCAAAGTGCTCTTTCCATCTCTCCATTTGTTCCCTTGTATTACTAAGCAGATTTCCTTTCTTATCTTTAATAAAGGCATTGATCTGTTTGTATTTTCCACTTAATTTCTTTGTGCTGTTATACAGTTCTTTCATAATCCCTTTATTTGCTGCTTTTCCTGCCTCTTTAGCTAGTTCATCTATATATTTCCTCTTATCCCTTTTAATGCATCTTCTCACTTCTTTGTTCACCTCTGTGTAAGCTTCCTATGTCTTGGCTTTATTACTTCTCGTTTTGCTTTTATTTATGTCTGCTTTCTTGTTCTTTCTTTCTTTAATTTTATCCAGGGTCTCTGCTGTCATACATGCCTTATTCTGGCGTTCTTTTTTCCTAGTGTTTCTTCGCATGTCTCTTTCCATATATCTTTTACCTGTTTCCAATGATCTTCTATATTTATTGTGTTTTCTAGTTGTTGGAGGACTTGATATTTGTTTGATATTGTGACTGCGAATTTATCTTTAATTCCTTGTTCTTTAAGAAACCCTACATTGAAATACTTTCTACCCTTATTCGTTGTAGTATACCTTTTTAGTTTAATTTTAAGTTTGGCTATCAGAAGATGATGATCCGAAACTACATCTGCCCCTCTATATACTTTTACATCCTGTAAGGATGACTTAAACTTATTATTAATACATATGTGATCAATTTGATTTTCCGTTCTATGATCTGGTGACACCCATGTAGCTTTGTGCATTCTTTTATGTTGGAATATTGTTCCTCCTAGGCTCACTTGATTAAGGGCGCAGAAATTCACAAATATCTCTCCATTCTCGTTTGTATCTCCAAGTCCATGTTTTCCCATAATCTCTTCGAAGTCTCTGATGTCTGATCCTACTTTAGCATTTAGGTCTCCCATCAAGATTATAATATCCTTGGCTCGTCTTGCATCCATCTGACATTGTAGCTGTTTACAGAAATCATCTTTAATTAAATCATCTTTATCGCTGGTTGGTGCATAGCATTGGATAATGTGTAATTTTATTTTGTTTTTGCTTGTTTTAAATGTTGCTCTCATTAGTCTTGGTCCCACTGCTTCCCATTCTATTAGTGTCTTCTGTGCATTCCTTGATAGCATTATAGCTACCCCTTCACTATAATAATCATTATTATTAACATAATTAATTAGAACATTCTCTGGGTTTTCTTTTGCTTACAAGATATGTCCTGGTTTCGCCTCTAAGAAACCATTTTAGTCCTGGTTTCAGCTCCAAAGATTATGGTAACCCTAGTTATGAACAAACGACAGTGCATTTGAGGTGTTCACCAGATCACCATAGTTTGCTATGAAGGGTTGTTTCTGCGGTTCATATTTGTGCTATTAAGGTTTTGAGAGTGCTGCAGCCTTGTAGGTTCTGCTCTGTAGTTTGTCTGAAAGCTCCGCAGCAGCATGTTGCGAAGTCACAAAATCTTATCTTATGTAGGTATGGTCCGAGGCCACAGTGATCCACTCTGAATATTTTGGTTAACCTATCAACACTACCATACCAGTCCATATTTGTTGTCCATGTCTGTTCTATTTTCTAAACAAGTTTCACTTAGCATGTACAACTTTATTTTGTTGAGTAGAATCACATTTCTGTATATATTTTCCTCTAACACACAACAAATTACAATAGAAAATAATATAAAAGTAATAATTTTTTTTAAATTTACCACAAAAATAATTTGTACCAGTAAAGTATGCATAGCAACATACCATTGCACAAGATGGCTCTGCTGAGGCCAAGAGCATCTGCTGTGTTGGAGCTCATATTTTCAACTACCCTGTGTTTGACTTTCTTCAGAACTGAGAATAATTTTCATAAAGTCAGTAACTAGACATTCACTACAAACAGAATATGACAATATTGCAACGCTAACAATTTTACTGTAATAATATGTTTATACAATGGCTACAAACAATATTATATGTAGTAATACTATAATCCCCTGTGTATTTTACAAAATCTACTGCAAGGTTTAAAACTTATGCATTTGTGGAAGAACAAACAAGCATATGCAAAACTGGGTACAAAATATTTATAACAGTTTTTCTTTTGCAACAGGCTGCAAACTAAAGAGTGGTCATACTGGCACAATTCATAATCTTAAGTAGATTTGCAACAACAAAACTATCAAATAATGACAATTTGAAAAGAAATGAATTAGTGAAGGAAAATAAAAACAAAGCATAAGATGTTGCTGGTACTTATGGCAATATCAAATCTTCATGTTCAGAGTATCTGTGCCTTATGTTTTTTCTGTTAATTGCATTTGTTTCATGAATTATTATTTTTTTTAAATAAACTGTGTCTTCTTCATAATTTATGTTCCTTCGATTAATTACATTTCAGATAAAATCAGGTTTGGTAGATAGTTAAGATAGTATAAGTTTATAAGTTAGTTAAAACAAAAATTAAGATAGTATAAGTTTATAAGTTAGTTATAACAAAAATTGAGATAGTATAAGTTTATAAATTAGTTATAACAAAAATTAAGATAGTATAAGTTTATAAATTAGTTATAACAAAAATTAAGATAGTATAAGTTTATAAGTTAGTTATAACAAAAATTGAGATAGTATAAGTTTATAAGTTAGTTATAACAAAAATTAAGATAGTATAAGTTTATAAGTTAGTTATAACAAAAATTAAGATAGTATAAGTTTATAAGTTAGTTATAACAAAAATTGAGATAGTATAAGTTTATAAGTTAGTTATAACAAAAATTGAGATAGTATAAGTTTATAAGTTAGTTATAACAAAAATAAGATAGTGTAACTTTATAAGTTAGTTATAACAAAAATTAAGATAGTGTGTAAAATAATGAAACAAGAGCTTCATTGCCTTTCTTATTTTATAAGATGAATTCTACTGTATGTTTTATTATATATTTATATGATTTTTTAAAAAATTATGTTATTATTAAAAATGGGGGTGGGAGGGGAGGAATGTAAAAGAATGTGGTTTCATATCTACACAAGGAGAATGTCAAAGAACATGGTTTCATACTTACATAAGGAGAATGTCAAAGAACATGGTTTCATATTTAAATAAGAAAGGTGAAAGCAGTTTTCTTGGTGTAAAAAGGGGCTTTACTGTATTTATAACAAAAAACACATTTTTGCAGTCATAGCCACATTTCATTAGAAATGCACCTTCGCCCCATTATCAGCGCTCACCTATATCTAATGTCTTTCCTTGTTTAGGGTCAGCATGCAGTTTGTTGTAATTAATGGTCACCTCTTTCTGTAAGACATATTTTATTTAAGACATATTTTTAAAATCACAATGAATCAAAGATAACATCGGTACAGATATATAAGTCCTAGAAATTACCATGACATCTATGTCTTCTAAATCATCATTAAGAATCATGCTTACCGGTGTCAGTAGTCACTCTCTCCACAACTTTTAATCTATTCTAATGTTGACTTTCTGCTAAACTTAAGATTGTATCTCTTCTTTCCCGTTTCTGGTTGTCAAAATATGTTCTAACAGCTCCCTCTCATCATGTAGTACTAGCCCAAGCATTTGTAAAAGTCTCCTGATATTAGTAAGAAGTTTACTTTTTGCTTTGGCCTCTTTTAGAATGGCCTATTTTCTCTTTCTAGCTGTCAATGGTATTCTCAACATTCTTTTGTAAAATCATATCTCTGTGGCTTCCAAAGATTTTCTTATCTATTGCTTGATTGTCCAGGATTCACTTCCATATGTTAGGACTGGTTCCATATAACAATGAAGAACTCTTTTTTCTTACTTACATTGTCAATAGAGAGTTGGTAATTTTCTTACTCACTCTTCAGAATGCAGTTTTTGCCTGAGCTATTCTGTAGCACACGTGTGCTGTACACCTACCACAAGAATATGGGGTACATCTTCTATATGGTACAATTCTAGACACTTTTATAATTCAATGATCTTTTGTCAGAATTCTTGATTCTCTGGATCAACATCTATTCTTAAATGTTAAATAGATACCCCTCTACAAATAGACAACTTAAACGGTTACACAAACCTACTTCTAACAAATTTATGACTAATATATGTTAGATTTACCTTTATAGCCTGAATCATTCTTGCAACTTCACCCTTAGTGCGACCTTTGACTGACTGGCCATTGATACCAACAATCTCATCCCCTGCAGCCATGGAGCCATCCTTTGCTGCAGAAGTGTTATCAAACACCTGGACTATATACAAGCACGGGCATGATGGGGACCCACCTCCGATGCTGATACCAATCAGGTTCTGAGAATCTTTCTTGAGAGTTACATGACCTGAGGTCACTGTCATACCCCTATTCAATAAATTAAAAATCTTCTTTCTCATTTATATTTATATATGTGAAATAAGTTTTATTGTACTTAATGTAAAATATGGAAATAAAAAATACTAAGTGAGAAAACTAAACTTAGAACATTCAACTTAAATGTAGTATCAACCTATACCAACAATTGTGAAAGCTGGAAAACAACAAAAGAAACAGAGAAAAAACTAAATTTTGAAGACAAATGTCTAAGAAAAATACTCTGTGAACAATGGAATGAATTGAAGACTAATATAGAGATAGGATATAACATCTCTAGATAAAAGTTGCAAAAACTACAGTATGAAAATTAACACAGCAAAGACAGAGGCTATGAGAATAAGCAAATTAAGACACCCATTAAACATTAAGATCAAAGATAAAGAAATAAAACAAGTAGCGGAATTCAAGTATTTGGGCACAATGTTCACAGAAGATGGAAAACTAGACAGAGAAATTGACATGGGAATACAGAAGCAAATGCTGTCACATACCAGCTTTCACCATTGCTAAGACATCCAAACATTTCTGTGCCAGCTAAACAACAAATGATAAATAGCATTTTCATACAAACTTTGTGCTATGAAAGTCAAACATGGCACCTTTCTAAATCACATTTAAGAAAGATCAATACATGTGAGATGCGATGCTTGAGAAAAGTAACAAACAACACAAGAAGAGAGAATACCAATGAAACCATAAGAAAAATGGTAGCAACAAAACCCTGCCAAGAATATATAGAACAACAGCTTAAATGGTTTGGTCACCTGGTCAAAATGAATCGTTACCAATCACCATCAAGGGCGTTCTTCTCGAGAATGCATGGGAAAAGATCAAGAGGAAGACCCAGAAGAAGATGGATAGATGCAGTGACAAAGACATGTAACAACAAAGGAAAATCCACTAATTCAGATAGTTTGAGCAGCTCAAGAAAGACAAATGATATAAGCACAACGCCTTTAAGGTATGAGTGAAAAGAGAAAAGAAGAAGATAGAGATAGGAGAAATAGTCATGCAACCAATGACCTCAGCTACAATTAGGAAGAGAAGATGCACATGTGTCAGATATGTGTTGGGAAGAGGTGACAAAAGAATTTCAAAACAGGCGCAAAATGGGAAACATCAGGATACAGGAAAAGAGGAAGACCTAATGAGACACTAAAATATGCAATGTCTAGTGGTGCTGGAAGGATCAAGATAAAGACTTCATGTAAATCTACACCTGCTTTTTTCTAAGGAACCATATTTTATACCACGAGGCTATTTCCAAGCACAAAAAAGCAACAATTGTCTTCCACATTTTGATTACCTATTGCCTGGAAATGACGCTGGCTCTAAATTGAAAAGTACAATGTCAGTGAAATGCCAATAGAAATGCCCTCATAGTGAAAGGCAACTCCAAAAGTGCTAAGCTCATTCCAACAGGTTTTAAAAGAGTGTGCAACTAGGCAGTTCATTAATTCACTCGTTAAACACTTATCACATCTGCTTGTAGATCATTTGTTCTCATAGATCTCAGACAATGCATATGATCACTGTTGTTTTCCAAGTTAGTTTGTTTTTAAATGCACAAACCAGACAGGAGTAACTAACAGTCTTGCTGTGATGTCATCATATAAGCTTCAAGTCTAAGGATAAAAGTTATAGATCAGAAAATATCAAACAGGCTAAAGCTAAAAATTCTCAAATTTGTACACAGCACAAAGAATTTAACAATAATTCATGTTGGCCTTTCAACACTAGATTCTTTAACTAAAATGAATCATTTTTTTAACTAAATTCAGAGGTAAAATGTTGACTACTGTACATGAAGGGGTTGAAGTCCAGCCACAGACAGTGGGAATTTTTTCATGTATATTCCTCACACCCTAGAGAACTATTGGCAATTAAAAGACTAGAAGAGTAAACCAAAATGGCCACTGCCCAGGCAAAATTGTTAAGCAATTAAAAATCTACTAGTGATGGATGTACTGGGTTGAAAGGCACTAATATCACAGTTTGCCATAAAGTAGCGACACCAAACATTCAAGCCCATTAAAAAAGTAAATGTTGACGAATAAGACTCGTTACAGCACACCTTGTATGCCATTTTTATTATACAGATATCTTATACCACTGTAAGCAAATAGAGCAGCCAGTCCTGAACATTTTGGTATACAAGATATGATTGAACAATGAAAACTGGCAGACAAATTATTAAATTAGTTACATTTATTAATAAAAGCAAATAGTTTAAGAAAGAACAAGAGAAGATCACAACAGAGAGATACCATATTATGTCATCTTGGAGAAGGAAAAAGACAAGATACAAACATGATTCTATAATCATAAAGACAACCAATACAAACTTTTAGCAATAAAACAGTATTTCATTTACCATTAACACACATAAATCTACACATACATATATATGTAACATGTGATTTTATAATTTCAATATGTGGTTTATAAATTCACAAATTCACATTGCAGGAAGATCTTATGGTCTGTTGTTTGATGTGCGACAGGGATAATCTGATGACTAATTGTGTTTCATATGTCTGGATTTGGAGTCAAAAACAATGTCCTAACATCATCAAGCGCTACACATTTTAAAAAATATGACGATCATCATTTTCAGGAGGACGTGAACTTTCGGTCAATATGGTGGATAGTAGGCAGGAACCATTGAAGACTATGTCTGAAATTTATTCCTTGTTGTAGTTTCCTCATATTCCAAGTCCGGCTTGTTGCAGGAGCTACTGAGTTTAGTGTTCTGTGCACACAGTGAGCTGTGTGTTTCATCCGTTTTGATCATGTTTCAATATTCCAATTGTTTACGATGATATCGTATGACAAGGAACAGTTGGCTGTGTTCATTTTCTGTGCGGTTTCACCTTATGTCTTTTGGTGTATGCTGAGACTGCTATGATGGGGTTTACAGCTACTTTTCTTTGTTTGGGAGATGAGTTAGTAATTCAGATGATTCCACTGGCACGGGCGGTTGAGCAATTATGGATTTTAATTCGTTTGCAGTGATACCGGGGCCTTCCATAACAATAACAGTATGTAACATAAACTTGTCTGCTTTACATTATACTAACATGACTTGAAGGATAGGGGACAAACTAATATTTATTATTGATATACATATATATTTATATATTACTCAAAACTTGAAATATCAGCTAAAACAGTGAAAACTAACCCTTGCAAGGCTGAAATCTATCTGGAAAGATAAGAACATTACTTTTGGCCCTAAAATCAGGACGATATGCAGCTTGATTATATCTATCTATCTATATGCTGGCATAGACCCTTAAAGCAGCGCTAAAAAAATAAAAAATATGGAGATGTACTATTATCTCAGATTGTATTACAAATAAACAAAATTGCAAAAAGATACAAGCAATCGGAGTACATGATGATCTTTTGAATATTGTGAAGAAAAAACATTTTGACATAATTATATTTGGCAATATAAGAAGGTAGTTTGCCATTCCTTTCCTTCTTGGCAGTGACTGCACAAATAATCAACATTTTTCAGGATCATCATGAGGAGAGGAAAGTTGGAATACTTGGTTACAACTGGCAAAATACAGGGAAAGAGAGATTGTGGATGACAAAGAGAGAAAATACTGGATAGCTTGGTGTCATGGCATGGAAAACAGTCAACAACAGAACTGATACAATGCACTGTAGACAGAAGTTTGTGGAAGGACATGATAACCTACGCAACCAGTATGGCACATGATGATGAAGAAGAAAAAAACAAAATAAAATGGTTTCGCTACGTATCTCAATTGCCTGGCCTGGCTAAAACCATTCTGCAAGGAACTGTGAAAGAAGGAGATGTAGACTGAGAAAGAAATGGAAAGATAACATCAAAGAAGGAACAGGCCTTGACTTGGCAAAGTCTCATAGAATGACTGAAAATAGAGATAAATGGAGAAGGTAGGTAAAGTCTATCATCATGTTCCAGGGTTACAGGATGAAGAAGTGCACAATATAAGAGATATGTGAGCTTCATTGACTTTGCGATTTCTCACTGGTACTAAGGAGCAAGTGGTGGAGTGTAATGTACACATCAGTAGTATACAATGGTGTAACTATGTCGTATTTGGCCGTAAATTAACAAAGCTATATAGTGTGGTGCGCGGCGCACCACATGTACACGAGAGACAGGGGGAGTTAACCGTGACCTCTAGTCCCGGTGACCCCGAAGTGACCTGTTTATGTTTGGTGTGTGCTGACTTTGGAGTTCTTTGTGTACTTGATCGTTAGTGCTAGGTTAGTAGATTATACAACATCAATGAAAAACGATCAATATAAAACAGAAGACGAAGATATATTTTATTCTTTATTATCTAAATAGGTGTATAACATACAGTGGATATTATGTAACATTACAAACATATTTAGGACATTGAGTTAATATATAGTTCAAGGATAACAATTATTTATAGCAATGTAGTTGGTTGTCGGCTTAGCTCTATGTCATAAATAAATCATAATGGGTGAAACTGTTAGAGATTCCTGCTTAGGCTAAGCTGGTAGTGTAAAGAGTTAATATCTAAAGGCGTAGTCGAGACGTTATCATCAGCTACCTTTCTTTTTATATAGAAATAGGAAAGTGCATTTCTTGTTTGACTGTAGGAAAATATGGAATTATTTAAGACTTTGAAACCTACATTTTTCCCACCCTTAGCCTTAAACCCAGTAGCTCTACTTAGCCCCCCTAAATCTCCCTCTCTCTCTCTCTACTATTCCAGCCTAGATTTCCCTCCATTGAAACACTTACTCATTCTCTCCATTTATCCCTATCATCGCGCCTTCCTTCTCTCTCTCTCTCTCCCCTATCCTCTCTTAGACTTCTAACCTATCAGTCCACCCTCCACCTCTCCCTTTAGCTCCCCCGCCCTCCCTCATATTTTTAGCGTCCCTCCTATTGTAACACTTGATTATTCTCATCATTTATACCTAGCATCTCGCTTCTTTCTCATAGGCTTCTCTCTCTCTCTCTCGCTCTCTCTCTTCTAACCCCTACTAGACTTCTCTCCTACCATTCCACCTTTCTTCCCCTCTCTCTCTCTCTCTCTCTCTCTCTTTACCTCGCCTAGCGTTCCACCTTCATTCGTATTTTTACCTTACCGCCAGTGTAACACATTAATAACATTGAATATCAATTACAAAAAGACTTGAAATATCTACTTTTTAAAGAACCAATAAGATAAACATATGAAAAACGAAGGAATAATACCCTCGACAAGGCTTAACATACGTACTTTATACACATCACCATTAATACAACTGAAATTCTTTAATGATAACCTATCACATCGTTATGAGCTAAGAGAAAAACAGAAACAAAATTCAACTTACACCGTAAAATATTCCACTACAACACAGACCGCTAGACTGAACAGTACTATGAAAATAAACGTCCGTGAATCAAGCGCGCTTATAACACGAAGTCTCACATCCGACTAGTTTAAATATAATCTGGTAAATAAAAGTTGACAACGCTATTCCACCCTCGACTAACATCTAGGTTAACCAATCAGAGAAGAAGATTTCTATCGGACACCCATCAGCGAAATGACTGACCTCTGGATTAACTAATCAGAGAAGAGGATTACTGTTATCGTGATAACTGACCTCATTTTCAACTTGAAGTGCTGTCGAGTCTGATGCATGGGTTACTTTAAATCGATTCGGCCCCTGATACAATCCACCTAGCGGGTCAATGTGGGGGGAAATAATACAAGTGGCGGGTTACTTGAACGCGTTTTGACCCCTGATGCAATACCAGGAGTTCCATGACAGTTATAAATAGTTGGATACAACGAGCAGGAGGTTATATTCAAGGTCCAAAATGTTAGACCAAATCACTAAGATTTTACCGCCAGAACACACAAATTTAGGCTCATATTCAAAAAGTCGACCTTAAAACCCATACAAATCTACTCCCATACTCATAAAAGTTAGACACATCAAATAGATAATTACTTCAAAACTCCAAAAGTTAGAACAAATCACGCCTCGATCGTTCTCTAACATTGCCATGATCGTTCTTTAACACTGCCTCCAGCGTTCTTCGATCGTTCTCTAACATTACCTCGAGCGTTCTCTAACATTGCCTCCAGCGTTCTCTTCACAAGTTTCGGAAGGAACCATTTGTCGTACTGGGAGAAAAACGCGTTTACCTTATCCCTTTAACGACCCCTTCTAATGATGACTCGCTGAGTGTCAAGTACAGACTATCTGTATCCATTTCACAGAGTTGAAAGTCGGACCTCTCTACGAATCTATCCAGGAAGTCATAGTAAAATTCCAACATTCGCAATTTGGCGTACTGGTAGACGAAAAAACCAATCTGTGAAGGAAGATCCCACAAGATACTTCGTTTTCCAAGCGACACCTCATACAGGTCTTCACCAATAGGCGTCATGGTTTTAAACAGGGGGTTATTTACCAACTTTGTTGTATTGGCCCCCTCTTTAACATAGGTCACGTTCACGTTTCCCCAAATTCGTCAAGGTCTTCACATAGGCCGAGAAAAATATTACCACCAGATCACAAAATTTAGGCAGAAACCTAGGAGGCAAGGTCAGAAACCTAGGAGACAAGGTCAGAAACCTAGGAGGCAAGGCAGAAACCTAAGAGGCAAGGGCAGAAACCTAAGAGGCAAAGACAGAAACCTAGGAGGCAAGGGCAGAAACCAAAGAGGGAAGGTCAGAAACCAAAGAGGGAAGGTCAGAAACCTAGGAGGCAAAGACAGAAAACTAGGAACCAAAGGCTGAAAACAAGGAGGGAAGGTCAGAATCTAGGAAGCTATGTTAGACAACAAGGAGGGAAGGTCAGAAACCAAAGAGGGAAGGTCAGAAACCTAGGAGGCAAGGTCAGAAACCTACAAGGCAAGGTCAGAAACCTAGGAGGCAAGGTCAGAAACCTACAAGGCAAGGGCAGAAACCTAGGAGGCAAGGGCAGAAACCTAAGAGGCAAGGGCAGAACCTAAAAGGCAAAGACAGAAACCTAGGAGGCAAGGGCCGAAACCAAGGAGGGAAGGTCAGAAACCAAAGAGGGAAGGTCAGAAACCTAGGAGGCAAGGTCAGAACCTAGGAGGCAAGGGCAGAAACCTAGGAGGCAAGGGCAGAAACCTAGGAGGCAAGGGCAGAAACCAAAGAGGCAAGGTCAGAAACCTAGGAGGCAAGGACAGAAAACTAGGAAGCAAAGGCTGAAAACAAGGAGGGAAGGTCAGAAATCTAGGAAGCTGTGTTAGAAAACAAGGAGGGAAGGTCAGAACCAAAGAGGGAAGGTCAGAAACCTAGGAGGCAAGGTCAGAAACCTACAAGGCAAGGTCAGAAACCTAGGAGACAAGGGCAGAAACCAAAGAGGCAGGGCAGAAACCTAGGAGGCAAGGACAGAAACCTAGGAGGCAAGGACAGACAGAAACCTAGGAGGGCAAGGGCAGAAACATAGGAAATAAGGGCAGAAACCTAAGAGGCAAGGGCAGAAACTTAAGAAGCAAAGACAGAAACCTAGGAGGCAAGGTCAGAAACCTAAGATGCAAAGACAGAAACCTAGGAGGCAAGGTCAGAAACAAAGAGGCAAGGGCTGAAACCTAAGAGTCAAGGACAGAAACTAGGAAGCAAAGGCTGAAAACAAGTAGGGAAGGTCAGAAATCTAGGAAGCTGTGTTAGAAAACAAGGAGGGAAGGTCAGAACGGGAAGGTCAGAAACCAAGGAGGGAAGGTCAGAAACCAAAGAGGGAAGGTCAGAAACCTAGGAGGCAAGGTCAGAAACATAGGAGCAAGGGCAGAAACCAAAGAGGCAAGGGCAGAAACCTAGGAGGCAAGGGCAGAAACCTAGAAGGTAAGGGCAGAAACCTAGGAGGCAAGGGCAGAAACCTAGGAGGCAAGGTCAGAAACCTAGGAGGCAAGGGCAGAAACCTAAGAGGCAAGGACAGAAAACTAGGAAGCAAAGGCTGAAAACAAGGAGGGAAGGTCAGAAATCTAGGAAGGGGAAGGTCAGAAACCTAGGAGGTAAGGACAGAAACCTAGGAGGCAAGGTCAGAAACATAGGAGGCAAGGTCAGAAACATAGGAGGCAAGGTCAGAAACCTAGGAGGCAAGGGCAGAAACCTAGGAGGCAAGGGCAGAAACCTAGGAGGCACCTCGATGGACAGCTAGACAACGGAAGAATCAGAGATTATCATTATAAACTTTAGAATGGGAATCGGTTTGAAGGATATTAATACCTGATTTGATGCAATGTAGTGTGGGATATCTAGCAGACGCCCTATAGGATAATCTTGAAGTTTATAAACATAAACACTCGTACTGACTAAGGCTTCCAATAGACAAACACACACGTTTTAGAACCACTGTGTCCAATAATTCGGAATGTTTAAAATACGGAGCGCGAGCGTGCCCGCTTGAGATAAGCTCCCCCACTTGACGATAAGCCCCACTTGAGATAAGACTAGTAGTAGACAAGGGTGTTTTGAGCCGAGGTCACCTGAGATTATATCGTGCAGCACGATACATGCCAAAATGTCCAGCACGATACATGCCAAAATGTTCAAATCCTAGCTCAAATCACCCTTGTATACTACTTGTCTTATCTCAAGTGGGGCTTATCGTCAAGTGGGGGAGCTTATCTCAAGCGGGCACGCTCGCGATCTGTATTTTAAACATTCCGAAATATTGGACACCAGTGGTTCTAAAACGTGTGTGTTTGTCTATTGGAAGCCTTAGTCAGTACGAGTGTTTATGTTTATAAACTTCAAGATTATCCTATAGGGCGTCTGCTAGATATCCCACACTACATTGCATCAAATCAAGGTATTAATATCCTTCAAACCGATTCCCATTCTAAAGTTTACAATGATAATCTCTGATTCTTCCGTTGTCTAGCTGTCCATCGAGGTGCCTCCTAGGTTTCTGCCCTTGCCTCCTAGGTTTCTGACCTTGCCTCCTATGTTTCTGACCTTGCCTCCTAGGTTTCTGTCCTTACCTCCTAGTTTCTGTCCTTCCCTTCCTAGATTTCTGACCTTCCCTCCTTGTTTTCAGCCTTTGCTTCCTAGATTTCTGTCCTTGCCTCTTAGGTTTCTGCCCTTGCCTCCTAGGTTTCTGACCTTGTCTCCTAGGTTTCTGCCCTTACCTTCTAGGTTTCTGCCCTTGCCTCTTTGGTTTCTGCCCTTACCTCCTAGGTTTCTGACCTTGCCTCCTAGGTTTCTGACCTTCCCTCTTTGGTTTCTGACCTTCCCTCCTTGTTTTCTAACACAGCTTCCTAGATTTCTGACCTTCCCTCCTTGTTTTCAGCCTTTGGTTCCTAGTTTTCTGTCCTTGCCTCCTAGGTTTCTGACCTTGCCTCCTAGGTTTCTGACCATGTCTCCTAGGTTTCTGCCTACATTTTTGTGATCTGGTGGTAATATTTTTCTCGGCCTATGTGAAGACCTTGACGAATTTGGGGAAACTGTGAATATGTTAAAGAGGGGGCCAATACAACAAAGTTGGTAAATAACCTGGTAACAAATAATAATACATAAATATTATTATATGGGGAACTTCCGAGGCGATAATAGGGAATAATAGAACAAATAAGTATGTGTTAGCACTCGGAAAATTAACAGACAAACAACACAGAAAAAAAACGTGAACAAATAAGTATGTGTTAGCACTCGATCCCACTTCGGACCATATATTGTTCTTCGTTTTTTTCTGTTGTTGTTTGTCTGTTAATTTTTCCGAGTGCTAACACATACTTATTTGTTCTATTATTCCCTTGGTAAATAACCCCCTGTTTAAAACCATGACGCCTATTGGTGAAGACCTGTATGAGGTGTCGCTTGGAAAACGAAGTATCCTGTGGGATCTTCCTTCACAGATTGGTTTTTTCGTCTACCAGTACGCCAAATTGCGAATGTTGGAATTTTACTATGACTTCCTGGATAGATTCGTAGAGAGGTCCGACTTTCAACTCTGTGAAATGGATACAGATAGTCTGTACTTGACACTCAGCGAGTCATCATTAGAAGGGGTCGTTAAAGGGATAAGGTAAACGCGTTTTTCTCCCAGTACGACAAATGGTTCCCTTCCGAAACTTGTGAAGAGAACGCTGGAGGCAATGTTAGAGAACACTCGAGGTAATGTTAGAGAACGATCGAAGAACGCTGGAGGCAGTGTTAAAGAACGATCATGGCAATGTTAGAGAACGATCGAGGCGTTATTTGTTCTAACTTTTTGGAGTTTTGAAGTAATTATCTGTTTGATGTGTCTAACTTTTATGAGTATGGGAGTAGATTTGTATGGTTTTAAGGTCGACTTTTTGAATATGAGCCTAAATTTGTGTGTTCTGGCGGTAAAATCTTAGTGATTTGGTCTAACATTTTGGACCTTGAATATAACTTCCTGCTCGTTGTATCCAACTATTTATAACTGTCATGGAACTCCTGGTATTGCATCAGGGGTCAAAACGCGTTCAAGTAACCGCCACTTGTATTATTTCCCCCCACCATTGACCCGCTAGTGGATTGTATCAGGGGCCGAATCGATTTAAAGTAACCCATGCATCAGACTCGACAGCACTTCAAGTTGAAAATGAGGTCAGTTATCACGATAACAGTAATCCTCTTCTCTGATTAGTTAATCCAGAGGTCAGTCATTTCGTTGATGGGTGTCCGATAGAAATCTTCTTCTCTGATTGGTTAACCTAGATGTTAGTCGAGGGTGGAATAGTGTCGTCCAACTTTTATTTACCAGATTATATTTAAACTAGTCGGATGTGAGACTTCGTGTTATAAGCGCGCTTGATTCACGGACGTTTATTTTCATAGTACTGTTCAGTCTAGCGGTCTGTGTTGTAGTGGAATTTTTACAGTGTAAGTTGAATTTTTTTTCTGTTTTTCTCTTAGCTCATAACGATGTGATAGGTTATCATTAAAGGAATTTCAGTTGTATTAATGGTGATGTGTATAAAGTATGTATGTTAAGCCTTGTCGAGTGTATTATTCCTTCGTGTTTCATATGTTTATCTTATTGGTTCTTTAAAAAGTAGATATTTCAAGTCTTTTTGTAATTGATATTCAATGTTATTATGTGTTACACTGGCGGTAAGGTAAAATACGAATGAAGGTGGAACGCTAGGCGAGGTAAAGAGAGAGAGAGAGAGAGAGAGGAGAGAGAGGGGGGGGGAAGAAAGGTGGAATGGTAGGAGAGAAGTCTAGTAGGGGTTAGAAGAGAGAGAGCGAGAGAAGCCTATGAGAAAGAAGGGCGAGATGCTAGGTATAAATGATGAGAATAATCAAGTGTTACAATAGGAGGGACGCTAAAAATATGAGGGAGGGCGGGGGAGCTAAAGGGAGAGGTGGAGGGTGGACTGATAGGTTAGAAGTCTAAGAGAGGATAGGGGAGAAAGAGAGAGAGAGAGAGAGAGAGAGAGAGAGAGAGAGAGAGAGAGAGAGAGAGAGGGAGGGAGATTTAGGGGGGCTAAGTAGAGCTACTGGGTTTAAGGCTAAGGGTGGGAAAAATGTAGGTTTTAAAGTCTTAAATAATCCATATTTTCCTACAGTCAAACAAGAAATGCACTTTCCTATTTCTATATAAAAAGAAAGGTAGCTGATGGTAACGTCTCGACTACGCCTTTAGATATTTAACTCTTTACACTACCAGCTTAGCCTAAGCAGGAATCTCTAACAGTTTCACCCATTATGATTTATTTATGACATAGAGCTAAGCCGACAACCAACTACATTGCTATAAATAATTGTTATCGTTGAACTATATATTAACTCAATGTCCTAAATATGTTTGTAATGTTATATAATATCCACTGTATGTTATACACCTATTTAGATAATAAAGAATACAATATATCTTCGTCTTCTGTTTTATATTGATCGTTTTTCATTGATGTTGTATAATCTACTAACCTAGCACTAACGATCAAGTACACAAAGAACTCCAAAGTCAGCACACACCAAACATAAACAGGTCACTTCCGGGGTCACCAGGACTAGAGGTCACGGTTAACTCCCCCTGTCTCTCGTGTACATGTGGTGCGCCGCGCACCACACTATATAGTTTTGTTAATTTACGGCCAAATACGACTTTGTTACACCATTGTATACTACTCACATCTATAAGGTATGGTGACAGCTATACAAAAAAAAGGAACATAACAAAATACTGACATTTCAGCCTAAAAACTGCCTTCTTCAGGGAACGAGAACAACACAAAACAGACAATGAAATAAAGATAAACTCTACTGCATCTAGAATGTGTGGGACAGATAAATCAAGAAGAAATAAACAGGGATTAGAGAAGAAATGATAAAACTAAAGGGAGATGTACTACATATAGGAGGATACAAATTGATAATATGTAAAAATGAGCAAGCTCTACTACAAATAGTAAACAATTTAAAAATAAAACTGAGACTGAAATGAGCACGATCCAAAAGTTTCCAGTGAGTAGATGACTTAGTCAACAATGGAAGTGATAAGACGTGAGGGGAGGGGGGAGGGAAATAATCAGTCACGAGATTAGATGAGAAGTCGGATGAGATTGGGAGGTGATAATTTGAAGTGTGAAAAGCAGTCAAGAATGAGACAGGTACCAGGCAAAGATAGAGAAGTGTGTACTATGGAGTGGAAATATGAGCAAACAAAGCCAGACATGACTCTGGCACCAATAGGAAAAAAAACAGCATAATAGGGGTTTATGGAGGGCTGGTGTAAACATGGGGTGTTATATACGAGGAGGGATAGGATGTTATAGTCTGACAAAGTTATAAAATAGCAGCTATATGAAAATGGAATAAAAAGAAAAATAAGAGCGTATGGTAGAATTGGAATATAAAGTGATGGAGTGATCTGGCAGAAAATTTATTGATAAGTTGTAATTATTTCTTCTTCAGCAGTAATCAAACAATTTGAGAGTTTACAGGAATTATGGAAATAATACCATGAACCTATTATTCTTTATCTTTTTGTTGTGTCATATCGCTGGCACTGTGAAGTGTTGCTGACAGGAATTAGGTGTAGCCTTTGGACATTGATAGTTGAGGGGTTATTGTGATTGATTGTGGTTTATTGTTATCTTAAATTTATTTAGTACTCTGAAGTGCTTTATCTACCTTTTCCTAGGTAGTCTTTTCTCCTTATAGATGAATATTTGTATGTATTCTTCTCAGGCAGCATGCTTGTTATTTGGGTTATATTCCTGGTCAAATTTTCAAACCATTTATTTGATGTTGAGTATGGTCATTTAATCAAAATGTCCCTGGTTTTACTTAATTTCATTTTTTTAATTATATTCTTCCTTTGGTTATTGACATTTTTTCAGTCCTTGCGTTGTTTATTTTGATGTTGTACTCTTGACAGAAAGTGTTGAGTCAGCGAATGTCACATGGAAACTCATCATTATTATCATTCTCTATAGTGAGCTTTATACTTACTGTTTTGAATTTCTAAAAAAAAAAAAAGTTTCTAAAACGTTATACATCTAATTTGCCTGAATTAACTATGCCATATTTGCACTTTAAAAATACAGCCCTAAGCTTGAAATAAACAAAGCCTTAACCCACTAACCTTTACTCAGAGAACATGCACAATAACTGCAGTCTGAGTTAATTTTCTCACAGCGAAGCTGTAAACAAGGTTCTGTTACAAGAACAACATGACCTACTGCTTGGGTAACCTCCCTTTACATAAGTGCAGTAAACATTGCTTGGCTAAAGTGTAGGGGAAAACAGGGTGTTTGCTAGCTTATATTTCACATTGATTGTAGTGGAGAAGGGGTAGTTGTTAGCTTATGTCTCACATTGATTGTAGTGGAGAAGGGGATAGTTGTTAGCTTATGTCTCACATTGATTGTAGTGGAGAAGGGGATAGTTGTTAGCTTATGTCTCACATTGTAGCGGAGAAGAGAGTAGTTACTAGCTTTTGTCTCACATTGTAGTGGAGAAGGGGGTAGTTGTTAGCTTATGTCTCACATTGATTGTATTGGAGAAGGGGATAGTTGTTAGCTTATATCTCACATTGTAGTGGAGAAGAGAGTAGTTACTAGCTTATGTCTCACATTGTAGTGGAGAAGAGTAGTTGCTAGCTTATGTCTCACATTGATTGTAGTGGAGAAGGGGGTAGTTGGTAGCTCATATCTCACATTGATTGTATTGGAGAAGGGGGTAGTTGTAAGCTTATGTCTCACATTGTAGTGGAGAATAGAATAGTTGCTAACTTATGTCTCACATTGTAGCGGAGAAGAGAGTAGTTGCTAGCTTATGTCTCACACTGATTGTAGTGTAAGCCAACAATGTGCATGTGAAATGCTTGAAAACCTATTGTAAAATTTGCTGCATAAAAGCAGACCCCAAGGATGTGAGAATCAAGACATGTTATAAATACCACAGGCTAAGACAGCTATTGTAATCTTGATTGCTTTTATCTAAATTGACATAACACTGTGGATATTACATAATAAGCTATCAGCTTGTCATCATTACACTAAGGAGAGCATGTAGAAAATGGTCCTATGGAAGTACAGACACCTCATTTACCAGCTGCTTAATGCTCATACTTATGAGAATTTTACAGTTATAAACACTGATAAGGTTGTGAAAGAAAAAGATTCAACAGCTAGGTACACATTTTTAAGCCAGAAAGAGAGACTAGATCATTGTTTGGGGGTTAAGCGGAGCTTATGTGTGAAACACTGAGTTGATTTATTTACTAAAAGTTTAGCTCGAGTACTTCTATAACTTATTATTTCATTTTCAAAAGACAATAAAACTGGTATGGAATTGATTGAATGTTCTTCTCTGCCAACAGATATTGTTTAGCATACTCTGACTGCATCAATACACAATTATAGATCAAATGTTAAGTGGTTAT
Source organism: Megaustenia siamemsis (assembly GCA_032433765.1). Classification (NCBI taxonomy): domain Eukaryota; kingdom Metazoa; phylum Mollusca; class Gastropoda; order Stylommatophora; family Ariophantidae; genus Megaustenia; species Megaustenia siamemsis. The sequence goes on from JAVIAB010000073.1 coordinate 12,516,067, forward strand.
AGAACTGCTGCTATAAAAAAAAAAAGCATGTCAAACAATACTTTGAAACAGAACATGCAAAAGCTAAGAAATAAAATTGAATATATTTATTTGTTGATGATTCAGTACATGCATATGTTTAAGTACAAGGAAAGCTCAATAATATAAAGTGATGCGAACTTTAAAAGCGGGTAAAATTTTATTTTATTTTATGCTTTGATTGAACAGGTCTATTGTAGATATGAGCTTCAACCATAAGATAACTAGTTGATGAACAAAGACAACAAACTTGAAACTCTGATTATTAAAATATAGTATCAATTATCTTTTAAATGTCTATAAAAACGAAATGAGGCAATTTTAACTAGGAAAATAGCACTCCACATGTAAAATAATAAAATATAAATGATTAAAGACTCTAAAGCAATAAGATGTTAATATTTCAAGGTCAGTGTTTAAGTTGAATGCTCTAAGTTTAGCACTCTTGCTTAGTATTTTTTATTTCCATATATTGTCCAGGTTTTTAAAATTTCCTGCTGCTTTTATCTCTCTCTTTATTTCATCGTCTCTTGATCTATATTACTACCTAGATTTACATAGTGGTTTGCTTTTTCCAAAGACTGACGATTTAGGTATATATTGTCCTCTGGTGTATTTGTTATTTGTTATTTTTTTTTATTTCTGTTGATTTCAAGTCCTATTTTTTCCACCATGGATGATAGCATAGTGTGATATTTTACAAATTGCTGATAACATTAAGGAACACTATGTCATCTGCAAAATCAGATTAGCAATTAGCAACACAAAAATTAAATGCCATGAAGAACATAAGGCAAAATACAAATAAGGCAGTAAAATTAAAATTACTGAGGGCAAGTACCTTCCCGATAGCAACATAGGTAGTGAATCATGGGTAATCTCACAAACAGCAAGGTAAAAAATCATTCAAAACAAAATGCTACAGAAAATTCTTAAGATACCTTGGATAATGAAAAAGGGCAATGAAGGCATTAAAAGACTTAAACATTAATAACAACTGGCTTATAAGCACCATTCTATAGAGGAAATTAAAATACTATGGCCATGTAAAAACAAAGTGGGCTGGAAAGAACAATAATGGAAGACCTTGTTCCTGGGCAATGCATGAGGGGCAGACCAAGAAGTAGTTGGTTTCAAGACATCAAGGAGACCTTGAAAATGACACAGAAGAAGTGGAAGATCTGACTAAAGATAGAGATTCTTTTAGATGGCCTGTGGTGAACGCTCTGCAAAGTACATACAACCTGATAATGATGATGACTCTCATATTGAGACATCACATATTCAAACTTGAAAATCTGTATTGTGTATGTTTACTTCTGGTCTCTTTGTAAGGAAAAAACACCACACAATAATTTAAAGTGCCACAATGTTTTGTTTTGATAACAGGCTTTAAGTGCATAATCTGAAGTATGGTTGTGTGTACTTTAGTCAACTTATCTATCTTAGTTTTTTGGCTCAAAAATACCCATGGGTTTATAAAGTATAAACAAATAAACACTTTCAAGGGCAGTAGGACGCACCAAGGTCAGTATATTAGATGTCACTATAAAAAAAAACATGCTACAATTGCAGCCAAGAATAATAACATAACGGTTTAATAAAATGAACTGATGCCAATGACCATCAGCAATTATTCTCCAGAATAGACTAAACAAATATTGCACATAATAGAGAAATTCATAAAATAATATTGAGGATCACTGACTCCAATTTGAAATGATCTTTCTCTTCTTATTTTTCATCCAGAACAGATAAAACAGTGGGTAGATAATACTGTGGGTGGGTGGGGCAAGACACCCACCATCAAGAAGTACAATCATTTATAGCTGAATGCATCATGTATCAATCTGGTGGACAATAGAGCTGATATGGAACAACTCTCATTGTGCCTCAAAATACCAGTCTGGCCAAGCATTTGGAGGTAAAGGCGTAAAAATGTGAAGCTGCTGTAAAGCTGATGATGAGGATGAAAGGGGAAAAAAAGTGGTATACTTACAGCTTTACGTAGGTGAGGGACAACATGCATACTAGCATATGTGTGGAAACATGGGGGTATATATATATATATATACATACATATATATATCTGTTGTGTGTGTTTTTGCACGCAATTGTGTGTTCTCACATGGATATGTATGTATGTATATGTTCGTAAAGGTATTGCTGGTGCAGTTATAGTTGAGGGAACTAACATGGTCCATACTCTAGTGCCTAACCATTTCCCCACATAATTTTAGAACTCTTCCACTAATTTAACCTACACTTCCTGTCTGCCCCCATCGCCTAGTCATACCTACTGACACAGACCCATTTGCCTTTCTGACCGGATCATAGCAAACATTGCACTGAAGTTTCTTCTCATCCATTTTTTAAAGTATTTCTTTTTCAGATTATTTCATTATCATTTTGCTATGTAATGTGAATAGTATTTACTTATTTTTTTGTGTGTTGTCCATTGTTCCTAAATTTTGTGCTGTCCCTCACCTACGTACAGCTGTAACCATAACATTGTCTCCTCTCATCTTAGGAATCTAAGAGGCATCTATACAGCAAAAATGTCCCGCTAAAGGTGGATGTGTCAGGCCGAAAGGTACTAATACTGCTATTTCAATCCACCCAGCTGACATAGCTATGCTTTCTTGAATGAGTTGGCTATCAGAGTGACTATCATATGATTTATATGTGGTAGGTTATAGACACAAAATTATTCTTATATATAGTATGTTATGGACAGAAATTATTCTTAAAATTGTATGTATCAGTGTATAAACTTACATGTTATCTTCCAAGGCATAGCGTGGTGTTTATTACAATCAGCATACATTTCATCTTGATCCATTGTAGAAAGAAGTGTATATTCGTAGCTCATATTCTATAACACACTCACAATCCTGTGATGTGTAATGTCCCAGCAACAGCTTGAACTAATGTACCTTTTATTTCAATCAAACTTATAGTTTCATTTAACACAATAACAACTTAATTTAATAAAAGTTTGACAATATATTTCAAAGCCTCTGTTCAGAGAGAAGTTATCCACGACCTAAGGAGAAAAAAAAATTACAACACAATTCATAAACCTTTCCTAAACTTATCTCAACAATGAAACATCCATGCAGTTCAATTATGTGTTAACCACAGCTGGTACAGTCCATGAACAAGAAATAGTGAGACTTAACATCTGTTACACCTAATCTACATATCACACCCTTCCTAACCCCAGTATGATTATGCTAAAAGGTAAATAAACACAATCAATACTGCCTTCTGCTGAATTAAGTTCAAGCAAATGAACAATACAACAGCAATAAATCTTATTATTCTTTGTCTTTTGTACACACTTTAAGAAATATATCAAATTTAGTAAAAGATATACATTTTTAGTAAGAAAGAAATCAATCTTAGTAAGTTCACAGAGAGAATTGGCTGGTCCAAGACTAGTAGCATCCTGCAATATGTCTTGAAATGGCACTGGTGATGACCAATAAACCTTCTCTGTTAACAATTTCCTGGGAGGCTCCATTGAAGATAAAAGTAAAGTAAAGACCCTCGTCATGCCAAGTGATGTATAGGGAATATGGTGTTAGTGACATACATTTTACAGACCTTCAGCACATGATTTTTGTGGTAATGTGGTCGGTATTACGCCCGTGCCGCTTCACTTTCCCAGGAAAAAATCGGGTACTCATTTAAGGCTGGGTGAACCCGGAAGCCGTCGGTTGGGATCAAACACAACCCCTTGTCCTTTGTAGTCCAGTTCACTAACCACTGAGCTATCGCAGCTCCATCTAACCTTTAATTTTACCAGTACCACACAAGGACAATCATCATAGTTTCAAATCTTCTGTTGAAAAGGTGGCACTCCAGCCTGTGTGTAGTCTTTATACTGTTATTTAACCTGTTATTTAACCTGTTATTGTTACAGCCTGTGTGTAGTCTTTATACTGTTATTTAACCTGTTATTGTTACAGCCTGTGTGTAGTCTTTATACTGTTATTTAACCTGTTATTGTTACAGCCTGTGTGTAGTCTTTATACTGTTATTTAACCTGTTATTGTTACAGCCTGTGTGTAGTCTTTATTCTGTTATTTAACCTGTTATTGTTATAGCCTGTGTGTAGTCTTTATACTGTTATTTAACCTGTTATTGTTACAGCCTGTGTGTAGTCTTTATACTGTTATTTAACCTGTTATTGTTACAGCCTGTGTGTAGTCTTTATACTGTTATTTAACCTGTTATTGTTATAGCCTGTGTGTAGTCTTTATACTGTTATTTACCTGTTATTGTTACAGCCTGTGTGTAGTCTTTATACTGTTATTTAACCTGTTATTGTTACAGCCTGTGTGTAGTCTTTATACTGTTATTTAACCTGTTATTGTTACAGCCTGTGTGTAGTCTTTATACTGTTATTTAACCTGTTATTGTTACAGCCTGTGTGCAGTCTTTATACTGTTATTTAACTCGTTATTGTTACAGCCTGTGTGTAGTCTTTATACTGTTATTTAACCTGTTATTGTTACAGCCTGTGTGTAGTCTTTATACTGTTATTAACTCGTTATTGTTACAGCCTGTGTGTAGTCTTTATACTGTTATTTAACTCGTTATTGTTACAGCATGTGTAGAGTCTGAATACTGTTATTTATTTAATGAGAGGTAAGAAACATTTAGTTATGTATGTTGGTATTTTATCATTTGTTTGTTCACATAATGACTGTAGCAAGTATCTTGAAATCTTCAGAGATTTAGGTTAACCATCCTCCCTCTTTTATTTGCTAATTTGGCATTTTCATTTTTTCTGGAATATCTGAATATATAAAGTGCAAAATGTCATATTAACAACGTTATTTCAGACTGCAGAAATAACAAATATGGAAAAGCTAAAATTATAAAATAACAACCAAATCAGCTGGAGATAAAAGACTAATATTTTTTTTTTAGACGAAAAAGAATCAAGCAGAAAAGAACTTGTGTTGGCCAATATTATAGTATAATATATGAACCACTATAGGCAACAAATTTAAATAAATTCAATAGACACAAGCATATTTAATTTCAAAGGAAAGGTAAATCTATTAACTTTCTAGGGGGGAAAAAATCAGCCTGTGCTAACACTAGAATTAAACTGTTCAAAAGTTAATTAAATTTACACAAATTAAATTTCTATACAGAGGTTCATGGAAATAGTGTTTTGAGCACACATACATCACTAAAGTTATGGTTATGGAACACACATACAAGACTAAAGTAAACAAAACAAATGGAACATTGTAACAGAGTAAAAAAAAAAACAACACTAACCAACAAACTAAACACATTTAACTTAGATCAAAATACTTATATCTTTCTTTCTTTTTTTCTTCACTTCCTCTTGTACCCATTCAGGTGTCGAGAGATACAAAGTTTTGGTTCTCGCCTTTTTGGTGGCTTCAATCATTTCTAATTGATGCTATTGAAGCATTCTTGATATTAACTTTCAATCTTATTCTGGGTCTGCCTTTTGCCTTTCTCCTTTTCCCTTTCAATATATGCCTTGTATGGTAATGAAATACAAAGCATTCTTCTAGATGGGCAAATCATTTTGTTTGTTGTTTCCGCATGTAGTTTAGAAATAGCTCAATGACTACTCATCTATCTTATAATATTATTTATGATTGTCTTTTCTGATCACTACAAGCATTCTCCTCAGTCATTTCATCTCTATGGTGACAAGCTTTCTTTTATGTTTAGTTGTGAGTGACCATGTTTGATATTGATAGCACAATATAGGAATAAATATCTTCATCATCATCATCATGTACCCTGCCAGTTGGTGTAGCCGATCATGTCCTCCACAATCTTCTATCTACAGTGCATCGTATCAGTTATGTTGACTGTTTTCCATGCCATGACACCAAGCTATCCAGTATTTTCTCTCTTTGTCGTCCGCGATCTCTCTTTCCTTTTATTTTGCCAGTTGTAACCAAGTATTCCAACTTTCCTCTTCTCATGATGTGCCCAAAAAATGTTGATTGCTTCTTTCTGATGTTTTTAGAGCTCCCTTTTTGTTGGCCTCTTTGAGAACTTCCTCATTGGTCTTTTATCTGACCAGGGAACTTTCAACATTCTTCTGAGAAATCCCATCTCTGTGGCCTCTAACCGTCTTTTCATTGTTTGTCTACTGTCCATGATTCGCTTCCATAGGTCAGAATTGGTTCTATATAGCACTGATGAACTCTCTTTCTCATTTTTATTGACATAGATTTGTTGCATAAGATATTTTCATTTTCTTAAATGCTATTTTGCCTGAGCTATTCTGCTTTTTATTTCTGTGGTGCATCTCCCATCTGATGTAATTATTGTGCCTAAGTATTTGAAAATTGCACTTGTTTTAGATTTGTCTCATTTATTTTTATGCTGCATGATGGTGATGATTGTTTCTTCGATATAACCATTACTTCTGTTTTCTTACTATTCAGACTGAGACCTTTCTTGTTGCTTTCTTCTACTATTATGTCTATCATTTCTTGTAGTTCGTTCTCTGTCTCTGCTATTAAGACTGTGTCATCCGCATATCGCAAATTATTTATGTTGTGACCATTGACTTCAATTCCTTTTTGTCTACTATTGATCTCACAATATATTCGCTGTAAAGTGAAAACAAGTCCGGTGACAGACCACAGCCTTGTCTGACTCCTTGTTTTATATATTGGAATTGTCCTGTTTGGTTGTTAATTCGTATAGCTGCTGTTTGTTGCCAGTACATATTTTTTATGATTCGCAGATCCTTGCCATCAATGTTTAATTTCTCCAGCATATTGATTATTTCCACATGCTTTACTTTGTCAAATGCTTTCGTGTAGTCTATAAAGCACATAAAAAGATCTTTCTTTACCTCTATAGATCTTTCTATCAATGTCCTCTATATAAAATATACTCTATATAAAATGTTTCTTGGGGGTGATAGGTATTGCTTTGTTTTGAAGTATAGGGGTAGCTATCTCAATATTTAGTTTCCTTGTTGCACTGAGTGTCTATTTATCTATTTGACCATCTACAGAGAATGTTCTCTTTAAAGTTTGTTAATTATTTTATAACTTGGTATTCTATAGATATGTTTAATGTCTTCTTTTATCTTCCTATTAATATGACTTCTGTTTTTCAGTGCTTATTTTCATGTTATTTATTTTACATTCTTTATTCAAGGACAACAGGTGTTGAAGTTCTGTTTCCTTAAAAGCTATTAGGCCCCGTTCATTAGTAAAAAGTAGCTCATTTATATCTTCACCTTGTGATTTAACATGCTTGCATATTTTGTCAGTGTAAGTGATAAACAAGAGTGGTGACTATACACATCCTTGTCTTACTCCAGATGTTACTTAGAATGTTCCATTATTCACTTTAATCACAGTTCTGCGGTAACTGTATAAGCTCTTGCACATCTAATAAGGTGGTCATTTACTGGACCAATCTTCCTCCCTGTTTACATAAAACTGTTTTGCACCTACTGTATTCAATTCAGCACATATGTGAAGAGGATTACTTCCCTAGCTTTTGTTTTTCTTTGACTTTTCTCAAGGCACCAGCTGTTAGTATTCAGAGTTATCACTTCTAGAAAAGCAGCCTACTGAACTAACAACTCACTTCTACCGCATTTATGTCAAATTTTCCCTTTTTTTCTCAGATTCTGCATGAATATTGGTCTGCCTGAATTTTTTAACCAGATTTTTCTCTCCAAACTGTTGCGTTACTGGACTGTGCTCACTAGGCATACTCTGGTGAAAATGTGTGTATTTGAGTTGACATACCTGGCAGTGCCCCCTAGAACTTAGCATTTGTACATGAGACCTCCTATAATCATTGGTATATCTTGCATTTTCTCTTCTGTAATTTTGTAACTTTTAGAAAGAGTTTGATCTTCTGATATTTGTTGATCATCTTCTTGAGGTTAATGGAGCTGGCAATTTATAATTCCTCATTACTATTTAAGCATAATCACATAGTGAAGATCATAACAATATCTAAAGGCAAAAGAACTAAAACATCTATAAGAGGAAAATAATAATAATACACACACACACACAAAATAGCAAATATAAAATACCAATTTTTATGTATAATTATGCTCACTCAAAAGAGTATTCAAAGCATAATTTAACAGAATACAATGTTTGTGAACATATCCCACTGATTAAAAAAAAAAAATTCTTAAAAAATCTAGACAAAAATTTATTACACCATTAATCATTATATTTACACTTGTACATGAAGTTTCATTTTGAAAACGAATTACAAATGCTTCTCTAGAATTGAGTTGTTTCTCATAAACTTTGACTTCTCACAACTGTTTGTCATTGATACTTTAGTTCACTTGCTCATTTGTGCCCTTCTAAGGTGGTGAAATAAATGTGTTTCTTCTATTATATACACAAAGTGATTAGAAGAAGCTGTAATTAAAATTTTACATTCTTTTGTGGTTAGAAATTGAATATTTCACACGGAAACTCTCAGATTTGCCAATCTTTGATTTTTTTTTTTATGAGCATAATTTTATCAAAATATAATTGATAAATATTGACTTTAGCTAAATATGTTACATTTTGTGTGTCTGGTGTCACAAACTGAAACTATTCACATGAATATCAAATTTTAAGAATGAGGGGAAAGTACTGATCTGTGTACATCATTAATAAACACTGCCAAATATCAAAAGAAATGATAAAATGCTACTTTTAGAGGAAAACAAACAACTGTGTACTTAACTGAAAATGTTAGTAGAGTAATGAATGAAGAAAATTGGAAAAAAGGATAACAACTTTACATACAAAAGATGATTAGTCTTCATACAAGTAAAGAATAGTCACAGCTTACTGTTCGTGTTATTTTAGTAGTTTTGGTACATTTTCTCATTTCGAACATGACTTGATTATAATTCTGCTTAAAGTACATTAAAAATGATCATAAGAGATGCTATTACTTACATTTTACATTATTTCTGGTTAAATTATGGTTATTTTACGCCAGAAACTGTAAAAATTTATCACATTAAAAATTTCAAAATAAAATAATGAAATTTGAACCATTCCATTAAAATATCACAACTAACAAAATAAATAACATTTTATGATCATAAGTAAAATACTGCTTTGAGATTAAAGCAAGCTGTTGCATAGTGCACATAAAAGTATATATTGGCACCATTCTAACATAAATGATATGCATAAATAAGCAATCATGCTGTGTTATTAATTTGTCTGTACTTATTTAATACTGACATTTTAGAAATAATGGGAAAAAAAGGTCTTACATATATTCACATGTTACACAAAAACATCAAATATGTAACCAGAAGTATGAATAGAATTTTTTAAAAACTACATTTGTCAACTTAACATTTGAAAATTATATAAGTATATCATCATCATCAAGTATATTACAAACACCAAATAAGAATACATTACATTTGATTACTTACTGTATATATAGCATTGAAGCAGATCTAACAATGCGGCAAAATAATAGAAAAAGAAATGTTAAAACTGTTGTTTTTTTAAAGAACCTTCCAGGGATTGGGTGGTCTTAAGTAAGATGCAGCCTCTGGACAAGAAGGTGCCAGGTTCAAATTTCACTACAGATGGGCATTTTTTTTTTCTTCAATCAATATTTTCTTTTTGGCTATACTCCCTACATAGATTTAATGTCTATCCTCTTTATAAAACTGTGGAAAACAGCTTGTCCAGTGTGCATGCACATCAAAGAGTCCTTTGTCAACAAAAAAAGTCAAAAGGATAGGCTGCTGCCCAGGTAAAAGATTGTTTAAAATTAAAAATTTACTCTTGCTGACCGAAAGTGGTAAACTAGTGACACAACACATCCAAATCTACATAATGGATGAGCACTAAGGAGAAGAAGAAGAAACACATTTCCAAGATCTCTGTGCAGGCATCACTATCTGTTATTAAGTCCAAAAACTGAGTTTTAAATCATCTGTCAATGTCATCATCAATGCCATGCCTGCTGACATAGGTGATCATGTCTCTCCACAACCTTCGTTCTTGACAGCTATTTATCATTTCTGTTGTTGACCTTCTGCCAAGCATTCTCTAAAGCTTCTGGTATCTTTTCTCTTTGCTCTATCGCTTCGTCCCTCAATTTCCCAGTTGTCACAATATATTCCAGCTGTTCCCTTCCCATTGCATGGCTTAAAAATGATGATTGTTTCTTCCTAATATTGGAAATTAGCTCTCTCTTTGCTTTGGCCTCTTCAGAACGTTTTCATTATTCTTCTTAGCCTGGACTGCATATGGGACCTCATGCTTCGAGCTGTTATCTGAGACAGCTAGACTTTGGATCTCACAAACCAGAGATTGGAGGGAGGGTAAAGCCATGAAGAAACCATGAATTAAAAAAAAATAAAACTCATCACACTGTGTGAACCCATGATTTTCTTCAACAGGAGCTGACACTTTATCTCTAGACTACAGAGCCCCCCACCCTCAACCATCTGTATTAAACAATTCAGAGTAGATTTAATAGAGTTAGTCTGTATTTCAAACCTATTTAGTTCAAATATATGAGAGTATCTTACAGTGTGCAATATTGATGATAAGTACACAGACCCAAGATGTAGAATAAACATAGTCTAAAATGAGAGCAACTGACTGATGATGGTACAAACTACAAACCAGAACTCAACACAATGCAATATTGAAAGATTAACAGTGACTAGGCCAGTATTGAGGAACCATTTCATCTCAGGCTACTTCCATCATTTGTCACTCCTTTGGGCCGCTAGATGATCTCACCACAGGGGTCTTGTCTCTCTGAGATAGGTAACTCTATGTGATCATTTAGCTATCCTGTATGTTAGTTGTACTGTTATATTAATAAAGGCATGTGACCAAAACATTTAATTATTTTGTCCTGTCCTCACAGCTGTCACATACAATTTAAAGTTTTTATTAAAAAAACCAAATCATTACAGATGAAGTCCAGTATAATCTGAAAATAGACCACAGAGTTATATGTAAAAGAGATGTTATGGATCCAGAAGTCTGTGAGCTGATGCCCTTTGGCCCATGTAAAGGTAGATCAAATGCAATGGAAGCAGGGTATAAGTGAAAAAAAAATTGTGCCAAATAATATAGGAGTTGCAATATTAACTGGCATTATCATAGAATAAGGTTCTTGTTGGCACATGTTGCTACATGACATCAACCAACATGCTTTCAGAACTTAAGCAAATATAATTTCCAGCTAAACTTGAGGTGACCGTAAATAAAACATTTTCCATGGCCAACTATGGCTTGTTTCAGAGTAAGCCCAAAAAATTTGCCCAAAAGAAAGAATCTTAAAATATTGTATATAGCACAGAATTCTAGTTTTCTCTAGTGTTTTTCCTGGCACAAAGTATAACATGGAATTGCTAAAACATCCAGAAACCTTACTGGGCTTTAAATTAAAATACAATTTTTCAACCTTGCAAGAAATATGTAAAGGAGATATTCTGTAAACAGTCTCTGAACAAATGTTAATGTGTGAAGAGAAAGTAAAATTTAGAAAACAGCATAGGGTGTGTATCACATTGGAGACACTAAGGAAAATAGAAATAAAGAGAGTAATTAAAGTGAAAATAAATTACAGTAAAACAAGAACCATATAAGCCACAAAGGAGATGTTATAATTTGAAATAAATGGAGGCTACTATTGTCTTATTGACATACTATACCATTAATTATACTACATCATAACTGGCAATAGGGTTGCCAGATACACCGTTTTTTACGGATTTCTCAGTTTTTTTCACGTAATTTGATGACTCCGTTTTATCTTTGCCGGAGTCGCTAAAACACCATATTTTAACGCTCACGTAAATATTTTTTTTAATATCGATTAAATAATGTATAAATTCGTAGTAAATAATATTAATTAAACCATTCGGCGGTTTGTTTTGTATAATTGTTTCTGGATCATACTTTAAGTGCGCAAATTGTAGTTCCGCGCTAAAATTGAAGCGATTAAATTTCCGTCCAAGCCCACGACAAGAATCAATTTATTTCCAATCGTCGATGTGTAAACACAGTTTCACCGCTCCATCCAATTCAATCCTCGCATCTACATATTATTAGTAAGTTTATTTTAAAGTTTTTTAACATTATTTTATGAGTGATATGGATTTAAAGAAGTCTCCTCCAAAGAAGAAATTAAAATTACAACTACAACACAATCAAAGTTACCGTAAAGTGTGGGAAGAATCGTTTTCATGGGTTAAACCAGGACCTAACGAACATCGAGCTTTCTGTGTGTTATGCAGAAAAGATTTTAGTATTTCTCATGGTGGACAAAGTGACTTAAAACAACATTCAGAATCTAAAACGCATAAACTAAAAGAAAAATCTGATGATGTTAGTGTAAACAAACTTTCACATTATTTGTAAATGTAAACAATACATCAGAACACGATAATGTTGTCGCGAGTGAACTGGCTTTGGTTTATCATGCAGTCAAACATAATCAAAGTTATTCTAGCTTAGGGTGACCATTTTTTTCGGGGACATTTGTCATATATTTTACATTTCTGAGGATTTTTTTTGCTTATTTCTGAGACTGTCCCACAAAATCGGGGACGAACGATATATATATATATTTATATGTGTGTGTGGGTGTGTGCGCAAGAAATTTTGTAGATGCAAAAAAAAGATAACTTTAAATTTCATAATAACTGTTCATTTGCTGTTTGATTTTATTTTTGTTAATATTCACGGTACTTATGCGATACACGCACTTAATGACATTACAATAGCTAGTTGTGTTTCTCAATATAAAAAAAATATTTAAAATTTAAAAAATTTAAACAACATATAGATATCAATTGCAGTATTAAAGTAATGTTTACAGTACCTTATTTATACTGAAGAGGTTGTTGCCTCGGCGTGGTACTTGTTTTTTTTTGAGTGTATCTTTCTCAAGATCTCATGATTTGAAGCAAGTTTTTCACTTAAGCTTTCACACGATAAATTAATGTTATAGTTTTTACTGTTGGCGAGATACTTTGGCGGGAGATGTCCGGAAAGGCAGGGTGGGGGGAGAGAGAGTGTCTGCTTTTTTTAAAAATTAAACCCATCCCAATAGAAGTGAGTGGTGGGAATAGAAGTGACGTAGCACCGCACTTCAAGAGTTCAAAGAGCTATCTCCGACACAACGAGTCCAAGTCTTCTCTTTTATCTTCTTGCTAATGCCGCTCAGTCTGGGATAAAGAAACACAACTCAGTAACGTCCTGAGTCCTAGTGATTACTTTAAAGAGGGCCGATTCCGTATATGAACATTTATTTATTCTCTTAAATTGGGGACAAATTTCTTTCGGGGACAACTTCTACATTCCGGGGACTATCCCGGAAATCGGGGACGAATGGTCACCCTATTCTAGCTTGGACTGTGGAAATAAGCTTGTGACACACATTTTTAAAGATTCTGTGACTGCTTCAAAAGTATCATGTGGGCGCACTAAAGCTGAAATGCTTGTCAACAATGTTTTAGCACCCAGAAGTGTCAATGATTTTTTAGATACTTTAAAGTGCTCGGAACAAGGTGTGAGATTTTTTCATTGGCAACAGATGCCTCAAATAAGGGAAACAGGAAGATGTTTCCAGTTTGCCTTCGCTACTTTGACTCAGTGAAAGGAGTGCAGAATAAACTTCTGGATTTTATTGAAAATGCTGATGAACTGCTTGTGGAGTTAGTCAGCTAGTGCAGCAAAGTTAGAAAGACATAATCTTGATATAAATCACATTTCATCATATAGTGCAGACAATGCAAGTGTCAATTTTGGAATTAGACATTCTGTATTTCAATTACTTTTGAAAAAGAATGAAAATATATTGAAGGCCAATTATACAAATCACATACTTCATAATGCAATCAAGTATGCTACAGACAAATTGGATATTGATGTAGAGAGCATAGTCCTCAAAATTTACAATCATTTCTCAGTTTCAGCAAAAAGAAGAGAGGAACTGAAATCATTTTTTAATTTTGTGGAATTAGAATGGTCTGAAATATTGAAACATGTTCCAACGAGGTGGCTGTCTTTGACTCCAGTTGTAAATAGGCTTCTCCTAAATTGGGGTGCAATCAAAAGTTACTTCCAGAGTACTGATGACTGCCCAAAATTATTGAAATCTGTTTTTCTTATTGATGACCCTGAGCAAAGCCATTTTGCCAGAGATTTATTTTCACTTTGTAAACAATGTTGGAAATTGTTGGATGCTGTTAAAAACACTAGAAAGTTGTGAATTGAGTGTCTTGGGGACATTCAAACAAATGTACATTTTGAACGAAAAGCTTAAACAGAGAATAAAAGACAGTTTTTATGGCAGCAATGCAAATGAACTTATTAATGATTTGTCTGTAACACTGCAAAAAAAAATATCAAGTGATTTTAACAAATTTTACAATGATATGCTTCAGTATCCTGACAAAAGGTTTGATGTGACTGCCAATAATCCATATTCATCATTGGCAGCTTTTGCTTTGGATAAAGAAATTCATTTTGAAGATTTGGAAACTGCAGTGTGTATTCTGAAATTGAAAGATCACATATGTGTTGATGCCATGTATGAAGAGTTCTGTGACTTTCAGAGTGTTCTATGTGAAAGTATTAACAAAGATAACAGTGATATCACAAACTGGTTACATTTTTTTCTGTTTTGCCAGAAAATAAAGTGCTAAACATTTCAAAGATTGTTGGATTTTTATTTAGCATACCAGGATCAAATGCCTTTGTTGAGAGGATATTCTCCTTAATGAAAAACAAATGGAATGACACAAGAAATAGGTGTAGCCAAGAACTGATTGAAGCAGAGCTCAGAGTCATGGTTAATTTTGACAATTCATGTGCTGATTTTTTTTAATTGTCAAAAACTGATGCAAGATTATTGAAAGCTGGCAATCCTCAAGAAAATACAATTAAATGCCTCTAGAAACACTAGGTGAGAGTTTTTTAAATTTAAATAAGAAAATTGTCTTTGCAGAATATGAGCATTGTTTTATTTCTAGTTTCTGTATATAATTTTTCATAAATTTGTTTGAATATAAAGGCGAATTCATTGTCACTACCGGTAACAATATACAAAATCATTTGTTCGTAAATATGTAATTAAAATTGAAGAAAAAAAATTCAGCGTAAAAGTACTCCTTTTTTTTTAAAAAAAATCTGGCAACCCTAACTGGCAATAATGTGCGACCTAGATTGTTCTGGCAGTTACAGAGCAGAAAGCGATGACAATAGTATCCACTTGTAGCGAAGTTGGTTATAACGAGAATTCCTGATGTTTCGTAAATTTATCTAGAGTTTTCGTCACCCAGAAGTGCACAACTTTTTCAGACTTTTTAATAGACACAACAGGGAGATATCATTATTTTGCTAACATCATGGGCTACCTAACTATTATTTATTTATTTATTATTAAAAAGTACATAAAAGGTGGAAAAGGGTCTGGTCAATATGGAGTGCTTAGTGGGGAAAAGCAGACATATCAACAATCAACATCGTACAGGAACTGTCAGTCTGCATATGCTTCAAGAAATGCTGGGATGAGCAGTTCAGAAGATATGTGACTGCCTCAAATGCTATGAAACTCATTTCATGAAAAGAATAGATTAAGGTATTATTGCTTTGTTCACATCAAGGCTTCTTGATTCTTGATCCCTCTAGTGTCATTAGACAGCATGTAAGGCTAGCAGAGTCTTTCACCAATTGTCTCTATTCTGGGGAGCTGTTCTCGAGAATAGAGAGTGAATCTATGCTTGCCGACATTGCCTTCTTGTCAGAGTTCCTTTCAGTGTTTCTCAAGGTCATTCGCTTTTCCTTTGACTGATGTTGTAACCATATAAGTATTATTACAGTAATAATATGGCAGTAGAAGATGATACATACTATGTAGATAATGATAGACAAGTTGCGCTAAAATAGCAAAGTAATAATAAATCGATGTGACGTGACATGAATAAGGACAAGAGAATCCACTTAAAATACTTCCATCAGGCTAAGAACTAGAGGAAGGTAACCGTAACATGCCAACCGGATATTTCTTGGAAATGTTGACACATGAATCTCTTTGGCCATAAGGGCTTTATAAGCATGCCGCGATAGGCATATTTAGGGCACAAAAGACGAATATGGCTGACCACCGTGAAAGAGATTGGAGCCTCATCACGTACTATTTCAAAGAAAGCTATGGAGAGAAATTCTAACTTATGTCAATAGAAAAAACTTAGAAAGATCTACAAATATATACAAGTACATGGATGACCAGGAATGTTAGTTTAGTAGTCTCTTTAGTCTTTACTAAGAAGGATACTAGAGGAGAATCTTATTTAGAATCAGAACAATTAAACATAGCTATTTTAGGCATATAAGAGACAAGTTTGAAAGAATTAGGGTACATACAGGACGAAAAATATACATTATATATATTCAATACTGTCAGGCAGTTTAGGTTTAGTTATTTTTTAATTTAGTATGACATGACTAGAATGACTCTGGTAATCATCATTAAATACCAGGCCTGCTGGCGTAGGTGATCATGTCTCTCCACAACTTTCGATCTCGACAGTTATTTTATCATTTCTGTTGTTGACTTTCTGTCAAGCCATTCTTTTAAGCTGTCTGGTATCTTTTCTCTTTGCTTCCCTCTACCTCTTCGTCCCTCAATTTCCCAATTGTTACAATATATTCCAGCAGTTCTCTCTCATTACATGGCCAAAAATTATGATTGTTTCTTCCTAATATTGGAAATTAGCTCTCTTTTTGCTTTGGCCTCTTTCAGAACATTTTCATTACTCTTCTTACCTGTCCATGGTATTCTCAACATTCTTCTGTAAAACCACATTTCTACAGACTCCAGTGATTTCCTTGTGCTGTTGTCCTATTGTACATGATTCACATCCATATGTTAAGATTGGCTCTACATAACATTTAAGA
Source organism: Megaustenia siamemsis (assembly GCA_032433765.1). Lineage (NCBI taxonomy): Eukaryota > Metazoa > Mollusca > Gastropoda > Stylommatophora > Ariophantidae > Megaustenia > Megaustenia siamemsis. The sequence goes on from JAVIAB010000073.1 coordinate 12,533,046, forward strand.
ACTCTTTTTCTTGTTTCTATTATCAAAAATGGACTGCACAGCATCTTCCTCATTTTTTTGGAAGGCTGCTTTTGCCTAAGCCATTCTGCATCTCACCTCTGTCTGGTCCAGGCCGGGTAATTTTACCTGCTACTGTATCAACTGTATGCAGTAGTTCTAAGGTGACCATTCGTCCCGGATTGTCCGGGACAGTCCCGGAATTTGACATTTTTTGAACCTTTGTCCCGGATTAGCTGCCGTACCGGTTTTGTCCCGATTTTGGCATATTTTTTAGCTTTTGTCCCGGATTGATAAAAAATATTTGGGACACAAACGTTTACCAATTTTGCCATTTTGGTATACGGCGTACATTTCTTCAATTAAAAAAATATTATTCCGTTGCTGTGTAGACAATTTTGTTTATATCAAAACAGTAGAATGCGCTCCTAGTTTTAAATCTCGTATATATGGATATTCGTTGTGTTACTAACTTTCACTTTCACTTTCGCAAAAAATGGCACAGAAGCTTAATTGTAGTTTTAATCAAGATTTACAAAAGGAATACCCTTTTATAAAAAAGTCTACATCGTCATCAGACTTCACTGTAAGATGTAATATATGTTCATCCGGATTTACTATTAACCATAGTGGACGTGGTGATATTAAGAGCCACATAAATAGCGATAAACATAAGAGAGCCGTCGCTACTGCTGCATCAGGCTCGTCGTTGACAAATTTTTTTTTGACCTGAACAGGTTGTGACAAAGAAGAACAGTTAGCTGCTACAGAAGGTGCCTTTGCATATCATACAGTGATGCACAATCACACGTTTAGATCTATGGACTGCACATCAAAATTGCTTCAGGTAACTTTAGAACCAAAATATGCTTGTGCACGTATGAAAACAGAAGCTATTATTCGAAATGTGTTCACACCCCATGCTCTAAACGAGTTGAGATGTGACCTAGAAAACGTAACATTTATCTCCATACTGATAGATGCCTCCACCACAAAGAAATCAAGATTTTTCCTTTGCTTGTCAGATACTTTGATCGCAATAAGGGACTGAAAGTTAAAATATTAGAGTTGAAGTCATTGCCGGTTGAAACATCTGATATAGTAAGTAGTTTTCTTATTGACTGTCTAACTGAAAATGGTTTAGAACTGAAAGTAGTTGGATTATGTGCAGACAACACAAATTCTAATTTGGGGGCGCTGAAAGAAAAGGACAGAACAATGTTTTCACAAAACTGAAAGAAAACCTTGGACATAGTTTGATAGGTGTTGGGTGTGCTTGCCATATTTTCCACAACACTGTTCGAGCAGCTGCAGACGTATTGCCTGTTGATGTTGAAATGACTATTGCAAAAATTTATCTGTACTTCAATCATACACAGTTAGAGTTGAAAGTCTCAAGGAGTTTTGTCAGTTTGTCGACACAGACTTCCAGATGATTTTAGGTATGCACAAACTAGGTGGCTTGCGCTCTTGCCTGCTGTTGAAAGGGTTCTTTACATGTTCCTGCCTCTAAAATCATATTTTCAATCTCAAGACAGATGCCCAGTTTTTATACAGGAATTCTTTGAAAACCCACTGTCTGAGGCATGGCTTATTTTGGTTCACAGTCAGCATCCTCTTTCCACGAAGCAGTGCAGAAAGTAGAGGGACAGATGGTCACTGTATTTGAAGTCATTGACAACATCAATAGGTTGAAAGCTATCTTGGAGTCCAAGCTGGAAGACGGCTTCTTGCCATCAAGAGTTCAGATAATCCTTAAAAAGCTGGAAATGGAAGGATTTCCACGTGATGATGTGAAAAAGTTTAACGCCAGTGTTTCTTCATTTTATGAAACAGCTTTAAGTTATTTGAAGAAATGGGCTGCAAATAATTTTCAAAACCTAGAGTCTTACAGCTGGGTAATGCTGAACAGAACATCAAATTGGAAGATATTGAGAAGTCTTCATCATTAGTGAGTCAAACAGTGCCTTCAGTCGACTTTCCAGAAAATGAAATGTATGACGAATATGTCTACATGAAAACAGTTCGTTACTTCACAAAAAATTAGTGAGGAGTCTTAATAAAACATTACCAGGGCAGCGTTGGGTTGAACTAGCTTCCACTTCAGAAACAATCATGTGCCCGTTTCACATATTCTGAAGTTGGCAGAGTTCTTTTTGTGTCTACCTGGAACAAATGCTGCAACAGAACGTTGTTTTCTCTGATGAACAGTTTGTGGACAAATGATAAAACACAACTAGGTGTTGAAACTTTAAAGCCATGTTGATCACCAAAGTGAACTATGAGGGAACATGTGTCGAATTTTATAAGATGCTGCATACAAAGAAGGACATTTTACAGAAAATTCACTCATCTGAAAAGTACAGCATCTCTGTTTCACCTTCAATTTAAGTGAGTATCACTGTTTTTTTTTTTATCTCCTGATAAATTAGATGTTTTAAAATGTATGTATTATTCACTTGAAAATGACAGCAAGAAGAAATGTAATTTATTGGTGGAAAATTGAAGTAAAATTATTCCGTCCCGGAATGGGATTTCAAAAATATGGTCACCTTGCCTTAGTAGTTCAGTAGTTACGGTAGTACAGTTAGTACAACATGCGGCTGCCCTGCAGCGGCCCACGGGAGAGTAAAAGGCTAATCATAGCTTCCTTCTCCTGAACTTTTTTCTCCATACATCAATCTTATTTTCACATAAATGAAGTATTATTTCCCTGAGCTACTTTCTTGTACTTTGCAATCCAGTTACTTATTCTTTTATCCTTTCCCTTGATGATCCGGTTTGCCTCTGCCAATGTTGCTGGTTCCAACTTACGTTACTTTCTCAATGCCGTTATCTTTTTGCGCAAACTTTCATTCAACCTCCTCATATTTATGATTGTACGCTGCTTATCCATACAGCGCTCACAGTGCTGTCTGAGCCTCTTCGGGGATGGGGGTCTATCAATGGTGTCAATAGGCTGTGTACCTGAAAAGATTGTGATACATCACTAGTGACACAATCACCTGAAACAGAAGGTTCATTAGTTAGGACTACAGGCTGTATTAATTGAACAGAAACAGGCAACATTGTAAAGAGTACTGGAAATATTTCATTAAACATTTTTTCTACAATAAAGGACCATTCAAGAGTCAAGTTATTCATTTTTCTTTTAAGCACTTTATCAAAATTATGCAGTGATGACCTAAGAAGACATCATCTATAATCTTATCCTGTTCAATGCTCTGTACAAAAGCCTTGACTGTCTTTTGCACACTTGCGACAGATATCCCTCTGCGGCAGCCGATTGTGGTTTTCTCTCCCAGTAACAGTCTAGCAATGTACCTTTCTTCAAAGGATACTCTGGTTCAAAGGTTGCCAGAAAAGCTCTCAGATCAGCCACAGACTTCTTTTCTTCCATGATGAAAATTCAATTGCTAAACAGAATTGAGAATAAGAGAATTTTTTTTAAATGTTGAAAACTGAAACAAAAAAATGGCGGATTGCAAGGCTTAAATTGGTTGATGACCCTACCCGTCTTTAAATTGCAATAACTATCGACCTATGACTCTGATCATCTCAGAGTTTTCACTCACTTAAAGTAATAAGACTAACTATTTATTATAAACAATTTCATTAATAAACATGCTAACTGTCCATTTCAATTCTTCAATGAAAATACACTCTTAAAGTTGTAAAATAGACTTTATTTTTAGTCAGTCTGTGTGGTGTGTTAAAAGTGACACAACAATTAATCATGTGAATAATAAAACCAATTTCAAATTTCACACACTTGTAAATAAATAAATAATGAATCAAAATATCAATATTGCATTAAGATTAATAAGATTTCTCATTGACAATTATAATTTTTTAAATGACAACACAATATGCTTAAGTGAAAACTGAAACAAAATGGCGGACGGCAAGGCTTAAATTAGCCTGTTGACCCTACCCGTCTTTAAATTGCAATAACTATCGACCTATGCCTCTGATCATTGCAGAGTTTTTCACTCACTTAAGTAATAAGACTAACTATTTATTATAAACAATTTCATTAATAAATATAAGTTTCTTCAATATACATCAATGCAAGAAACATACCTGTTGTATTCAGATGCAAATATAGCTGTAAGAGCGCTAATGAATTGATTCGATTTTCCCGCATGCGTGAAATAGAACGAATCCCGCGTCATTTGGTATATATATAATATATATATATATATATATATATAGGCAATATCAGCCTCGTTTTCATTGGTCAGAAAAACGAATAACATACGACCGACTCTCGGACATCGGTCACTTCGACGACGCAAAAAAATTCCGAATTTGGCCGTTTTCCTGAACCGGGAGTTGCCGGACTTGAAATATCGAAGCCCCTAAAGAAGGGTACCCTGAAGTAAAACAACCCCACTGCCTTGTGGGTGAGACTATTTAGTCAAAGGCTAGCTGAGTCAACCGTAAACAACCCGACGGAAGGAAATAGAAAACCACCGTCGTAATTGTACAATCATGATCAGATATTGAGATATGAATAAAATAATGAATCGTCACAATTTTTATCTTCATCGACTCTGCTAACTTAACCCTAAATTTAAGTAAATAAATAATAATTTTACCAGGTAATTCCTAGTTTGATCAGATAGTCTTTCAGTTTGGAAGAGTGATGTCCCCTAAAATATGTCTGCCAAATACAGTGGTTCTACGCATTTTTGGCATTTCAAATTTGAGAAGGATGGAGACTTTAATATGTTTAACAATCAGAGCTCCCCATTGTTAATTAACTTACAATTTGTCCTCTTCGACCTCATATTCGAATAAATCTGCAAGTCTTGTAGCTATTGTAGCCGTCATCTTACGAGCAATTTTTGTGTTGATTGCCCAGCAGTCTGCTAGACCAACGGAAGTGCCGTAAACCACACCACTGCCCATGCGCAACGTTTGTTTACCTTTCTCTCGTTCACTTCCGCAGAGCTTGGGGGGTGTGTCCGCTTCAACAAATCAGACATGAGGAGAAGAGAATTCGTCCTTTCTCGGAAATGCACTTGTAGATGTAAACAGACTGTTTACTGCAAATTCAAAGGTATCAGTTTCTGGCTGCTTTGTTTGTTGTTATCATCAACAACTGTATAAATAAAATATGAGTCATTTGAATAATATAAACAGTATCCTACTATATCTCACATTTCTGAATCGCAAGATTTCATTATTTATGATGTTGACACAAGTACGTATGAGTCGTATGGTACGACGGTATTCCGTATAGGAATAATAGTCCAGTCGTGACTAACTTTCTAAGCTATTAAAATTAAAACGTTCCATTATAAACAATTTCACTGAACTCTTTTACACAGACGAAATCCTGAAGAAGACATAAGAGGTTTCTCTGGACTGATTGGTCAATTCAGACTACAGATTCATTGTCTGTGGAAGTGGTAACATTAACAATAGTAGTAACAAGTAACATTCACTTTCAATAGCAACATTTAATATTAAATAAGCTTGATAAATTTGAAACACTGTTTTTGAATTATAGAAAATGGATATGACTTAGATTATCACGTAAAAAAGCCCAGAAAGCATAGTACAATAATAATATAAAATTATTTTCTGTGATTATTATTTATTACCGATATTACATAATTTTATTTATTACTGATTTATTTTAACAGACAAAAAAATCACTGGAGGCTATATAAAGGTGGTTTTACAGAAGAATGTTGAGAATATAACATGGACAGCTAAAAAGATTAATGAAAACTTTCTGAAAGAGGCCAAAGCAAAGAAATAGGTAATTTCCATTATTAGGAAGAAACAATCATAATTTTGTGGGCATGTAATGAGAAGGTAATAGCTGGAATATATTGTAACAACTAGACAAATTGAGGGACGAGGAGATAGAGGGAAGCAAAGAGAAAAGAGTGAGTAGAGTGAATTCAAGACAGCTTAAGAGAATGGCTTAGCAGAAGGTCAACAACAGAAATTATAAATAACTGCTGAGATCAAAAGCTGTGGAGAGGCATGATCACCTAGCCAGCAGGCATAGTACTTGATGATAATTATTTATTTTGCTGAAATTTACTTAATTATCTGTGGTGGTGAATTTTACTTAAATATCAATATGAAGATGAGCAATTATAATTATTGTTTATTGGCTTTACTTTTTATATGTAAGTAAAGTAAAGTACACCTGTTACGCCAAGTGGCGTATAGGGAATATGGTGTTAGTGACCATAAATTTTACAGACCTTCGGCACATGATTTTTGGGGTAATGTGGTTGGTATTACGCCCATGCTGCTTTACTTTCCAGAAAAAAATCCGGTACCCATTTAAGGCTGGGTGAACCCGGAAGCCATCGGTTGGGATCAAACCCTACTCCTTGCCCTTTGTAGTCCAGTTCACTAACCACTGAGCTATCGTGGCTCCCTTCATACATATCTTTGATAATATTTATGATTTTTTATGGTAAGCCATATGCTTCAGAATTTTCCACATAGAATCTCTATGAATGCTGTTAAATGCTCTTTTGAAGTTGATGAAGATAAGTACAAAAGGTTTTTGCTTTTCTATTTAGGATGATTTTGCAGAATAACTTTGAGGCAACTGACAAAAGTGTCACGCCTCTCCAGTTGTTAAAATCTCTAAGATTGCCCTTTTTTGGAATCTTAACAATGATTCCTTTTTTCCATTTATGAGGAGTCTTCTCTGCTTTCCAAATGATGTTGAACATTTTCTAAAAATTGCACATACTGCAGCAATAAATGTAAACTAACATCCAGGGCTTTTTTCTTGAAAAAAAAAGAAAAAGATTTATTTATATTTGTTGAACGGATATTATATTTATCAAATTATATAATCACTTAAACAGACAGCTGCCTTTTATAAGAGAGTCCAGAGTCCTAGTCTGAATGAGCCATGATCACAGAAGAAGAAGAAATTATAAGCAAGGTGTTGTTGAGCAACAAGCTGAAAGCCATCAGTGAATCATAGCTGATGGCTTGTGCCAGGATTGGGGAACCAGAACTATCCAGATCCTACTCCACCTCATGAATAACTAGTCTAGTCTGGCAGCCAAGTGAGTAGGGATTGAGAGAGTAGGCAACCTTGTACTGAAAAATGTGTGAAGTCGAATATGATGGGCCAAAAAGGCGCAAATATCACTGTTCTGCTGCAAACCACAACACAATGCTTCCATGCCCATTTGCCTACGTTCGCCCGATGACTAAAGTATTCTAGAGTATTCGTAGACTGTAGAATTCCTCTTCGTCATCCGCCCTTAAAAGGACATTAAGTGGACGTATCTGCGTTGTGTTGTGGTTTGCAGTATAACTGTTATATTTGCGCCTTTCGGCCCAACACATCTGACTTCAGCACACATGCCCATTTAACATCCAACATTTTATGGGATGATGAAGTGGTCTAAAAAGCAGAATAGCTCAGGCCAAAATAGCATTTAAGAAAATGAAAATATCTTATGCAACAAATCTATGTCAATAAAAATGAGAAAGAGAGTTCATCGGTGCTATATAGAACCAATTCTGACCTATGGAAGCGAATCATGGACAGTAGACAAACAAATGAAAAGACGGTTAGAGGCCACAGAGATGGGATTTCTCAGAAGAATGTTGAAAGTTCCCTGGACAGAGAAAATGACCAATGAGGAAGTTCTCAAAGAGGCCAACACAAAAAGGGAGCTCTTAAAAAACATCAGAAAGAAGCAATCAACATTTACGGCACATCATGAGAAGAGGAAAGTTGGAATACTTGATTACAACTGGCAAAATAAAAGGAAAGAGAGATCGCGGACGACAAAGAGAGAAAATACTGGATAGCTTGGTGTCATGGCATGGAAAACAGTCAACAACAGAACTGATACGATGCACTGTGGATAGAAGATTGTGGAGGGACATGATCGCCTACGCCAACCGGCAGGGTACATGATGATGATGATGAAGTGGTCTATTCCTCTAAGTTTGGGTGAACAAAAAAAGCAAACAAATTATATTATATTATTATATTTATCTATCTATCTATCTTTCGTTCGCCTGAAGCATTGTCTATATCTGCAATGTCGTTTCCTGTATAAATGTTACTGTCTTTTGTAATTCTTGCAGTGGCCCATATAGTTTTGTCTGTAGTGTTGTATCTATGGGCCAATGGATTTTCCTCAGTCTACTATATTCAGTGCAGTCTTGAAGTATGTGTTCAGCAGTCTGGGGCGCCTGTCCACATGTACAAGTAGTTGAGGTGCCGATCTTGAATTTTGTATACATGTGACTATGGAGTCGATTGTGTCCTGTTCTGAGACGTATAATGATAACTTGTTCATATCTATTCATATTATAAAAGGCATCCTGATTTGGGGCTTGTGGTCCTCTGATTGATTTGATTATCTGTTTCTTATGATGGTATGTAACAGGTGTATCTAGTTGTGTGCCTGTTGAACCTTCCTTTGCCAACTGATCTGCTTTCTCATTTCCTGGTATTCCACAGTGAGATGGGATCCACTGCAGGGCAACCCTGTGGTGCTTGCAGAGTTCAGTCAATAAGGTCTGCAAATGTGGTAATTTTCTGGATTGTAGTGCCTGGAGTACTGATCTTGCATCTGTCAAAAACACTACAGGCTGCGGGCTAAGATTAATGTTCAGCAGTTTTTCTATTGCTAACTTTATTGCTTGTATTTCTGCATCATAATTGTGACAATATTTCCCTGTTGCTATTTTATTCATATCCCTAGTGTTATTTGGGTATTCTATATATGCACCTGCTCCCCCATTTTTTACTGCATTCTGTGCTGATCCATCTGTATACACACGAATCCATAGGTCTTGTGGGTATTCTTCATCCAGGAAACTGAGAGTTATTGTTTTTCGCTGTAGACTATTCTGTTCCTCTTTATCAACTATTCCTTTCACTTCTGTCCGTATTTGAACTGATAATCCAGATTCCTCTGTCCAGGGAGTCTGTTCTGGTATGGGCAGTAGGGGGTTAACAGCTCTTGGCATGTCTGGTGTTTGTCTACTAATACGCTTGGCTTGGTGGATAAAACTGCTTCTCTTAAGTCGTCCCAATGCAAGATTTTGGAATCGGTCCTTCATTGGATGTCTCGGCATGCAAGCAAATTTTTCTGCCTGTATCAGCACCTTTGTGTCCCTCCGTTCTCTCAGTGCTGGTATCCTCCACAATTTCTCCATCTCTAATATTGGTGTTGATTTCATTGCTCCTGTGATGACCCTAAGTGCCTGGTTTTGTACTTTATCCAGTTCTTGAAGTGTGGTGTTTGATGCTGAACACCATGCAGATGATCCATATTCTAAATGTGGGCGTATACTCTGTTGGTAAACTTTACTGAGTATTTTCCCACTCGCACCCCACGTAGTTCCACACAGCTTTCTTAGAATAGCCAATTTTCTCCTTGCTTTTTGGGTTGCCTTATTTATCTGCTGTTTCCAAGATAGTTTGTTATCAAATGTAACTCCGAGATACGTAGCCTGTATGTCTTCTTTCACAGGCTCATTGTTTATATAGATGGCTCCTGCTTTTTGTTTTGGGGAAAGAGTGAAAAGTGTAGTACTGCATTTGTCTGTATTGATGCTGATACACCATCTATTTGTCCATGAATTCAGTGCATTCATAGCTCTTTGTAACAATTTGGAGGCCACTGTTGCATACTCCTCTGTGCACCACATTACCAAGTCATCTGCATACATTGCCACTTTGATACCATGTGGTAGTTCAGTAACTAGGTCATTGATGTAGATCAGAAAAAGTGTTGGAGATAGTACCCCTCCCTGTGGAACGCCCTGGCGCAGTAAGACCTTCTTACTCTTAAGACCATCCAGTTGCACTCTGGCTCTCCTGTTATGCAGGTATGCTTTGACCCATTTGTACATCCTGCCATTTACTCCATAATTTCTCAGTTTCTTCAAAAGCCCTTCCTTCCATACCTTATCAAATGCTTTCTTTAGGTCTATCCATGCTGCTAGTACCAGTTTCTTTTCTTGAAACGCATCCTCAATTTCCTGGGAAAGATAGGTTGCCTGATCTTCGGTAGAGTAACACTGTCTAAAGCCTGCTTGTTGTGGGACAAGGAGATTTTCACTTTCCAGGTACCACTGCAGTCTGAGATTGATTATACGTTCCATTGTTTTACACAAACAGCTTGTAAGGCTGATTGGTCTATAGCTGGATGTCATTGAACCATCTTTTCCTGGCTTTAGTAATGGTATCATAATTGCTTCTCTCCATGCCTGTGGCACTTTACCTGTGATCCAGCAAATGTTGTAGATCTGCAGTAGTTTTGCTTTAGCTGCAGTTCCCAAGTTCTTAATCATTTCATTAGACACTCCATCACTACCTGGTGACTTTTTCATTTTTAATTTGGATATTGCCAGCTCTAGCTCTCTTTGTGTAATGGGTATTTCCATGACTTCATGTGCAGTCTCTTCTTGTCTTGCATTTTGTTGTTTTAGACGGGTCTCTTGACGTTTCTCTAGGCTAATTTCAATATTGTTGTCATTTGCAAAGGAGTCTGCAAGTGATTTGCTGCATGTTTACCTGTTAGAATGTTTCCATCCTTCTTCAGTGTAATTTTTGTGTTCCCTTCTGTACCCTCATCATTCAGCTGTTTTACAAGCTTCCACACTTTTCTTGTGTCTCGTTCTAGATTCATGTACTCTGTTTTCTCTTTCCAACTTCTCCGTCTGGCTTGTAGTTTAGCCCATTGAAATTTGGCTTTAGCATGCTGATAGTTATTGTGGTGTTCCTGGCAGGGGTTATTTTCTGCTTGTTTTCGAGATGTTTCCATGTCATTGTGCAGTTGCTCTAGTTCACTATTCCAGTATGGTTTGTAGTGTTTCCGTGCCCCTCTGGGTATTGTTTCACTGGCAGCTTGTATTATTAGTCTACTGAATTCATCAACTATTTTGTTGATGTCTCTGTCTGTATTTAGATCTTTGGTCAGTACACTGGTGTAATGTTGATACATTTTCCAGTCTGCCTTTTTGTAATTCTATCTGGAGAGAGTGCTGCTCTCCCTGACGGCCTCATTTTGCACCACTAAAAAGACAGGTCGGTGGTCGCTGCCTCCAAGTTGTTTCCCAACAATACGTGTGATATTCCAATCCAGGTCTGGTGAATGGAAAGCAAGGTCTGGTGTAGATGTGGTATGCCATGATCTGGAATAGAATGTTGGTGGATCTGTTGCCTGGTTTAATAGTATAAGCCCATTGTCATCCTGCCAATTTTCAAGTTCTTCACCTCTCTTGTCCATATCTTCATAGCCCCAGCTCTGTGAATGGCTGTTAAAGTCTCCACATACAATTATTCTTTCTTTTAATGTAATTGTGTCTAGTGCTAGTGGGCGGTCACTCGGACAGTAGTAGTTTAGTAGATGGAAGTCTGTATTTCCTGTCCTGAGGTGCAGTATTTGATATTCCGCCCCATCCATATACACTTCAATCTGACATGCATTAATGTTGTTCCTTACAAGAGTCAGTATTCCGCCCTTTTGTCTGTTTTTCCTGTCAGATCGGTAGCACTGGTATCCCCTAATCTTCAAGGCTATGTCGTTGTTTAGATGGGTTTCCTGCAAACAGCATATGCTTACTTGTTCTTCATGCAGGATATTTTCTAATTCTATCTTTTTACTGTACCCATCTCTTTTGCTGTTGATGCCTTCAGCATTCCAGTGCATTATTTTGAGTGGTCTTATTTGGGTTGGCCAGTAACTCTATTCTCTCGCCCCCTGACTCCACAGAGCGATTGAGAAGGACATCCAGTAATATAGGTTGGGCCCTTTCGAGGCTGAGGGCCCGGCGCTGCACCTGCCTGAGTGTCCATCACAGGGCGAGTGCCATATCGATTTGCAGTTATAGGCATGCTTCCCATTGGCGTGAGTGCGTGGCATCCTGATTTTTGTAGTGCGCCTTTTGGCTGGTTGCCTCCGACTTCAGCACTTAAAATTGCTAGAGCAGACTGTGGTCTTGCACGGGTGTAGGAAGGCCTGGCCAGTCTTGGTTTTCAGTCCCTGGTGACTGTTAAGCCCCATCCCCATGACAAGGAGCTGGCCTTGATGGGGATTATATTTATAAATGAAAATTAGAAACAAGCTGTAAATCATTTATGAGATCCAGTGATTTTGCCAATAAAACTCTAAAGAAAATTTGTTTAAAATTGAATTATACCTTAAATATGTTTCTAAATTGAGTTAATTCCAAATTGGTCATATCATCTACGATTTTATGCCTCACTCTTCAAGTTGTTGACTTGAATGCCTGCCTCTCAGGGCCAGGAATTAACATATAGTGGAGTTTTAAATTATGTAGGAAGGAACCAGTTTGATGAACTCATTGCCTTTCTCTTCAACATTCACCCTTTTAGTGGATGTGATGGATTCAGTATCTATGACTTTCAATCTTATACGTCCATCATTGGAATAGATAGATGTTTTTTTAATTGATGAACAATTTTTCCTAAGCTGTGGCCATTAGTATCCTAATCTTTTTTACTTTTAACTACATTTATAAGCAAAGTAATGTTAGCAGGCATAGAATCGTTAGATAAGATCAAACATCTTGCCCAGAATAGAGATGGATTGCAATATACACTACAAGCCCTATGTGACTTCTAACAGTGCAGGAAGGATACAAAATTAAGAATGAGAAACTAAAGTAATACAATTATTTTATAATTTGAGGATCAAAAGTGTGTTATTATTTGCACACAGCAACCTATCTTTATTATAAATGTAGCCTGTACACCAATTGGTAATTATAATTGCAGTAGTTGTTGGGTCATCATATATATGTCATAATACATGAGTCATGCAACCTTATTTTTCAATTATTAATTTACTTTCAAAATATGTCAGAGACAAGATGGAAAGAATGTGGATACATAGAGGATGAAAAATATACATTTATATATTCAGGCAACACAACAGAACATCAAAGAGGGGTAGGAATACTAATAAATTGAAGCCTTTGAAATGTGGATATATAGAAGAATAGGTAGAATTGGATGGAAAGAAAAGAAAACAAACGATGAAGTCTTAAAACAACTAAAAATGAAAAGAGAACTACTAAATACAATTCAAACAAGACTATTTTTGGGTCATGTTACAAGACACAAATGTCTACCAAAAGTAACATTGGAAGGGAAAATACAAGGTAAAAGAGACAGAGGCAGACCAAGACTAACATGGACAAGTAACATCAAAAGATGGACAAGTCAGCCTATGACAACTTGCACCATCAAAGCAAAAGACAGAGTGGAATGGTGCTCCATGGTAGCAAACCTTCATTGCAGAGATGGCACTCGATGATGATGATAATGAAAATATGTATCTCAGGGCTGTTAAAATCATAGAATTTTAACAAACTCTGTTGTGTAAAAAAAAAAAGCCATACTAGTATATAATTTCATATAGATGAATTGTCCTTCTATATTGTTAGCAGAGTTTTCTATAAATGTATATATAATACTGCTTCAAACAATCTTTAGTTAAGTCAGCTGAGTAATGTACTCTAAGAAATTAATGTATATTTTAAAAAATGACTGTATTCAGATACAGTTGAATTTTGTCAGTTTGAGGGGATGCATTATCAGATGGACTTAGAAACAAAAACTACATTATCAATGTGATTGAATTTCCTATGTTTATTTATTTTATTATAATGACTTTAAGTTTTATCCAGAGGAATTTGTAGTAGTCAAGAAACTGCATTACTTTTTAAAATTTATAATAGCTTGTACTGATTTGTATATGTGTAAGCACCTTTTAATTTACTAATTGCTTATAATCATTGGAAGAGTGCTAGAGCAGTGGTTAATTTAATGAACTAGTCTACCAAAGACAAGAGGTTGGGTTCAATCTCATTGACTGTGACTTCTATGTTCACCTAACCTAAGAGGGGTACCAGATTTTTCAAAAAGAAAGATAACACTGGATAATGCTGATAACATTGCTCAAGATTGAACCAAGGGTAAACAAAAAATAAAATTTCTGGCCAAAACATATCGTAGAGACTGCATGCATCTTTTATTTGTCAGACTCTTAGAACATCCTCCCTCCTCCCTTTTTTTCCCCAGTATGTCCTATAATTGGGGAAAGCCATAATGGTACTCTTTTTTAGTTGATAGTTTGTAAGTCAAATATGTAAGGGTAATAAAACCATATTTCCTTTATATCATTGTTTGTGGGGAGGTGGGATATGTGTATGTGTGTGTGTCTTCTTCTTCATTCTTATTTTTATATTTGTCGCTGCTGCTTACAATGTTTTAAAATGTTAAATAATGCTACACTTAAGTCAAGTGAACTGAGAAGTCTCATAACACTTCTGGATAGGTGGCCAAGCACATACGGGTGAAAACTCGTGTGCTAAGACACTGGTTCCAAGTCTCGTACTTTACCTTTACCTCTACAGAAAATAATCATTTTTATAAAATTTAATTTTCCTCACTTTGATCATTTTTCAGCTCATGAATGGCATTTCATGAATACTTAAAAGACAATTGGGTCTGGGATGAGAGCTCCAAACCTCCTGAAGTACAATTATCACCTGATCTAGAAGATGCTTACTTTTATATTGACCCAGTAATAGAAAGTACAGGAACAGCAGGTAAATCAGAAGATTTAATTGAAATTACATGGAAATATTTTGTGCTTACTCTTACACATCTTTTTAATGGGCCAATGAAAAACATAAAATAGAATCATGGTATGTAATGCTGTACAAGTATTCTTCTTCTTCTTCTGCTGTTCAACCGTTAAGTGGGCCTGGTTGCTTTGTGTTGCTAGTTTATGGCAAAGCTATATCTGTGCCTTTGGGCCTGAACATCCGTTGTTCGGCATGGTAGGGTGGATTTCATCATCATTGGGTGCCCTCTCCACATCGAAGGTTGGCTACCATGGAGCACCATTCCACTCTGTCTCTTGCTTTGATGGTGCAGTTTGTCATAGGCTGACTTGTCCATCTTTTGATGTTACTCGTCCATGTTAGTCTTGGTATGCCTCTGCCTCTTTTGCCTTGTATTTCCCTTCCAAGATTACTTTTAGTAGGCTGTTGTGTCTTTTAACATGCCCCAAAAATTTCATGTCTTGTTCTAATTGTGTTTAGTAGTTATCTTTTAATTTTTAGTTGTTTTAAAACTTCATCGTTTGTTTTCTTTTCTTTCCATCCAATTCTACCTATTCTTCTATAAATCCACACTTCAAAGGCTTCAATTCTCTGTTTAGTTGGGTGGATTCACTTAACAATTTTTGTCTGGACAGTGGCCTTTTTGGCCTGCACTTATCAACTTTAAACTCCCAAGAACAGAGGCCGACATCTCTAGGCCACCCAGTTTCCTATGTGCACATATTAAGTGTTTAAATGTTTTCACTATAATTTTGTAATCTACAACTTAAGGAGATGTGAAACTTGAGTGTGCCTCCTTATAATTATTAACTCCATTTACTTAGCAAGCAGGAAACCTACCTTTTTTTTTTATTTAAGATTTATTCAACTCAAATATGTTCATAAAGAAATTCAAAATGTGTGGATCATGAAGGTACAATGTATCTACTCATTATACTATCATGCTCCATTGTAGTGTTGTTGTTTAACTTAATGTTGCCTACATAGACAGCATGGGAGCCATGATAGCTCAGTGGTTAGTGAACTGGACTACAAAGGACAAGAGGTATGGTTCGATCCCAACCGACGGCTTCCAGTTCACCCAGCTTTTAATGGGTACCTGATTTTTTTCTGGGAAGATAAAGCGGCACGGGCGTAATACTGACCACATTACCCCAAAATCATGTGCCGAAGGTCTGTAAAATCTATGGTCACTAACACTATATTCCCTGTACGCCAATTGGCATGACAGGGGTACTTTACTTTACTTTACTTTACTTTACATAGACAGCATGTAAGCTACCTCATTGCACTAGATATTGTGACTGTGACAGTGTCTGGATTCCTAAACCATAGTCATTCACTTACATCACATGCTATTGTTATGAAGACATGTAGTCATTACTCCATGTTTGCAAATACCATATTTTTATAGTTTTTATATATGCCAGTTGTTGTTTATTTTTCCACGAATTTATAACAAATTCCAAGTAATGCATCTGTGTAAAGTATGCAGTTATATGTTACTCCATAATATTATAATTTCTTATTTCATACAGTGTTAAATTAGACTTCAGACTGGAATGACATCATTGGAGACGGGGTATTCCCATATCTGCTCAGCATCCATTCCAGCAACTAACAATTTGTTTATCCTGATAGTTCATACTGTTGTAGTGAACGTGCTGCATTTTGAAAAAAGTGTGTAGCTCTTGATGCCATTGTCATCATTGTAGGTCATCGCAGGCAGCAGGACTTTCATGTGCCCATGCCAAATCTATGTAAACTTTAGATCAATGGCCTCGGTAGCCTAGTTGGGTAAACCACCTGACTAGGTTATTGACGTTCGGACAACCTGCGTTTGAAGTTTGCTGGAAGCAGTTTGAATTGTGCTCGTGGTTGGAAAAAAAATGCCCCCACAATCGACCCAGCTGCTGGCAGAAATGGGTACCATGGTATTACTCTGCGAAGGTGAGGAATGCTGCCTCACATCATGAGTTTCTATTCTTGGGGCGACACTATCCAGAAGTCTCAGAACACTTCTGCATAGGTGGCTGAGCACATATGGGTGAAAACTTGCATGCTAAGATGCTGATTCAAGTCTCGTACTTTACCTTTACCTACATGTGCCCCAAGAGTTGCTGTGCCCAATAAATGAAATCAGGCCTCCACTTAGGTGAAACACTTGATTCAATCTATGTCCAGCTGGTTGTGAATTTGCCATTGAACACAGATCACATATCCTGTCCCAGGGCAAAGCTAGGGCCTGGTACCATTCCTTTTCTCTTAACAGTCATCATTCATAGAACATATCTCCACATGCCACTGCCACAACCATGTTAACTTTGTGATCAGGTGAATGCGATCAGACCACCGCTGTCTTTGAATTTGAAAATCCATACCAGAAAGAATCATTTGAAAATATACTGCAGCAAAATATCCCTCTAGTCCAGGGCCTGATTTGACTAGACAGCCATCTTGGCCTACAGCACCAACCAGAAGTGTTAAATTAATGTGATTCCAAGAGGATTATCCTTTCTAAAAGCAAGAAAATATATGCTGATAAGAAAAGGGAAACTGTATACATTCAAAATGAACAAAACTGAAAATTGTGTTGAATTCATAAATGGAATGGTTCAGTGTTGAACAATTATAAACATTGATATATTTCTTATTGCCTCACAGTGTCATCTCACATGATATTATTTAGTGTTAATTAAAATTTTTTTTTTTTTTTTTCGGTAGCTGTTCGAGGGAACAAGGGTTTCTTTCAAGGAGAACATTACTGGGAGGTAATCTTTCTGGAACCTCCAGCTGGAACATCTGTTATGATTGGAGTTGGTACAGGCAAGGCCTTACTAAAATCAAAACATTATCAGTATGTCAATCTTATTGGTGAGTTGTAATGAGCTTTCTAAGTCTGTGCCTTCAGTACTGTAATGTAATCAGCCATAGAGTCTATAAGTTATTAATAATTTAATTTGGTTATTTGGCTTAGTTATGGAAGACCCCGGTATCACTACAAATGAATAAAAACCTGTAATTGCTCAACCGCCCATGCCAGCGTAATCATCCAAATTAATATCTCATCTCCCAAACAAAGAAAGGTAACTGTAGTCCCCATTGTAGCGGTCACAGCACACACCAAAAGACATAAGGCGAAACCGCGCAGAAAGTGAACACAGCCAACTGTTCCCTGTCATACGATATCATCATTCATTGTAAACAATTGGAATATTGAAACATGATCCAAATAGATGAGACACACAACTCACGGTGTGCACAGAGCACTAAACTCAGTAGCTCCTGCAACAAGCCGGACTTGGAATATGAGGAAACTGCAACAAGGAATACTTTTCATGCATAGCCTACAATTGTTCCCACCGCCTATCCACCATATACCGGAAGTTCACGTCCTCTTGAAAATTATGATCGTCATTTTTATTTTAATGTATAGCGCTTGATGATGTCAGGCCAACGTTGTTGACTCCAATTCAGAACATACAGACACACAGCTAGTCGTCAGATTATCCCTGTCGCACATCAAACAGACCATAAGATACCAACAGTATGTAGCGTACGGCCGATCTAGAGATAAACGATGAACCCAATGTAATTTAATGTTCGAATATAATATCTCTTTTACTCATCCTTTATTTGTTGGGTTGAGAGGCCATTGAAGCATAAATGTTTGCCACCAACAATAACCATCTGCCTGAGAGTAGACTGCACCAAGACTCTTCCCATTCTTTGCCATTTTTCTCCACTTCCTCTCACAGCTCCATACAATTTTGCTTGCTTTAGCCAATCATTTTAAATACAATAAATGCCCTTATCACCTCAGTTTATGTTTTTTCACCAAAGTAAAAAGTTTGTTGCATTGTTCAACTTAATATGGTATGCTTTTTTTTTGTTTTTAGATGCCATATTGTCTATTTTTCCTCTTTTCTCATTAAAAAAAAATGTCTACGAGTGTAACATATATGTTATTACAAATTGATCTCGGCTCTCTGTAGTTATTATTTATATAGTTTGAGGTGGGTTAAAACTCCAGAAGGGTCAAAAGTTTTTTTTCTATCAGGAGTGAAATAAAAACTCAGACCTGAACACCTCATGGCGACTGCACTGATATTTATTCTCCAGTACAACAGTTCCCCCAGCAAACCCTAGTAATGGGAAGATGCTGTAAAGATAGTTTAGTTTCAAGCAAAACTTGAAAGTTTTTTTTATTGCCTCAACATTTTCATCCCTTGTGCTGTTTAAATCCTAAAAGACTAAAGAACTTTCTTGATTTTAATAATTGTATGCTATTAGAACAGTTAGGTACTTCTTTCGTAAGAAGTGACCTTCAGATTTTTACAACTTTTAAGAACAAATGTTTCAAGTTTCATAATTTTCATGTGTATTCTAACTTGAACTCTTAGGCCAAGATGATCAAAGTTGGGGCTTATCCTATAAAGGCAAGATCTGGCACAATGGTATCTGTAAAGACTACTGTAAGCCATTTTATGATGCAGCAACTGTGATTGGGGTTCTTCTCAACATGTACAACAGAACACTAACATTTTACAAGAATGGAGTCAGTCTTGGAGAAGCATTCACAGGACTTTGCACATCTCTGGAGCCGTTATTCCCTTTGATAAGCTCAACAGCTACAGAAACAGAACTTGGACTTGGCCTTAGGGCCTGCAGATATTCAACCTTACAGGAGAAGTGTTTCTTTAGGATCAGAAACAGTGTGAAGGATATTGACAATATTGATAACCTACCTGTGCCTAATATTATAAAAAGTCATCTAAGAAAGGTGGGATGATAGTTTACTTTGTGCTGTTAACATTGTTCAAGCATTGCAAGTTGTGAAAATATATTTAAGATTATTTATTTTAGTGAAAGCTAATCAAAATTGAACAAAGATTGTCTTCAATGAATATTATTATATTCTTGTATATTTTACTACATTCATATAACATCAAAATATATGTGTAAATCAAATATAAGCCTATATGTTATCATTAATTACAGGAGTGCATTAAATTTGTTAAACTAACTGAATTTTTTTTTATATGCTTTGTATGGTAAGGAACTGTATGGCATTCTTTCTAGATGGGGAAAATCGTTTTATTTGTTTCTGTAAACAGTTTAAGATTGGTTCAATGCCCACACTTTCTTTTATTGCATTTCTAATTCTGTTTCTTCTGGTCACTCCAAGTACTTTTCTTAGATCTCTCTTCTCTGTAGTGGCAAGCTTCCTTTTATGTTGAGTCATATATGACCATGTTTGGCACTGACAGGACATGGGAATGAATATACTCTGTATAATATGTTTCTTTGTGGTGAAAGGTATTGCTTTGTGTTCAAGTTTTGGAGTAGATGTCCCAATATTTGATTTGCACTGTTGCATTTGATGTCTTTTTCTTTTTATATATGTGTTTGTGTGGGGGTTTACACTCTTTTTATTCCTTTTTTTTTTTAAACGACTTCCTGTCTCATTCTGCATGTTTCAGTGACCTCTTCACTTCCATTTCCCACCATCCCTAGTTTTTGCTTTTCTTCTACTCATTTTCACTTATGGAATCACCCTTTTTCAAATTTGTTGCTACATATCATTTCATTTTCTGAGTAACTGACATAGCTGAACTTTCATTTCCATTCTATTCTATTATTTTCATGGAATCAGCTTCATTGCAGTCCCATATGCATCCCCATATTCTCTCCACCACCCACTCCAACATTTCTCAAAGCATATACAGACTGATTGTTCCTGTCAGGTGTTGATTTTAGATACATCTGCTTTTTAAACTAAGCACTCTAGATCGACCAGATCCCTTTTCCACCTTTAGACTCCTTAGTCTTTCAATAGATACATTATTGTCCCACCCATTCTCCTCCTTTTCTATTAAGAAATTAAATACAAACTTGGTGATGTCTGCTTTGTCGAGAGTAAGGCCACACTCAGTGCCAGAGGTGCCAGCAAGCTTGTCAGCTATTTCGTTGGCATGTACACCCATTTCCAATTTACTACAATTCTTGTTACTTGTAAACAACAGATAAAATGGTTTGGTCACGTGACACTGCAGAAAGATCAAAACACAACACAATGAGCCCTCAATAAACATTGCAAAAATACCAGACCCAAGGGTCCAACACGAAAAAGATGGATCGATGGAATACTAGAAGCACTTGGAAACATAACAGCAGCTGAGGTGAACAGAAGAGCAAAAGACCGCAAATTATATATCCCCTCGACGCTGAAAGGCAAATGAAGAAGGAAAGAAGAAGAAGTTGTTACTTGTTCATTTTTCTCATACTTTTATGATTTGTAATCTTCTTTGTTTGTGTTTTTTCCCTACTGAAGACCTTTTTCATTAAAACATTGTTTTTGTTCAGTCCTGTAATATTGTTATCTTGAGATGTGGCACAACTTTATGTTAACTCTTATAACAGTGTTTGCAGTTGAAGATGATGAAGGGAGCTTGAGGCAAGCTTATCATCTCTTCTCTCTGATGTACTTTCATGTGAGGGTCAGTGCGGTTACAATTTTAGGTGACAACCATTAGCGAAAGCTGTAACAAGTTCATGTCTTCTTTCTTCAGACATTCAGTGGTGAATTCAGGATTCTAACTTCTACAAAATATATCTTGCCTATATATCTATATATATATAGTTCATGCAATTTTGACTTTCAGACCGTAAGTTATCAAAAACGTTAAACATCTGTCTCATCCTATGCACCTGCAGTCTGTCTCCCAGTCAGAAGTTGTGAAAGTTTCATCTGGCGGATTACTCGTTTGTAGAATCCGGAGGTGTCTAGTCTGCTGCCAACTGTCTGCACCTGTTCAATTGTATTACCACCCATACTTAAACATGCATCCCTTCTGTATATTTTTTGTTTTCTCCACCCAATATTGTTACAATATATCTGCAAAGCTTTAACATACATTATCTATTTCTTTTATTCTGTAATTTGCAATTTTGTCATTTTATTTTATAATTTTCTATGTAGTCAGCTTAGAATTGTCTAAAATATATTCATACTATATGAAATAGCATTTATTATACAGTTTTGATTAGTTACTTAAAATTTTATGACATATTATGACACTTTCATGCATTGAAATTTGTGAATTTATTTGTCAATATTTGTGATATTTTTACACATATTTTTACAATATATTTATAATGTTATTAATCCCACATTGTTGTCCTACCAATGCCAGACCTGGACCCTAGATGCAAGAACAATAAGAAAATTACCTCTACAGAGATGAAATGTGTTAGACGAATGACAGGAAACAGTCTGAGAGATAAGATCAGAAATGAAGAACTGAGAAAAAGCTAGGAATAGCCCCAGCCATAGAATATATAAGGAAACAACAGATAAAATGGTTCGGCCACGTGACAAGGCAGAAAGAACAAAACACAACACAACGAGCCTTCAACAAACGTTGTGAGAACACCAGACCCAAGGGTCGACCACGAAAAGATGGATCGATGGAATATTAGAAGCACTAGGAAACATCACAGCAGCAGAGGCGAACAGAAGAGCAAAAGACCGCAAATTATATCTCCCTTGACGCTGAAAGGCAGATGAGGAAGGAAAGAAGAAGAAGAAGAAGAAGAATCCCACATTTTAAATGGTTTATTATCTTTTTTATTTTCTCAAGTAAGAAAACTTCAGAAGTGTTCACTGATGAGGAAATGTTTCACCAAATATCTCAAAGAATTTGTTCTTTTTATCACAAAAGATAATACATACTAACAATCAGACATAGAGATCTAAAATATCAGTACTTTTTTGTCTCACTATATTTCAAAATATAGATTAGTCAAAAGCAACTGTGAAGTTTCCTTTTTTTACCTTTAAATAAAAGAGAATGATTTTCATGCCATGTAGTCAAAGGAATAAAATATAGATAATTTTTATTTAGTAAAATTAACAAAAATTTATGAAAATATTAATACAAAGCTTAGTAAGAAATCTGATTGCAGAAGTGTGAGTTCAACCTGCTATCGTAATCCTTGGTCAAGCATGTACATCATCCAGCAAAGGTCTTCAATGGATGGAAGGTTTTGATCATCTGAATTATGGCTCCAAAGAATTTTTCTCACGCTAAACTTCTGAAATAGCACATGAAATAACACTTCAAATAACAGATCTGATACAGGCAAGTAGTTGACATTAAAAAATCTTTTAGTGAAGACATTGAGTTCAAGATGCCAGACGTACCTTGACAGAAATTGGTCAGAGACTCATAGCTAACAGCTTGATCCAGAATTAGTGGCATCAGCTGATCTAGTAACAGACTGACCAGTCTAACCAAGTGAAAGGTAACCTTGTGCCCAAAAATATCATGCTGGAGTCAGATGTGTTGGTCAAAAATACAGATATCATAACTTGCTCTAAATCACAACACATCATTGCCAATTTAATATCCTTTTAATGGTGGTCTTTATAGAACAAATACTTACTTATTGCAGCAGAAGAAGAGGCAAATACAGAATTACACTGCCCAAAATAAAATCACTACAATAGATAAAGCTGATTTGCCCACTGGTCATCTCAGTTGTGGTTATGATTTTTTAAAAAAGTAAACTAAAATGTTTCAGCAAATAATCTTTTCGCCCGTGTGTTACCGGGGCCTCATTATGAGGGAGGTAAAGAATAGTGACACTGTGACCTTCCAGGTATGTCGTAAGAGGCGACTAAGGAGGTTGATCGATGGCTTGACAAGCCTGTCATTGTAAAAAGTATTGTTATGGAAACAGAGCCATAGATTTTAGAGCAGTGATCTCTGCAATATGTGCCATTTTGGCACGCATGGTTTCTGTTTTTGAGATTGTGGTTCTGCCCTATGTGCCGTCTTCGGCTCAAAAGGACAATAGATAGATAGAGCTAGATAGAAATAATCTTTTTGCTTTCACTTTAAATATTTATTTTAATTAATTTTGTTATATTGTGAGTAGTTGCTACTTTATGTTGCTAGATGAAGCAATTCTCATAAACCAGAGTGAGGTGATGACTCTTCTTTACTTCAAATCCAGTCACTTTGCTATGAAACTTGATCGCTATAATTGGTTTTATCAACCATCTCTGAACCCACTCTTGCAGAGAATGATGATAATGTGGTCTTTATCAAAGCTGATCAACGAACACATAATCATTACCTACTTGATTGCTATTTCAAATCATCTTGGTGTTTACAATTTTCAATGTAATACTTACATATTGTTGCAATGTATATAAGATGGAGAGCCTAGAGGTGTTGTGGTTAGTGCACTTGCCTGCCAACCTGAAGGGTAGTAGTTCAAATGCCTGTTGCAGCAAAACTTTATTCTAACTTGAATGGCTTTTGAGGTGCACCCAGCCTCTTTAAATGGTACCAGAGATATTCTCAAGGAAGGAAAGGCAGAAAAGAAAGGCACTGACCACCCCAACTCATGAAGCTGAGGTTTAGAACAATCTAGTCACTAACATTTCATTATCCATTAGTACAAAACACTTTGTTATGTGACTAACTTTATATATTAAATATTAGATCTGATATCAGCAGTTGAAATCTCTGTCATGATGGTTTACTTGTGACCACTTTGTAAATACTATCATTGTTCTTGTAAAAGCTCAGTGTGATGGCCACTTACACAAAATGTATATTAAAGATATTTACTAATAAATATGTAATTGTTCAATTTATTATTGTTTATGTGTGTGTGTGTGTGCTTTTGTGTGTGATAATAAAAAGAAAGAGAAGATTCACAATGGGAGAATTTGGAATAGAAATAATTTAATAGCTATTGAATTAATTTTGCAACATCAAATATTTACCAGACGATCTATTAAATCTGTATTCATAGCTCTACAAAAGAAACCTGGTGCAATGGAATGTGAAAATCATCATACAATAAGTTGTATATACTTATGTAACATCAAACATGATTCTGGCACTTCTATCTCCTCCCATTTTAGATTGCCAGGACATAAGAGCTCTGATGACTTCCATGTTACTGCCATCATCTCTTGTTCCTCTATACCCATAGCCGGTTCATGTTGAAGAACCGACTCATAGCCCACTTTGGTACTCTCCAACAAAGAAGATTAAACTCTTTTCTTTAATCTCTGGTCCCCTCTCCATGACTTTCCTGTGTCCTATTCCTTCATGCATTATCTTTATTACCTCTCTTGCTCTTCTTCCCCTTGCCACCCCTATCCTCTCTTTCTTTTATTCTTCCTCCCATTTTCTTTGCACCCTATGGGACACCTCCTTTCATTTTTCTAATTTTAATTGTATGGCTCCTTTGGTCTAATTAAATCCTACATGTTCTATTGTCTATTAATCTTTTAACCAGATTTTTTAAAAAATCCTGGTCACTGTCTTTTCCAACATTTTTTAGAGTTGTGTAGTTGTGTATTCTAACTCAAAATTTTGTGTTTAATGTGTGTAGTTTGTTTGATTTACCTGATGAAGGCTTTTGAGGAAACATTGTAGCTTGACTCTTTCCATTAGTTTAGCTGCTCAAGACTATTTTATATTTATTTTGTTTGTTTTTTTTTTAAGCTATAAACACAGTCCCATATAGTATTTCATTTTTATTATAGTTGATATCTGTGCTTATCTCCTCCAAAAATGTAAAAACATATCTAAACTTCACTCACCTCACAGCAAAGCACTAGAAAAATGACTAGGTGTTCTGCAAGTGGCTACCTATCCCCCCCCCCCATCTCTTCTCCCCCCCCCCCCAATCACCAAGCCCCGCTCCCTAGATAACAGGACTTAATTGTTTGTAACTTTTTCCCTTTAGGGTTACATGAAGGACGCAGGCAACACTTCCAACTGCCAAGAATTCTTTGATGTTTCCAGAGTGCACTTGGGACCTCCTGTTTCTCCAATTTATCTGAGTGATCTTGATAATGGATCGCACTAATCTGAAACCAGGAAAGGTGAAGCCACAAGGAAATCACAGATTCGAAGAGAAAAATCCACAATGACTGTGGTACCCGGGACCTAATTGTACAGAGGCTGACGACCTTGCTCTAGACCACCCGGTCCTCCTGAGAGATGATGTCTCAATATGCTTTGGGCCTTATGGCGGCTAAAAAAAATTGTTACTTGTTCCTTTATGCAGTGTTGAAGAATGAATAATTTTTTTAAAGTAACCTTGGTGTTCTTTTTCCATTTGCTCATACATTTATTCTTGACAAACCTCTTTAACTTATAGTTATACTTGTATTAGGCTGACATAGTTTCATCATCATTATCAGATACCATGACTGCTGACATATGTAATCATTATATGCCACAACTTTTGATCTCGACAGTTATCTATCATTTCTGTTGTTGACTTTCTGCCAAGCCATTCTCTAAAGCTGTCTGGTATCTTTTCTCTTTGCCCTCCCTCTGTTTTTTCATCCCTCAATTTTTCCTTCCCAGTTGTCACAATATTTTCCAGTTGTTCCTTTCTCATTACATAGCCAAAGAATGAGGATTGTTTCTTCCTAATATTGGAAAATAGCTCTCTTTTTGCTTTGGCCTCTTTCATAACATTTTCATTACTCTTCTTAGCTGTCCATGGTACTCTCAACATTCTTCTATAAACCACATTTCTACAGATTCTAGTGATTTTCTTATTTGTTGTTCATGATTTACATCCATATGTTAAGACTGGCTCTACATAGCATTTAAGAACTCTTTTTCTTGTTTCAATTGTCAAAAATAGATTATACAGTATCTTCCTCATTTTTAGGAAAGCTGCTTTTGCCTGAACCATTCTACATCTCACCTCTGTTGTACATAACCAACATATGCAACAGAGATGGAAAGAATATTTTGAGGACCTGTTAAACATAACAACTACAAATAAGACAACAAAAACCACGCTAGAACTCACAAATACTGAACCCAACATCATGAAAGAGGAAATTGAAGAAGTAATCAAATATGCACCAAGAAACAAAGCACCGGGGAAAGATAACATACCAATAGAAATAATAGCAGCAGCAAGTGAAACAGGAGTGACATGACTACACAGAATATTTAATGCAGCATAGCACCAACAACAAGCCCCAGAAGACTGGCAACAGGCAATCATCGTACCAATATGGAAAAAGAAAGGTAGCAAAAGAGACTGCAATCGTTATAGAGGTTTATCTCTTCTCAGCCATGTAGGAAAGCTATACGCCAAAATCTTGGAAAAAAGACTGAGACCAATAATAGAACTACAGTAAAGCGATTCTCAAATGGGGTTTCGAAAAAAAACAGGATGTACTGACGCTCCATTCTCATTAAAACAGCTTGCAGAAAAAACGACAGAACAAGACAGGGGTGCGTACTATCACCCCTACTGTTTATTACATACATGGACTATATATGCAAGCTAGCCAACCCATCAGAGACAGAGGAGATCAACGAGCTTTTATTTGCCGACGATCAGGCACTAATACATGAATCACACGAAGGCACAAAATACAACATGAAAATCAACATCAATAAAACAGAAGTCATGAATGTCGCCAAAAAAACAACAGAACATCAACATAACTATAGAAGGCAGGCAACTAAAACAAGTAGAGGAATTCAAATACCTAGGAAGTTTAGTGACACACGATAATTCTTAAACAGCAGAGATAGAATCAAGATGCAACAAAGCTTGTCAAATTATTGGACAATTATCACCATTATTGTCCAACAAGGTAATAACTCTGGAGGCAAAACGAGCACTATACAATACAATCTTCATCCCAAACGTTGTGCTGCCAATGCCAGACCTGGACCCTAGATGCAAGAACAATAAGAAAAATAACCTCTGCTGAGATTAAATGTGTTAGACGAATGACAGGAAACAGTCTGAGAGATAAGATCAGAAATGAAGAACTGAGAAAAAAGCTAGGAATAGCCCCAGCCATAGAATATATAAGGAAACAACAGATAAAATGGTTTGGCCACGTGACAAGGCAGAAAGTTCAAAACACAACACAACAAGCCCTCAATAAACGTTGTGAGAGCACCAGACCCAAGGGTCGATCACAAAAAAGATGGATCGATGGAATATTAGAAGCACCAGGAAACATAACAGCAGCAGAGGCGAACAGAAGAACAAAAGACCGCAAATTATATCACCCCTCGACGCTGAAAGGCAGATGAGGTAGGAAAGAAGAAGAAGACCTCTGTTGTTCATCCACCATCTGAATTTAGCATTGTTCCCAGATATTTAAATTCATTTACATGTTTTAATATTGTTCCACTTGTTTTTATTGTGCACTGCGGAGATGTCTTTTTCTTTGTTGCTACCATTGCTTCTGTCTTTTTGCTATTAAGGTTGAGTCCCTTATTTTTGCTTTCCTTCACTATAATGTCTAACATTCCCTGTAATTCATTTTCACTTTTGGCGATTAAGACTGTATCATCAGCATGCATTAGATTATTTATATTATGAACTCTAATTGTTATTCCGGGCATGCCCCTTATGGATCTTAAAATAATCTCACTATACATATTAAATAAATCTGGTGACAGCAAACAACCTTGTGTAACACACTGTTTTATTTGTTAAAACATTCTCAGTTAATTTCCAGTTCTTTTGGCCTGTGTTTATTTGCCAGTACATGTTCTTTATTTTTCTTAGATCTTTGCTGTCAACTTTTATGCCTTCTACAATTTTGATTATTTCTTGGTGCTTTACTTGGTCAAATTCTTTGGTATAATCTATGAAACATAGGTATAGATCTGTTTTCACTTCTATGGCTGTTTCTACTAAAGATCTTATGGTGTATATGGCATTGTTTGTACCTTTACCTCCATCAAAACCACACTGTTCATCACTAATTTCTGGACTGATTTTGTTTTGCACTCTTCACATGATGATTCTTAGTCATGTGACTCATAAGGCTTATTGTGCGATGATCATTCGATTCAATTATACCAGATTTCTTTGGTAGGGATATTAATATTGATTTTAGCAGGTCGTCTGGTTATATATCCCCTATTGTAGATATCATTCTCTCTCTCTCTCTCTCTCTCTCTCTCTCTCTCTCTCTCTGCCATCAAGGCTCAATCAGAGTGGGATTCCAGACTGTCTCATGAAGTCAGCTGTCTGTTTCAGCTATTCGATTGCCCCATATAGTTTCTCTTCCAGGGAGGTGGGTGTGGACCACATTGCTCTTCTCAGATCTGTGTACTGGGGGCAATCCTGTAGAACATGTTTTGTAGTCATATTCTCCAGTGTACAGTGGCATAGGCTGGTTGTACCTATTTTGAATTTGGCGAACATGTGATTCCTTATTCTAATGTGGCCAGTGCGTAGGCGAAGTATGATGACTTGATCCCTCCTTGATAGTTGGTGGTATCCGTCACTCTCGTTATGCTTTAGGTGTTCTCGTTTCCATTTTTCATGGTACTGACCTTTGAGGATGGATTTGGCTTCATTACAGCTGAGCGGATGGTTCTCTTGTGGTAATCTCCCTCCCTATTTAGCTAATTGGTCTGCGCGTTCGTTCCCGTGTATATTACAGTGTGATAGTATCCATTGAATGACTACTCTCTGGAAGTTATTGCATAGTTGGTCCAGGGTTGTTCTCAAGTCATCTAGTTCATTGTTCTTGGAGCTTTTTAGGGCTGATAGTACTGACAGTGCATCAGTCAGAATCACTAATTTATTGTGCATGTTATTTTTGTGTTGAGTAGCCAGTGTTGCAGCATCTATGAGGGCCTCAGTTTCTGCTTTAAAGATGTTTGAGAATTTCCCAGTAGCTATTGACTTGGTGATCTCGTCCTGGTTATTCCGCGTCAAGAACACACCAACCCCTCCATTTCTGGTGGCATTTGTAGCAGTCATCTGTATATATGTGGGACCAAGAGTCCTGTGGGTAGGTATCGTGTATGTGTTTTTCTGCAACGTGTTTTCTTTCTGTGTCTGATTAGGTGCCTTTTTTATGATTCCTGTTATATTTTTCTAACGTTCTGGTATTTTATGTTTCCCATGAGGAGACATATCAGATGGGCCCAAGGGTTTCGGTATTGTTTGGGAAAGTACCGGGTCTCCAGTAGTTAGTTCATTGGCGATTGCAGCGAAGTTGCTCCTCTTTAGTCGTACAATTCCGAAACCAGTTATTCTTTGGTGCATGGGGTGGCTAAGGAGCCTTCTATATTTCTCCGCTTGTTGTAATACTTTAGTGACCCGTCTGTCATCTAAGGGTTGTAAACCTGTTACTGTTTCTAGAGTCTTGATAAGTGTAGATTTCATAGCACCAGTGATGATACGAGTAGCTTGGTTCTGTGTTCTGTTAATTTTGCTACGGTGTGATTTGGAAACCATAGCCTAGGCTGTGACTCCATACTCTAGGACTGGTCTGACTCTTCCTACGTATAGTCGTTTCAAGATATTGCTGTCTGCTCCCCAGTCCGTTCCTGCCAATTTCTTCATAATATTAGTTCGTTTTATTGCTTTTTTTGTTCTTGCTCTTTCTATCTGATTTTTCCAAGTCATTCTGTGATCCATGGTGACGCCGAGATATGTTGGGTTTTAGACAATAGGGAGTGTATGGTATTTTATCTTTAAGTTTGCAAAGAGTGTGTTTCTTGATAGGCTGAAAATTGTATATGTAGTTTATTGTTTCGTTAATTAGTAAGAACCAGGTGTTCGTCCATTTTTCAAGTTCACTTAGGGCATCGTGTATCTTGGAACCAGCCACTGACATACTTTTCCCGCGAGCCCATAACGCCAGATGATCTGCGTATATTGCTGAGTGTATCATTCTGAGTGTATCTGGGAGATATCATTCAATATTTTTGTTATTATTTCTATTCCAAAATCACCCATCTAATAATTTAATCTTTTCTTTAGCTATTTTCTCTGGTCTAGGAGCTTTTCCTTTTCATATTATTGCGCAAGGCGTCTTCCACTTCTTCATTGAGTATTTTTGGTCCTTTCCCATTATCCTAAATATTTACTTCTGTTTGTTCATAATCATAAAGATCTTTAATGCATTTTGTGCATCGTTCCCTTATGCTTTCTTGTTCAATCAACAGTTCTCCTTCCTTTGATCTTAAACATCCAGTTTTTGACTGCGTTTTTCTTCGTCTTAATTCTTCAATTTGTTTGTGTATAGCTTTGGCATCTCATTTTTTTGCATTTCATTCTCTTTGCATCTCTGTTTTAGCCATGCTTCTCTTGCTTCATTACATTTTATTACAATTTCTTTATTTAATCTCCAGCACTCATCTTTGTTATCCTTACTTCTTCTTCTTGTGCCAATTAGCTGTAAAATGTCATCTGTCACCCATTTCTTTCTTGAATTTGTCCTCACTAGTGATATGATAGACATACATGTGCAGTTCTTACAGATGAAGAACTGAGCGAATGTTTCTCAAATAAATACTGAAGTTAAAAGAGGATTTATTTTATCGTCTTGTTATTTGGAGTTGCTATGGACTTCATAATGAAGAAATGTTGCACTGGTAACAAAAATACCGAATGGATACATGGAGACCAGTTGGAGGATCTCGACTTTGCTGATGACATAGTCCTCATCAGCAGTCAGATAAAAACGATGCAGGAAAACACAAATAAACTATCATCAATAGCCAAAATTGGGCTTGAGATCAATTATGAAAAGATTGAAGTCTTAAAAAGCTTAATTCCAACAGATGACAGAATATACATGGAAAACAAACAAGTGGAAGGGACTGATCACTTTGTCTATCTTGGAAGTCACATTGATCGGGAAGGGGATAAGAGAAAAGAAATTAGAATCAGAATTGCTAAAGCAGCAATGTCCTTGAAAAAAGCCTTAAGAAGATGTGGAAATCAAAGCTCATCAGTATAAAAACGAAACTTATAGACTATTCAAATCAAACGTAATATCAACCCTTACATATGCATGCAAGAGCGGGAAAACATAAAGAAACAGAAACAAAGTTAAAAACATTTGAAAATAAATGTCTAAGGAAAATACTTGGTATAAAAGTAAAAAAGTAAAGTACCCCCGTCACGTCAAGTGACGTATAGGGAATATGATGTTAGTGATCATACATTTGACAGACCTTCGGCACATGATTTTTGGGGTAATGTGCTCGGTATTACGTCTGTGCCGCTTTACTTTCCCAGAAAAAAATCCGGTACCCATTTAAGGCTGGGTGAACTTGGTACAAAGACAGCACCTCAGTGCAAAATAAAGACAAGTGGAACAATATTAAAACAGGTAAATGAATTTAAATATTTGGGAACTTTGTTAACCTCAGACGGAAGATGTACAAAAGAGGTGAGATGCATAATGGCTCTGGCAAAAGCAGCTTTCCAAAAAATGAGGAAGATACTATGCAATCCATTTTTGACAATAGAAACAAGAAAAAGAGTTCTTAAATGTTACGTAGAGCCAGTCTTAACATATGGATGCGATCCTGGACAATAGGACAACAGACAAGAAAATCACTGGAGTCTGTAGAAATGTGGTTTTACAGAAGAATGTTGAGAGTACCATGCACAGCTAAGAAGAGTAATGACGATGTTCTGAGAGAGGTCAAAGCAAAAAGAGAGCTAATTTCCAATATTAGGAAGAAACAATCATCATTTTTTGGCCATGTAATGAGAAGAGAACAACTGGAGTATATTGTAACAACTGGAAAAATTGAGGGACGAAGAGATAGAGGGAAGCAAAGAGAAAAAATAGCAGACAGCTTAAGAGAATGGCTTGGCAGAAGGTCAACAACAGAAATGATAAATAGCTGCCGAGATCGAAGGTTGTGGAGAGACATGATCACCTATGCCAGTAGGCCCAGTACTTGATGATGATGATGATGAACATGGTATAGCGTGTAACAAAATCAAAACAAATGAGGAAATTAGAGAAATCACCAATCAACCACAAATATTATCAGTAATCAAGAAAAGACGTTGGTCATACGTTGGACATGTGATGAGAAGAAATAATAATCAAATAACAAAGTAAGCCCTCATGTGAGGAAACAACAGGTAAGAGGAAATGAGGTCGACGGAGAGAGACACTGAGTAGAACATTGATCATGAGAGTTACAAAAGTAGCAGTAATTGGCTCCCTCAATGAGATTGAGATGCTTGCATAGAACAGTGACAAATGGCGAGATTTGATGAAAGATCTTTAGAAGGATGTTTTTTTGCAAGGATTGAGACTGATAGAAAGAAAACTATAAAAAAAAAAAGTATCTGGGTCTATGCCCTATGGGCTGGCCGCGGTTCGAAAGGTCAACATGCAAGCAGGCAGGCAGGCAGACAGGCGGGCAGACAGACAGGTGTATGAACTATTTTTATATTTGCTGCATTGCTGATATTCATAGCGTAGTTTACCATCTTCTTTTACCAACTTGTCTGGATATGGAGTCCATTGAATCACAGTTCTTTAGCATTATTGGTAGAACTTGTGTAGTGTTTCTATTAAATCATTCGTGTCTACGTTTTCATGACTCCTCAGTGATGTAATCACTGGCTGAGTGCGTTTAAAAAGTACATTGTTTATTCTACTGTGTCCTTCAAGAGAATTTTTATTTCACTTTTCAGAGCTTCTGCCTCTGCCTTAAAGTTATTTTAGTACTTGCCTTAAAGTTATTTTAGTACTTGCCTTAAATTTGTTTTAGTACTTGCCTTAAAGTTGTTTTAGTACTTGCCTTAAAGTTATTTTAGCACTTGCCTTAAAGTTGTTTTAGTACTTGCCTTAAAGTTATTTTAGCACTTGCCTTAAATTTGTTTTAGTACTTGCCTTAAAGTTATTTTAGTACGTGCCTTAAATTTGTTTTAGTACTTGCCTTAAAGTTGTTTTAGTACTTGCCTTAAAGTTGTTTTAGTACTTGCCTTAAAGTTATTTTAGTACTTGCCTTGAAGTTGTTTTAGTACTTGCCTTAAATTTGTTTTAGTACTTGCCTTAAAGTTGTTTTAGTACTTGCCTTAAAGTTGTTTTAGTACTTGCCTTAAAGTTGTTTTAGTACTTGCCTTAAAGTTGTTTTAGTACTTGCCTTAAAGTTGTTTTAGTACTTGCCTTAAAGTTGTTTTAGTACTTGCCTTAAAGTTATTTTAGTACTTGCCTTAAAGTTGTTTTAGTACTTGCCTTAAAGTTATTTTAGTACTTGCCTTAAAGTTGTTTTAGTACTTGCCTTAAAGTTGTTTTAGTACTTGCCTTAAAGTTGTTTTAGTACTTGCCTTAAAGTTGTTTTAGTACTTGTCTTAAAGTTATTTTAGTACTTGCCTTAAAGTTGTTTTAGTACTTGCCTTAAAGTTATTTTAGTACTTGCCTTAAAGTTGTTTTAGTACTTGCCTTAAAGTTGTTTTAGTACTTGCCTTAAAGTTGTTTTAGTACTTGCCTTAAAGTTGTTTTAGTACTTGCCTTAAAGTTGTTTTAGTACTTGCCTTAAAGTTGTTTTAGTACTTGCCTTAAAGTTGTTTTAGTACTTGCCTTAAAGTTGTTTTAGTACTTGCCTTAAAGTTGTTTTAGTACTTGCCTTAAAGTTGTTTTAGTACTTGCCTTAAAGTTGTTTTAGTACTTGCCTTAAAGTTGTTTTAGTACTTGCCTTAAAGTTGTTTTAGTACTTGCCTTAAAGTTGTTTTAGTACTTGCCTTAAAGTTGTTTTAGTACTTGCCTTAAAGTTGTTTTAGTACTTGCCTTAAAGTTGTTTTAGTACTTGCCTTAAAGTTGTTTTAGTACTTGCCTTAAAGTTGTTTTAGTACTTGCCTTAAAGTTGTTTTAGTACTTGTCTTAAAGTTATTTTAGTACTTGCCTTAAAGTTGTTTTAGTACTTGCCTTAAAGTTGTTTTAGTACTTGCCTTAAAGTTGTTTTAGTACTTGCCTTAAAGTTGTTTTAGTACTTGCCTTAAAGTTGTTTTAGTACTTGCCTTAAAGTTGTTTTAGTACTTGCCTTAAAGTTGTTTTAGTACTTGCCTTAAAGTTATTTTATTACTTGCCTTAAAGTTGTTTTAGTACTTGCCTTAAAGTTGTTTTAGTACTTGCCTTAAAGTTGTTTTAGTACTTGCCTTAAAGTTGTTTTAGTACTTGCCTTAAAGTTGTTTTAGTACTTGCCTTAAAGTTGTTTTAGTACTTGCCTTAAAGTTGTTTTAGTACTTGCCTTAAAGTTGTTTTAGTACTTGCCTTAAAGTTGTTTTAGTACTTGCCTTAAAGTTGTTTTAGTACTTGTCTTAAAGTTGTTTTAGTACTGCCTTAAAGTTGTTTTAGTACTTGCCTTAAAGTTATTTTAGTACTTGCCTTAAAGTAGTTTTAGTACTTGCCTTAAAGTTGTTTTAGCACTTGCCTTAAAGTTGTTTTAGTACTTGCCTTAAAGTTGTTTTAGTACTTGCCTTAAAGTTGTTTTAGTACTTGCCTTAAAGTTGTTTTAGTACTTGCCTTAAAGTTGTTTTAGTACTTGCCTTAAAGTTATTTTAGTACTTGCCTTAAAGTTGTTTTAGTACTTGCCTTAAAGTTATTTTAGTACTTGCCTTAAAGTTGTTTTAGTACTTGCTTTAAAGTTGTTTTAGTACTTGCCTTAAAGTTGTTTTAGTACTTGCCTTAAAGTTATTTTATTATTTGCCTTAAAGTTATTTTAGTACTTGCCTTAAAGTTATTTTAGTACTTGCCTTAAAGTTATTTTAGTACTTGCCTTAAAGTTATTTTAGTACTTGCCTTAAAGTTATTTTAGTACTTGCCTTAAAGTTATTTTAGTACTTGCCTTAAAGTTGTTTTAGTA
Organism: Megaustenia siamemsis; assembly: GCA_032433765.1. Taxonomy (NCBI): domain Eukaryota; kingdom Metazoa; phylum Mollusca; class Gastropoda; order Stylommatophora; family Ariophantidae; genus Megaustenia; species Megaustenia siamemsis. Next base: position 12,568,337 of record JAVIAB010000073.1, read on the forward strand.
CTTGCCTTAAAGTTGTTTTAGTACTTGCCTTAAAGTTGTTTTAGTACTTGCCTTAAAGTTATTTTAGTACTTGCCTTAAAGTTGTTTTAGTACTTGCCTTAAAGTTGTTTTAGTACTTGCCTTAAAGTTGTTTTAGCACTTGCCTTAAAGTTGTTTTAGTACTTGCCTTAAAGTTGTTTTAGTACTTGCCTTAAAGTTGTTTTAGCACTTGCCTTAAAGTAGTTTTAGTACTTGCCTTAAAGTTGTTTTAGCACTTGCCTTAAAGTTGTTTTAGTACTTGCCTTAAAGTTGTTTTAGTACTTGCCTTAAAGTTGTTTTAGTACTTGCCTTAAAGTTGTTTTAGTACTTGCCTTAAAGTTATTTTAGTACTTGCCTTAAAGTTGTTTTAGTACTTGCCTTAAAGTTGTTTTAGTACTTGCCTTAAAGTTGTTTTAGTACTTGCCTTAAAGTTATTTTAGTACTTGCCTTAAAGTTGTTTTAGTACTTGCCTTAAAGTTGTTTTAGTAATTGCCTTAAAGTTGTTTTAGTACTTGCCTTAAAGTTGTTTTAGTACTTGCCTTAAAGTTGTTTTAGTACTTGCCTTAAAGTTGTTTTAATACTTTTATGCTGCTAGTCTTCTGTGTTCAATATTTAAGGCAAATAATGAGACTCCCTCACCCTTCCATTTTCTTCTGCATTGATGATAATTATTTTATTTGATAACAGATTTATTTTTTTTTACTCGTAATAGAAGGGTATAACATAATTATTTTGACAAATGGAAATGCTCATAACATTAGATTAGATAAGAGATAAGTTGGATCTTTGATACAATAACAAAATTTTTTTTAAAAGAATATAAAAATAACAGTTCATGGGAATAAAAATCACATTCTGTAACAAATATATGTCAACAAAGGCAAGAAAAAGTGTTACAAATAGATTCGGGATGAAAGACGGATATGAGTAATGAATAATTAATAATCAAACAAAAAGTTAACTGGAAGGATTTTTTTTTAAATCAAATAATCTCATAGATAATTATACTCGGACAAAATGTATTTTGAGACCAAAATATGGGAGGCTTCCGAGATAGCAAGTAGGCCTACTGGATAGCCAAACTCAATGGCAAGGGAGATAATTCGTAGAAACCAGTACAGAACCACAATAATTTGGCACAATAATATCAGGCAGAAGATGCACGGCAGAAACAAAATCCAGAATAGCACAGGCCAAAGAAACATTTCAGAAAATGAAACGCATCTTTTGCAACTAGTCTGTGTTCATAGTAATGAGAAAGAGAGTATGTGTGCTGTATAGAGTAAGTTTGATCTACGGAAGAGAATCATGGACAGTAGACAAACCAATGAAATGAGGATTAGAGATCACAAAAGATAGGATTTCTCAGAAGAATGTTGAGAGTTCAATGGACAGCTGAAACAATAAACTACGATGAAATTCTCAAAGAGGTCAACATAAAAGAGAGGTCTTAAAAATATCAGAAAGAATCAATCGACGTTTTTTCGAGAACATCATCTATTTTTTTTTCCCCGGTTTGTTGTACCCTTTATTTTCTCTGTTTGGGCTGCCTATCATTTTCTCCCATTGGGCTGTCAATTATTTTCTCCCTTTAGGTTGCCTATTATTTTCTCCCTTTAAGCTGCCTATTATTTTCTCCATTTAAGCTGCCTATTATTTTCTCCATTTAAGCTGCCTATTATTTTCTCCCTTTAAGCTGCCTATTATTTTCTCCCTTTAAGCTGCCTATTATTTTCTCTCATTGGGCTGCCTATTATTTTCTCCCTTTAAGCTGCCTATTATTTTCTCCCTTTAAGCTGCCTATTATTTTCTCTCATTGGGCTGCCTATTATTTTCTCCCTTTAAGCTGCCTATTATTTTCTCCCTTTAAGCTGCCTATTATTTTCTCCCTTTAAGCTGCCTATTATTTTCTCTCATTGGGCTGCCTATTATTTTCTCCCTTTAAGCTGCCTATTATTTTCTCCCTTTAAGCTGCCTATTATTTTCTCTCATTGGGCTGCCTATTATTTTCTCCCTTTAAGCTGCCTATTATTTTCTCCCTTTGGGCTGCCTTTTATTTTCTCCCTTTAAGCTGCCTATTATTTTCTCTCATTGGGCTGCCTATTATTTTCTCCCTTTAGGTTGCCTATTATTTTCTCCCTTTAAGCTGCCTATTATTTTCTCCCTTTAAGCTGCCTATTATTTTCTCCCATTGGGCTGCCTATTATTTTCTCCCTTTAGGTTGCCTATTATTTTCTCCCTTTAAGCTGCCTATTATTTTCTCTCATTGGGCTGCCTATTATTTTCTCCCTTTAAGCTGCCTATTATTTTCTCCCTTTAGGTTGCCTATTATTTTCTCCCTTTAAGCTGCCTATTATTTTCTCTCATTTAAGCTGCCTATTATTTTCTCCCTTTAGGTTGCCTATTATTTTCTCCCTTTAAGCTGCCTATTATTTTCTCCCTTTAAGCTGCCTATTATTTTCTCCCTTTGGGCTGCCTATTATTTTCTCCCTTTAAGCTGCCTTTTATTTTCTCCCTTTAAGCTGCCTATTATTTTCTCCCTTTAAGCTGCCTTTTATTTTCTCCCTTAAGCTGCCTATTATTTTCTCCCTTTAAGCTGCCTTTTATTTTCTCCCTTTAAGCTGCCTATTATTTTCTCCCTTTAAGCTGCCTATTATTTTCTCCCTTTAAGCTGCCTATTATTTTCTCTTATTGGGCTGCCTATTATTTTCTCCCTTTAGGTTGCCTATCATTTTCTCCCATTGGGCTGCCTATTATTTTCTCCCTTTAGGTTGCCTATTATTTTCTCCCTTTAAGCTGCCTATTATTTTCTCCCTTTAAGCTGCCTATTATTTTCTCCCTTTAAGCTGTCTATTATTTTCTCCCTTTAAGCTGCCTATTATTTTCTCCCTTTGGGCTGCCTATTATTTTCTCCCTTTGGGCTGCCTATTATTTTCTCCCTTTAAGCTGTCTATTATTTTCTCCCTTTAAGCTGCCTATTATTTTCTCCCTTTGGGCTGCCTATTATTTTCTCCCTTTGGGCTGCCTATTATTTTCTCCCTTTAGGTTGCCTATTATTTTCTCCCTTTAGGTTGCCTATTATTTTCTCCCTTTAAGCTGCCTATTATTTTCTCCCTTTAAGCTGCCTATTATTTTCTCCCTTTAAGCTGCCTATTATTTTCTCCCTTTAAGCTGCCTATTATTTCTCCCTTTAGGTTGCCTATTATTTTCTCCCTTTAGGTTGCCTATTATTTACTCCCTTTAGGTTGCCTATTATTTTCTCCCTTTAGGTTGCCTATTATTTTCTCCCTTTAAGCTGCCTATTATTTTCTCCCTTTAAGCTGCCTATTATTTTCTCCCTTTAAGCTGCCTATTATTTTCTCCCTTTAGGTTGCCTATTATTTTCTCCCTTTAAGCTGCCTATTATTTTCCCCTTTAAGCTGCCTATTATTTTCTCCCTTTAAGCTGCCTATTATTTTCTCCCTTTAGGTTGCCTATTATTTTCTCCCTTTAAGCTGCCTATTATTTTCTCTCATTGGGCTGCCTATTATTTTCTCCCTTTAAGCTGCCTATTATTTTCTCCCTTTAGGTTGCCTATTATTTTCTCCCTTTAGGTTGCCTATTATTTTCTCCCTTTAAGCTGCCTATTATTTTCTCCCTTTAAGCTGCCTATTATTTTCTCCCTTTGGGCTGCCTATTATTTTCTCCCTTTGGGCTGCCTATTATTTTCTCCCTTTAGGTTGCCTATTATTTTCTCCCTTTAAGCTGCCTATTATTTTCTCCCTTTAAGCTGCCTATTATTTTCTCCTTTTAGGCTGCCTATTATTTTCTCCCTTTAAGCTGCCTATTATTTTCTCCTTTTAGGCTGCCTATTATTTTCTCCCATTGGGCTGCCTATTATTTTCTCCCTTTAAGCAGCCTATTATTTTCTACCTTTAAGCTGCCTATTATTTTCTCCCATTAGACTGACTATTATTTCTCCCTTTAAGCTGCCTATTATTTTCTCCCTTTAAGCTGCCTATTATTTTCTCCCATTGGGCTGCCTATTATTTTCTCCCATTGGGCTGCCTATTATTTCTCCCAAGGGCTGCCTATTATTTTCTCTCTTTAAGCTGCCTATTATTTTCTCCCTTTAAGCTGCCTATTATTTTCTCCCATTGGGCTGCCTATTATTTTCTCCCATTGGGCTGCCTATTATTTTCTCCCATTGGGCTGCCTATTATTTTCTCCCAAGGGCTGCCTATTATTTTCTCCCTTTAAGCTGCCTATTATTTTCTCCCATTGTGCTGCCTATTATTTTCTCTCTTTAAGCTGCCTATTATTTTCTCCCTTTAGGCTGCCTATTATTTTCTCCCATTGGGCTGCCTACTATTTTTTTCCCTTTGAGCCGCCCACAGCCAATTATAGATTTACTAAGGCCCATGGGCAGAAAATGAAGCGAGAAAACCCGATCAACTAGCGTGATGTTATCAGCTATAGGAGCTATAGACCGCTGACGTCAGAGTACCCACAACAACGCCTGCTCACAAAGATGAAAACGTCACACTAGATGGTGGCCTTCTGTGAATTTCCTCTCAGCTCGCAGGCCTAATTAAATCTATTGTGGGCTGTGGGCAACCTATGTTTTCCTGGTTAGGGCGGCCTATATTTTCCTGGTTAGAGCTGCCTATACTTTACTGGTTAGGGCTACCTATACTTTACTGGTTAGGGCTACCTATATTTCCTGGTTAGGGCTACCTATACTTTACTGGTTAGGGCTGCCTATACTTTACTGGTTAGGGCTGCCTATATTTTCCTGGTTAGGGCTGACTATACTTTACTGGTTAGGGCTGCCTATATTTTCCTGGTTAGGGCTGCCTATACTTTACTGGTTAGGGCTGACTATATTTTCCTGGTTAGGGCTGCCTATATTTTCCTGGTTAGGGCTGCCTATATTTTCCTGGAAAGGGCTGCCTATATTTTACTGGTTAGGGCTACCTATACTTTACTGGTTAGGGCTGCCTATACTTTCCTGGTTAGGGCTGTCGATACTTTCCTGGTTAGGGCTGTCTATACTTTCCTGGTTACGGCTACCTATCCTTTCCTGATTAGGGCTGCCTATACTTTCCTTGTTAGGGTTGCCTATATGTTCCTGGTTGTGGCGGCCTATATTTTCATGGTTAGTGCTGCGTATAAAGAGAAATGTACGCTGTATTAATGATCACACAATAATGTTATCAAACTGTTGACAGGGTTGATCACATGAGAAGATGATAACATCAGAGTGTACTCTAAGATATGGGGACTTCCGGGAGTAGCAGTGGCTAGTTCGCCCGTGTTTTCAGAAGAGAGATTGGGAAGTAACAATCAGTCTGTATCATCATCATCAGGTACCGTGCCTGCTGGCGTAGGTGATCATGTCTTTCCACATCTTGGCATCTCGACAGTTATTTATCATTTCTGTTGTTTACCTTCTGCCAAGCCATTCTCTTAAGCTGTCTGGTATCTTTTCTCTTTGCTTCTCTCTATCTGTTCGTCACTCGATTTTTCCTCGATTATGTTAAGACTGGCTCTACAAAACATTTAAGAACTCTTTTTCTATTTTCTATTGTCAAAAATGGATTGCATAGTATCTTCCTAATTTTTTGGAAAGCTGCTTTTGCTTGAACCATTCTGCATCTCACCTCTGTTGTACATCTACAATCTGAGGTTAATAATGTTCCCAATAATGTTGCCAAATATTTAAATTTATGTACCTGTTTTCAGTCTGTATACACTTCGAGAAATTCTGTGACGGGCGGTGGAGCGGATATGGTGATCCCCCGACTGCAATTAAACTGATTGAATAGAATACAATGTAAGAGACGGACTCTTCTTCCTCTTAGAGTTAACCCATTAAGTGGACACGTATGAAAAGGTGCACAATAATGGCGACTCACTGCAGCCAAACATTGATGAGAACATGTGTTGAATGACTTGAAGTGAATATTACATTCTTCACAGTTCTATCGAAAAACTTATTTGGTGAAATAAGTCCACATTATTTCTGATCAAATTCACGTTTCGCTTGACTCGCAATTCTATGATAAATATGTCGCACTGGCAATTTCTAGCCTGCGCCAATGTTGAATCTTCAACTGTATTGTCTGTTCATCTGCCTCATGGTTTTCCTCGTGCCCTGAAGCCAGATCACATTTTTCTAATAAAAAAGTGCGAGTCTCTACTAGAAATTAAAAGAGCTAAATTTAGTACATACTCGTGAATCTGTCTATTGCTGGGGTAATTAGACTATCGATTTGTATCGATATTCGTGCTGGACATCAGGTCGTGGTGGTGTCAGCTTAAAAATATAGACGGTACTAAATCAAAGATGGAATTGGAACAGATAAATATAATGAAGATGTATTAGGGATCAGCTCTCTCTCTCTCTCTTTCTCTTTCTACCCCTCTCTCTCTCTCTCGCTCTCTGTAGCAAAAGAGGAGGGGGGGGATAGCGGGTGGTAATGACATTTTAAGGGAATAGCTGTGACTTTGCGGCAACTTACTTCTCTCTCTCTAAAAAATATAGCGGATGATGAATGAGGCTCTCGGATGTTTTATCGATCCCAGATGTTAGAGTAAGGAGTTTGACTTCGTAACCCATGTCGGTGATTAATGACTAAATACAAGTGGTGTAGAATTAGTTATACATATAGAAAATAAAAGTCGTTTGTACTAAACATTTATAAAAGAAAATTCTGTAATTATTTCCTGGACAAAGCAAACATCCCACAGTCTATCTGGATGGAGGATTATCCAATTTCTGGGGTCTACCAGGGAAAACTAACCGCGATAGCTCAGTGGTTAGTGAACTGGACTACAATGGATAGGAGATAGGGTGTGATCCCAACCGACGGCTTCCGGGTTCACCCAGCCATCAATGGGTACCGGATTTTTTTCTGGGAAAGTAAAGCGGCACGGGCGTAATACCGACCACATTACCCCAAAGATAATGTACTGAAGGTTTGTAAAATTTATGGTCACTGACACCATATTCCTCATACGCCACTTGGCGTGACAGGGACACTTTACTTAATTTTTTTTTTTTTACCAAGGGGAAACTCCACCCCCCCCCCCCCCCCCCCCCACACACACACACAGACACTACCCTCATTGAAATAACCTGTAAATTTCTGAAATTGCCTCAAGAAATATCGCCGCTACAAATTGTTCTGCGATCTTTCTGTGTGATCAGGATGCCCACACAGTCACAGTCCTGAAACAAAACGATCGTTCCACATACAGTGAAGATCAACCCTGCTTATGTCCGCTGTACGATATTCCCTAAAATCACATACATATTATCATATTGAGTTTGTTTTGTTCAATGGAGTTATGGAGTTATTAAAGTGCCATCATCATTGCACTCCGAACATGTCCATAGGTGTTCAGATCTCATCAGCAAGTCTCGAAGTGTCCAGCGACTGACGACTCCAGTTCTGTATTGATTAATTAGTCTTCTTACACGGCCACTAAGTTTCTCTTTTCTGGCTGTGCCCATCTTAACTCCCATTTCTTTCATCCGAAGGAGTGACATGGACTCATGGTTGTCGAAGTCCTGGAGGGCATTGATGATATCCGCCCGATCCAATATGAATTTTGTTCAATATTAATCAACAGCATCACTGAGTGTCGTCTCCGCATCGTGATCGACTTCCATGGAGCGCCATTCCTCACTGTCTCTTGCTTTGATGGTGCAGGTTGTCATAAGCTGACTTGTCCATCTTTTGATGTTACTCATCCATGTTAGTCTTGGTCTGACTCTGTCTCTTTTTACCTTGTATTTTCCATTGCAAGATTACTTTTAGTGGGCTGCTGTGTCTTTTAACATGTCCCAAAAATCACATTTGTCTTGTTTGAGTAGTATTTAGTAGTTCTCTTTTCAATTTTAATTGTTTTAAGACTTCATCGTTTGTTTTCTTTTCTTTACATACAATTCTCCATATTTTTTCTCTATATCAATATTAATACACTTTAACACACACACACACACACACACACACAAACAACAACAATCTTTACGACATTTTCCTATTACTTGAGTCTGCAGTTGGGAATTGTAGGTCCCGAGTTGAAAGGCCGCTTGTCTTGTACAGTCTTGTCTTGTACAGTCTTGTCTTGTACAGTCTTGTCTAGTGCAGTCTTGTCTTGTACAGTCTTGTCTTGTACAGTCTTGTCTTGTACAGTCTTGTCTAGGTCAGCCTTGTCTTGTACAGTCTTGTCTAGTGCAGTCTTGTCTAGTGCAGTCTTGTCTAGTGCAGTCGTCGCAAAGTGTTCAGGTCTGAATTGTTATTTCATCACCAATGACAAAAAAAAAACTGTTGTTCCCTACAAAGATTCGAACCCCAGTTCTCCTGCTTTGGAGCCCAATTTGTTATCGATTCAACTACCCACTCTCCTTAGTTTTAACAAATGAGTTTGATTATATCGCAGTGGTACACCGTCATAGTGATACACCTCGCAGTTATACACTGTTGCAGTGATACACCGTCGTAGCGGTACACCGTCGCAGTGATACACCGTCGCAGTGATACACCGTCGTAGTGATATACCGAATGAACTCCAATTCAGTTACTTTGTTGTATAGGCCTTTATTGAGGTGGGAAGAATTCTACATTTTCTTGAATCTAAATCCGAATCCTAAAAGGTTTACTGGAATCTTCAGTATTTTTCATATAAGACTCAATAATATGAGAAAAAAAGTTGACTGACTACTTCCATAACTGACTAAAAGACCACGCCACAACCATGGAGGTTCTGAAAACAGATCACTCAGTATGTCAAGGACAGTATGGATCGTAGAGGGAAGGCAAGCCCTGCCTTCCTCTAACAAATAGAACAAATGTAAGTTATATGCAGACCCATGCTGTTTAATATTTCATTGCATACATTACCGACTAATTATCTATGGAATATGCCGTTTGTCAATTCGCCCAAATAATAACGCAGTTTGTTACTCTCTTTTCCCACAACACACAAATGTATTGTGTTTACATTATTAACAGATATTGTTATGTTCTATCTTGCTTAACGTAAAGACTAAGAGGTCACATTTCTGCTTGTTTCATTGTAATGAGACAATGATTACCCCCTCGTGACCATTTAATCCACATCCGATCCCACATCGAGGATATAGCTCGTCCGCAAACTTCACAAACAAACCCCAAGTGTTTTGGTTCAGGTTTACACAGCGACTAGCAAACAGTTTGCCATGACGTCAGGTTTATCTGGGACATAGTTTTGTTGTATTTTTTACACGTGATATAACGATTGATGATATTTTTCGTGCTGATATTTATGCAGCTTAATTAATCTTTGACATTAAGCAAGAACGTGTTTATGTGTCTACAAGAACGTGACTGTGCATATTATGGAGAGAGAAGTGTTCCTTCTATATGAGAGAAAGGAAGGTTGCACTCTAAGTGAATGTAAGTTTCGTGTTATGTGTGAAACATCGGTGACCAAATGGTTAATTTACTCTCATGCTAGCAACGTGGTCTGGGCTCATTTCCCAGCTGAAGTGAATTGTTTACCGACTACATTGCATCAGTGTTTACCCAACCTTATATTTAGTCTAAGGAAACTCTTCATAGCCTTGAAGCAGGAGGGAATCTGATCACCAGAAGTGACCCGTTAAGTAAGTGTTTCCAGCCCTTTAGCTTCTTAACATTCTAGGGAAGGTGGGCCCGCCTGGATCATGATTCCCAGGCAGCGACTCCTTCGTGGTGACAGCAGTCTAAAATGGCTAGTATTTCGTGACGTCCTTTATATACTCACAAGCACGCTGCTTTTGTCATGGCGTAATTAGGCGCGGCTTGGACGGGCCGGTATTTGATAATAGGTGAAACGTTACGTCGGGCAGGAACTCTATACTCCTTTGAACTGTCTGTACTGCGAAAGTTGGCGTGGCTCATGCATATGTAAAGTAGCCCCCTTGCTTCAAATGTGGCCTTTACGAATATCATGCTACTGGAACATTTATCTACCATCGGTATATTTTATTTGTGTGCATTTATCTTATTTTAAATGTAATTAAATGTGGTTCTACAGAAGAATGTTCAGAATAACATGGACAGCTAAGAAGAGTAATGAAAACGTTCTGAAAGATGTCAAAGCAAAAAGAGAGCTAATTTCCAATATTAGGAAGAAACAATCATCATTTTTTGGCTATGTAAGGAAAAGAGAGCAGATATATTATATTGTAACAACTGGGGAAATTGAGGGATGAAGAGATAGAGGAAAGCAAAGAGAAAAGATACCAGACAGCTTAAGAGAATGGCTTGGCAGAAAGTCAAGAACATAAATAATAAATAACTCGAAAGTTGTTGAGAGACATGATCACCTACGCCAGCATGCCCGGTACTTGATGATGAAATGTAATTAATTAATTATTTTCTGGGGTAGGGTGTGGCCATGACTAAGACAATCTGTAGTTATCTCCAATAAAAAAATATCTGGTGCTCATTTAAGGGCGGCTGAACCTAGAATGCATCGATCATGGACGAGCCAACTTACTGTCCTTCGGCGATTCATTTCAGGGGAGAAGGAATGTTTACAACACTCGGGGGAAAAAAAATCACAAATAACCAAAATGTCCCCCACCAGTTCACTAAGAAAAAATGGTACCGGGTAATTGAATAAAACGGCTGGACCTGATGCTGACAGCACAATACTAACGGATGGGTCGATAAGCATTGAAAGAATATGGGCAGTAACAACATATTCCCCACATTCCACAAGGCTTGTGAGTGCCCTTTCCATTGTTCATATTGAATTGTATGCATTACGACAACAAACAAAGGATAGGAATAATTTAATTTTTTTTTATTAACGTAGCAGCAAAATAATACAAGTGAGAATGATACGTTTATTAGACATTGTCTCTTTTATTGGAGACTATTAATAACAAATATTCAATGTAATATCAAAACAAATAACACCAGGGTTAAAACTAAGAGTGGCAAAATGTTGTATCTTCTCAACATTCATGTATGTGTAGAAACATGGACATTAGACAAGAAACCAGAACAGAAAATTTAAGCCTTTGAAATGGTGATACATAGAAGAATAGGAAGAATTGGATGGAAAGAAAAAAATTATGAAGTCTTAAAATAACTAAAAATGAAAAGAGAACTACTAAACACAATTTTAAAAAAACAAATGCGATTGGAGTGTTATAGAGTTAGCTAAGGAAGCATAGAGAGAGCAGGTAATTTAGTCGTTACCGCTCTTTGAATGGACGAGAGCAGTATCATATAGTGGCGCCATCATAATTTAAGTATAGATTTTCCAGAATACAAATTAGGATAACAAGTTGTAGAGAGTGGGTAGTGGACACCCACCGAAGTAGAGAGGGTCATGACTTGGCCTTGATATAATAGTTGAGGGGATTTTCCATGAATCCCCACTCACCCAGTTGTTGTGAAGTGACCATCACGCATCGACCTCGTGACGTATTGTCAAATCTCCACGATTGTCCATGCAAGTTAGTTGTTATTGTAAGTGATCATCACATGATACCATGCACTGAACTCATGGTGTTACTCTGCCAGGTAATTAGCTACCAGGAGAGGTCAGTGTCATGAGGTAATGTTATTCCAAATAGGTCATAGAGATTCGGGGAAACAGGGTGTTTGTCGCCAAATTTGGGGAAGTTCAGATGTGAGTCACAGATAGTGAGCAAGCGACAAGATCAGGTGACCAGATCACGTTGCGAGTGGTCAATTTGCGATGATCTTATTGGTCACTATCTTGCAGGTAGAAGAGAGTTGTTGGGTACTTAAAGTCCTGCAGGTAGAAGAGAGTTGTTGGGTACTTAAAGTCCTGCACAACAGTTTGAGAGTTAAGTCAGAAAGTTAAGCCAGAGGAGCAGAATAGAAGTTAGAATGAAGACTAGGTCAGTCAACAAGTTAGGACAGAGCGAACCAGAAGTCAGTCAGAAGTTTAGAAGTAGAAGCAGTTAGGCTAGCAGTTCAGGATGAAGTGAATAAGTTAGACAAGAAGCAGTTAAGCAGTTTAGAAACAGTTAGAGTCAAAGCAGTAGAAGTTAAGAGTAGAAGTCTTGAGTTAGCCAAGTCAGTTAAGAATCATCAAGTTATAATTATAGGTGTGAAGTAGCTTTGAAAGACAGTGAAAGATTAATTCAAGTTGTGTGTGTTCATAAATTCTCACAAGTGTAAGTAGACCATGCTGAATAAATTGTATGATTAGGATGCTGGAATAACTTCATAAATATACGGCGACTTGCCTCAGAAATATTCCTAAATTAATGAACATTAATTTAATAATTGCACCCAGAACTACAGATCACGTGTACCAGGCGAATAAATCAATAAACTTGATTATCATTGTTTGTAACAAGAAAGACTCTGTCATGATCTTACGTGTTTCCTCAATGTTGCGATGTGCTGTGACCATTAAGCAACTATACAAGATAAATATATAATATAACAAAGAACAAGACAACTCTATTACAGGGGGGGGGGGGGCATTTTAAAAGACAGCCTACTAAACGTAATCATGGAAGGGAAAATACAAAGTATAGAAACATGGGCAGGCCAAGACTAACATGGACGAGTAACATCAAAAGATGGACAAGTCAGCCTGTGACAACCTGCACCATCAAAGCAAGAGACAGCGGAATTGCGCTTTGGATAGAGCTAATCTTCGATGCGGTGACGGCACTCAATGATGATGATGAACAACCAAAAGAATAAAGACATCGCTGCAGTCACTCTCCACAAATCGTCATTTATTGTCACGTACCTGCCTACCTGTTCCCTTAGTTTCCTTGTGAGAGAATATGAATCTCGTACACAGTAAGTTGTTCAAATACTTTCTCATTTCTTCCACTTTTTCGACTTGTGCACAAATTTCCTCGAATGTTTTCCCTGTTGACCTGCCTACCTGTTCCCTTAGTTTCCTTGTGAGAGCGTATGAATCTCGTACACAGTAAGTTGTTCAAATACTTTCTCATTTCTTCCACTTTTTGGACTTGCGCACAAATTCCCTCGAATGTTTTCCCTGTCGACATTTTGAGATCTTCAATCCGAGATCCTATTTTCTCCTTTCTGGAAATCTCACTCTCCCGTGTTCTTCCGTGTTTGTCTACTACATTGTCTACTGCTCCGTAGATGGAATAATTTTCTGCAAGCGGTTACATTACATATTTACATGACAAAAGACCTCTTTTCATCGCCCCGCTCGTTCTGTTTCTCGTTCAAAATTTGGGAAACCCCATTTTCTTCATACAACCGCGGCCGGTTATATATCAACAATAATCCCTTTATATTTTCACATGCAAATTTGACATATCTAATTCCTTATGCCAGTTTGCTAATCTCGCTCGTTAGCATGTCCAACTAATCATGCTTTAAGCATGTTTTCCTGGCTATTCTAATCTTGCACACCCCACGTTGGGAGCTTATAAAACCAACAAGGCGCTCTTCAATTGCTTATGTCCCATGTCTCTTCAAATTTTCTTCTGGTGTATTTCATCTTTCTGATCTTGTTGTCAAGGATTTATTTCATGACCTAGATTTCCCCTGTGGTTTCCAGGTGAACGCTTGTCTAGTAATGCTTGTTATAGGCTTTCAATTCTTGTATCTCGTCTACTGTCCCTTTATTTATTATTTTTTCCACTGTGTTGAGCCATTTTCTGCCATATCTCTTCGCTTCTAACAGCGCTTGCTCACTTGATCTTTAATACCCTCCTTAAGAAGGTGCTAATATGTTCGATTTCATCGCATTCCTAGCGATGTTGTCCTTTTTTTTTTATCTATAGGATAGGTTGGATCATTTTGTTGACGGCTGCGTCATCTCTAGTTATATTAGCGTTTTGAATTATATTGTAATTCATTAATTCATTAGTTGCCGTCTCCAGATCGAAGGTTGGCTACCAAGGAGTGCCATTTACTCTATATTATAATACAAGATCATTTAAGTGATATGTACTAATATTGAAGCTTTTATTTATGTTATTGCATTCTATGCTGGTTCAAATTGACGTCACATCCTTATTATTACAGCACAGTAAAAGTAAAGTAAAGTACCCCCCGTCACGCCAAGTGGCGTATAGGGAATATGGTGTTAGTGACCATAAATTTTACAGACCATCAGCACATGATTTTTTTATGCAATGTGGTCGGTATTACGCCCGTGCCGCTTTTATTTTCCCAGAAAAAAATCCGATACATTTTTAAGGCTGGGTGAACCCGGAAGCCGTCAGCTGGAATCGAACCCTACCTCTTGTCCTTTACAGTCCAGTTCACTAACCACTGAGCTATCGCGCTCCTACTATTGCACAAGGCCACCAATAATGACATCACTATAAGCTTTCACTATGACGAGAACACAGAATCGAATTACATAGAATTCTACGACGCGCTACAAGAATGGACAGAAAACCAACGACGCATTAAAAAAAATCATCTTTAAAGCATTTCCCTTTACTGGAGAGAAGGAAGACCGTTTGACTAGAGCAGTCTCCTCTAGGTGTTCGGAGCTCAAATTATCGCCCATCCGCTCTCAACGATACATATGAATATATACTATCTTTTCTCAACGATACATATGAATATATACTATCTTCTCTCAACGATACATATGAATATATACTATCTTCTCTCAACTATACATATGAATATATACTATCTTCTCTCAACTATACATATGAATATATACTATCTTGTCTCAACGATACATATGAATATATACTATCTTCTCTCAACGATACATATGAATATATACTATCTTCTCTCAACGATACATATGAATATATACTATCTTCTCTCAACTATACATATGAATATATACTATCTTCTCTCAACTATACATGTGAATATATACTATCTTCTCTCAATGATACATATGAATATATACTATCTTCTCTCAACGATACATATGAATATATACTATCTTCTCTCAACGATACATATGAATATATACTATCTTCTCTCAACTATACATATGAATATATACTATCTTCTCTCAACGATACATATGAATATATACTATCTTCTCTCAACGATACATATGAATATATACTATCTTCTCTCAACTATACATATGAATATATACTATCTTCTCTCAACGATACATATGAATATATACTATCTTCTCTCAATGATACATATGAATATATACTATCTTCTCTCAACTACATATATGAATATATACTATCTTCTCTCAACTACATATATGGAAATATGGAGGCGAAGGCGCGCCCCACCCAGCACCAGAGCTGGAAGTCGTCAGTGACTCATAACTGATGGCTTGCGCCAGGATCGGTGAACCAGAACCATCCAGACCCTGCTACACCTCTCCGCGGTGCCTCCAGAAACAGACTAACATGTCTAGTCTGGCCAAGCGAGCAGGGATCGAAGAGGGAAGACAAACCCGGTACTCAAAAATGTCGGCTGAAGTCGGATGTGTTGGGCCGAAAGGCGCAGATATCACAGTGTTACACTGCAAACTTCAACACAACGTAACTACGTCCACTTAACGTCCTTTTAAGGGCGGATGACGAGGAGGAAGTCTACGGTTCGTATCCGCTAGAATACCTCAAATCATCGGGCGACCGCATCATCATCATCATCATCATCATATGAATATATACTATCTTCTCTCAATTACATATATGAATATATACTATCTTCTCTCAACAACACAAAGGAATATATATTACCTTCTATCAACTACATAAAGGAATATATACTACCTTCTATCAACTACATATATGAATATATACTATCTTCTCTCAACTACATATATGAATATATACTACCTTTTATCAACTACACAAAGGAATATATACTATCTTCTCTCAACTACATATATGAATATATACTACCTTTTATCAACTACACAAAGGAATATATACTATCTTCTCTCAACTACATATATGAATACATACTATCTTCTCTCAACTACATATATGAATATATACTATCTTCTCTCAACTACACAAAGGAATATTTTCCTACCTTCTATCAACTACATATATGAATATATACTACCTTCTATCAACGACACACATGAATATATACTACCTTCTATCAACGACGCATATGAATATATACTACCTTCTATCAACGACACATATGAATATATACTACCTTCTATCAACTACATATATGAATATATACTACGTTCTATCAACGACGCATATGAATATATACTACCTTCTATCAACGACGCATATGAATATATACTACCTTCTATCAACAACACATATGAATATATACTACCTTCTATCAACTACATATATAAATATATACTACGTTCTATCAACGACACATATGAATATATACTACCTTCTATCAACGACGCATATGAATATATACTACCTTCTATCAACGACACATATGAATATATACTACCTTCTATCAACTACACATATGAATATATACTACGTTCTATCAACGACGCATATGAATATATACTACCTTCTATCAACGACGCATATGAATATATACTACCTTCTATCAACAACACATATGAATATATACTACCTTCTATCAACGACACATATGAATATATACTACCTTCTATCAACGACACGTATGAGCATATACTACCTACTATCAACGACACATATACTATCATAGACCTCCAATATGCGAGAAAGCTATTTATTTATACGTCACAATCGTTCTCTACAGCCATCTACCGACACATGCGAGAGGTAAACTGCACAAGCCGTGACGAGTTATATAGTTCACAGATGAGCTGGGCATATTGTTTACATACCATATCTACGTCTACCAGAAACTTTGTGTGTGTTTTACATACCAGATCTACGTCTAACAGAAACTGTGTATATGTGTTTTACAAACCATATATACGGCCAACAGAAACGTTTCATAGTGAACTACAAAGGAATAAAAATTGCATAGTAGGCACAAGAATAGATTCAAAGACACACCAAAGAGTTCACAGAAACACTGTTATTTCAACTCTGATGTTTAGTCTCAGCTGAGAAATGTGTCGACTGTAACAAAAGTGTGGGCACTGCCATCTTATTCGTTATAGCGCCATGAGTAACGGAATTGGACTTCCGGTCAATATCGCGGATAGGCGGCAAGAACTATGAGTAACGGATTTGTTTTTATGTTAGAAGAATAAAAGTATGCCTAACTCTATTGTACAAGTAAATAAGATGTCTGCGAAAAGCGCTTGGAATGACATGAAAAGACAGTATCAGAAATAATACTATTAGAGAAAGAGAAGGCATTGAACCAATCCTAAGCTAAATACAGAGATAACAAATTGCTTGCTTGCTTACGTTCGCCCGATGACTAAAGTATTCTAGAGTGTTCGCAGACTGTAGAATTCCTCTTCGTCATCCGCCCTTAAAAGGACGTTAAGTGGGCGTGTCTGCGTTGTGTTACGGTTTGTAGTATAACTGTTATATTTGCGCCTTTCGGCCCAACACATCCAACTTGAGCACGACATTTTTGAGTACCGGGTAGTCTTCCCTCTTCGATCCCTGCTCGCTTGGCCAGACTAGACAGGTTAGTCTGTTACTGGAGTCACCACGGAGAGGTGGAGCAGGGTCTGGGTGGTTTTGGTTCACCGATCCTGGCGTAAGCCATCAGCTGTGGGTCGCTGACAACTTCCAGCTCTGGTGCTGGGAGACGCGCTTTCGCCTCCATATAACAAATACACTTCTTTGCCCATCTTGAAACAATGTCTTGTTATACCTTACCACAGAGAGCTTATATTAAAAGACAAAGAAGCAGACTCAGAGTTAGATGGACAGACAACGTCAAAGAAACGCTACTGCAGCTTCAACTGACAATGAATGAAGCCGCCAAAATTGCGATAACTAGAATTTTGTATCTCCCTCGACGCCCGAACGGATACAAGAGGTAGTGAAGAAAGAAGAAGAAAGACAAGTAAATACCATTAGTATTTTTGTTCTTTTTCACTGACCAAAGTCAAAAATGTGGTCACTTACCCAGATGCTTTGTGACGATTTGTAGGTCAGCAGCAAAAAGTTCGCCCCCCCCCCACCCACTTTGCTAATTTCGTGGCCGTAATTCTCAGGGTACCTTAAGTCCAACCCATACTGTGTGTGTATGAGGGTGTGTGTGTGTGTGTGTGCGCGTGCGTGCGCGTTTGGTCTCATTCTTCTCCACATTGCTATCTTCGGCCTATCTCTCTTGAACGACCTTTATTACGGGGCCTCGGTGGCCTAATTGAGAAAACCACCACACTAGCTACCGCTGTTCGGACAAACTGTGGCTGATTCCTTGATTGGAAGTAGTTTGTGAATTGTACTCGTGGTTAGACAAAAATTATCCGCGGTCGACCCAGCTGCTGGTAAAAATGGGTACCAGGGATCATACTCTGGGAAGGTGAGGAATTACGCATTACTCGTGAGTTACAATGCTAGAGGCAACACTAGGCAGGAGTCTCTGTACACTTCGGGATAAACGGCCTAGCAAGTATTGATTAAAAAAACAAAAACCCGCGCGCTAAGACGCCGATTCGAGTCTCGTATGTTATCTTGTTTCCTTTACTAGCAAAACTGTATGTCAGAGGATCCCAGACCGTGCTACGATGTTTGTGCGCGTGGGCCAGGATTCATCATCATCGAGTGCCTTCTCCGCAACGAAGGTTGGCTACCATGGATCGCCATTCTACTCTGTTTCTTGCTTTGATGGTGCAGGTTGTCATAGATTGACTTGTCCATCTTTTAATGTTGCTCGTCCATGCTAGTCTTGGTCTGCCTCTGCCTCTTTTACCTTGTATTTTTCCTTCCAATATTACTTTTAGTAGGCTGTTGTGTCTTTTAACATGCACCAAAAATTTCATTTGTCTTGTCTTAATTGTATTTAGTAGTTCTCTTTTTATTTTTAGTTGTTTTAAAACTTCATCGTTTGTTTTCTTTTCTTTCCATCCAATTCTACCTATTCTTCTATAAATCCACATTTCAAAGGCTTCAATTTTCTGTTCTGTTTTCTTGTCTAATGTCCATGTTTCTGCACCATACAGGAATATTGAGAAGATGTAACATTCTTAGTTTCGGCCCTGCTGATATTTGTTTTGTTGTTAGTATATTTTTCATGGCATTAAAATCACTTTTTGCCATACCTATTCTTTTGTTTATTTCAATTTTACATTTTCCATCATTGGTTATAGTATGTTCCAGGTATATTTTCTTGAAATTCTCAATATACATATCATACATATATCGGAGGCATATACAAGACTATCGGAGCACCTAAGGATTGGTTCGGTGTGCAATAATGATGATCCTAACAACAACAACAGCAGCAATAGTAAAAGAAAAGCAAAGTACCCCTGTCACGCCAAGTGGCGTATAGGGAATATGGTGTTAGTGACCATAAATTGTACAGACATTCAGCACATGATTTTTGGGGTAATGTGGTCGGTATTACGCCCGTGCCGCGTTACGTTCCCAGATAAAATCCGGTACCAATGTAAGGCTGGGTTAACCCGGAAGCCGTCGGTTAGGATCGAACCCTACCTCTTGTCCTTTGTAGTCCAGTTCACTAACCACTGAGCTATCGCGACTCCCAACAACAGCAATGTCAGATGTTAAACTTTATCTGAAACACTAAGCTCAATGTTAACACCAAGTAAAAATTGTCCCACAGCTTCTCTTACATTTATGCGTGCTGTAATCCATGCTGGGCAACATTTGTTTTAAAAAAAAATGAGAATGATCTGGGCCTAGCAGAATCGGCAATCAAAATAAATGAGGAGAACAAAAATAGGCATAGCAGGCGACACATTGGAAACGCTGTGCGCCTCACTGCCGAAATGTTTGAATAATGCATGAGGTAAAACTGATAGGGGAGAGACCGAGGTATATCATCTTGGTTATCTGACACAAGTAATGTTGTTGATCGCTCGTTTAAGGAAACCTGGGAAGCGTTTATTTATTTCTTTTTTTTTAAACGTAATGTGCGGGAAGACGGAGATAGAAGGTAGAGAATGGGGGAACGAAAGAAAGAAAGAAGAAAAAAAGAAAGGAAGGATGAAATAAATAAAGAAAGAAAGAAAGAAAGAAAGAAAGAAAGGATCAAAGAAAGAAAGAAAGAAAGGAAGGAAGAAAGAAAGAAGAAAGAAAGAAAGAAAGGAAGGAAGAAATAAATAAATAAAGAAAGAAAGAAAGGAAGGAAAGAAAGAAAGAAAGAAAGAAAGAAAGAAAGAAAGAAAGAAAGAAAGAAAGAAAGAAAGAAAGAAAGAAAGAAAGAAAGAAAGAATGAAAGAAAGAAAGAAGGAAAGGAAAGGAAGAAAGAAAGAAAGAAAGAAAGAAAAAAAGGAAGAAAGAAAGAAAGAAAGAAAGAAAGAAAGAAAGAAAGAAAGAAAGAAAGAAAGAAAGAAAGAAGAAAGAAAGAAAGAAAGAAAGAAAGAAAGAAAGAAAGAAAGAAAGAAAGAAAGAAAGAAAGAAAGAAATGTAAGAGTGGATCGTACACCCCTACAAGGTATGTTAACAGCTTTGCAAAAAAGGAACACAACAAAATACTGACGTTTCGGCCTACATGCGGGCCTTCTTCAGAAAACTCAATTTTTTGTGAAGCTGTCACCATACCTTGTTGGAGTGTACGTTACACCCCACCACTTGCTCCCTGCTACCATCTTTACCGCAGCAGTGCAATTATTCACCTGAAAGAAAGAAAGAAACAAAGAATGAATGAATGAATGAAAGAAATAAAGAAAGAAAAGAAAAGAAAAAAGGAAAGAAAAAAAATGAACCATTAATACATGTAGAAAAAAGAAAGTAAAAAAAAATGGAAAAAATATAAATCAGAAAAATAGAAAGTATCAAAAATATTATCTTTTTATGAACATCTCTTTAAAGTAATAAATAATATATAGATTTTATTTTTTTTAAAGAAAGAAAGAAAGGGAGAAAGAAATAAAAGAAAGAAAGAAAGAAAGAAAAGAAAAAATAAAGAAATAAATAAAGAAAGAAAGAAAGAAAGAAAGAAAGAAAGAAAGAAAGAAAGAAAGAAAGAAAGAAAGAAAGAAAGAAAGAAAGAAAGAAAGAAAAAAGGAAAGAATTGAGTTGATTCGTCACGAGATGATCACAATTTACAAGTCAAGCTCACGAACTCGAGGAATATCGAGAGGGGCTTCTCATTTGAGTGGCTTCTATTGAAGAAGTTTGCCCATGCCCAGTCTATACGTTAATGCAATGCTAGGTTTTCCATATCCACTGCCTGGGGTTACAGTCATACTCACTTCGTTAGTCTTTCTTTTTTTGACACAAACTGTTACTGGAAAAAAAACTGGGGGAAGAATGAGGTCTTGGTCAGCTGAGAATCATTGATTCTGTCGTGACGATTGTTAATCGCCTACTTAGGGAGAAGGAAGAAATTATTTTTTTTTGTTTTTTTTTTCTGATTTATTAAATCCATATCTACAAATTCTATTCTATTCTATTCTATTCTATTCTATTCTATTCTATTCTATTCTATTCTATTCTATTCTATTCTATTCTATTATTGCCTTTTTTTTTTTTTTTTTTTGTAAATCCTTCAAAAGGGGACTTAAGCCAACAACAAAAACCTCTCCAAACATTTCCGACCTTTGTGTCTGCTTTGTTCGTTTCCAGGTGTGGTTTATCTTAGAGATCTCAGTCTCAATGTCTCTTCTTTGTGTGTTCGTGTGTCTTTCCTCTTTCCCTGTGGTTTCTAGATGAGAGCTTGTCTGGTAATCTTTGTAGTTGTTTTGCTGATTATGTTTACAATCGATTCCCACTGCCTTCCGCTTCTCATTTCTTCAATTAGGGAATGCTTTTTGTATTGTCACATTTCATCACTTCTAATGGTGTCCGGCCATCTGATAGAAGTATGGAGACAAATAATATTAAATAAATATTATTGTGGAGGGAAAAAATATTAGGAAGAAACAATCATCATTTTTTGGCCATGTAATGAGAAGAGAACAACTGGAATATATTGTAACAACTGGAAAAAATTGAGGGACGAAGAGATAAAGGGAAGCAAAGAGAAAAAATAACAGACAGCTTAAGATAATGGTTTTCAGAAGGTCAACAACAGAAATGATAAATAGCTGCCGAGATCGAAAGTTGTGGAGAGACATGATCACCTACGCCAGCAGGCCCGATACTTGATGATGGTGATGGAGGGAAACTTCCGAGGTATTAGATCAGTGAATAACTTCAGGGGAAGAGGTATGTCACGGAATAAAATCACAAATAATTAACAACAGAAAAAAAAACAAAGAACAATAAATGGTCCGAAGCAGGATCGAAACCGTACTCCTCGGCACAGAGCCTTGTCACGAGAAACCAACGTTTGACTTTGATGAAGTCATAGAAGTTCACTTTCGAGTCTACGTCTTGTTTCAACATAAGAATGTTGCCAGGTTAAGTTATGGTGCTTACCTTCTTGACTCTTTGCAATTTTCCAACTGCTCGTCGCTTGTCCAAATAAACCCTTCCCACCTTGTTGGTCCACTACGAGGACTGCTCCCACCTTGTTGGTCCACTACGAGGGCTGCTCCCACCTTAGTGGTCCACTACGAGGGTTGCTCCCACCTTGTTGGTCCACTACGAGGGCTACTCCCAACTTGTTGGTCCACTACGAGGGCTGCTCCCACCTTGTTGGTCCACTACGAGGGCTGCTCCCACCTTTACAGTCCACTACGAGGGCTGCTCCCACCTTGTTGGTCCACTACGAGGGCTGCTCCCACCTTATTGGTCCACTACGAGGGCTGCTCCCACCTTGCTGGTCCACTACGAGGGCTGCTCCCACCTTGTTGGTCCACTACGAGGGCTGCTCACACCTTGTTGGTCCACTACGAGGACTGCTCCCACCTTGTTGGTCCACTACGAGGGCTGCTCCCACCTTGTTTGTCCACTACGAGGGCTGCTCCCACCTTGTTGGTCCACTACGAGGACTGCTCCCACCTTGTTGGTCCACAACGAGGGCTGCTCCCACCTTGTTGGTCCACTACGAGGGCTGCTCCCACATTGTTGGTCCACTACGAGGGCTGCTCCCACCTTGTTGGTCCACTACGAGGGCTGCTCCCACCTTGCTGGTCCACTACGAGGGCTGCTCCCACCTTGTTGGTCCACTACGAGGACTGCTCCCACCTTGTTGGTCCACTACGAGGGATGCTCCCACCTTGTTGGTCCACTACGAGGGCTGCTCCCACATTGTTGGTCCACTACGAGGGCTGCTCCCACCTTGCTGGTCCACTACGAGGGCTGCTCCCACCTTGTTGGTCCACTACGAGGGCTGCTCCCACATTGTTTGTCCACTACGAGGGCTGCACCCACCTTGTTGGTCCACTACGAGGGCTGCTCCCACCTTGTCGGTCCACTACGAGGGCTGCTCCCACCTTGTTGGTCCACTACGAGGGCTGCTCCCACCTTGTTGGTCCACTACGAAGGCTGCTCCCACCTTGTCGTTCCACTACGAGGGCTGCTCCCACCTTGTTGGTCCACTACGAGGGCTGCCCCCACCTTGTCTGTCCACTACGAGGGCTGCTCCCACCTTGTCGGTCCACTACGAGGGCTGCCCCCACCTTGTTGGTCCACTACGAGGGCTGCCCCCACTTTGTTGGTCCACTACGAGGGCTGCCCCCACCTTGTCGGTCCACTACGAGGGCTGCTCCCACCTTGTTAGTCCACTACGAGGGCTGCTTCCACCTTGTTGGTCCACCGAGGGCTACTCCCACCTTGCTGGTCCACTACGAGGGCTGCTCCCACCTTGTTGGTCCACTACGAGGACTGCTCCCACCTTGTTGGTCCACTATGAGGGCTGCCCCCACCTTGTTGGTCCACTACGAGGGCTGCTCCCACCGTGTTGGTCCACTACGAGGGCTGCTCCCACCTTGTTGGTCCACTACGAGGGCTGCTCCCACCGTGTTAGTCCACTACGAGGGCTGCACCCACCTTGTTGGTCCACTACGAGGGCTGCTCCCACCTTGTTGGTCCACTACGAGGGCTGCCCCCACTTTGTTGGTCCACTACGAGGGCTGCCCCCACCTTGTCGGTCCACTACGAGGGCTGCTCCCACCTTGTTAGTCCACTACGAGGGCTGCTTCCACCTTGTTGGTCCACCGAGGGCTACTCCCACCTTGCTGGTCCACTACGAGGGCTTCTCCCACCTTGTTGGTCCACTACGAGGACTGCTCCCACCTTGTTGGTCCACTATGAGGGCTGCCCCCACCTTGTTGGTCCACTACGAGAGCTGTCCCCACCTTGTTGGTCCACTACGAGGGCTGCTCCCACCTTGTCGGTCCACTACGAGAGCTGCCCCCACCTTATCATTCTGCAGTTGTAAATGTTGTGCTTCTTTGTGCAAGAGCAGTACTACATCGTTTGCAAAATCTAGGTCTGTTAGATAGGTTCATAGAGTACATTGAGTTCTATTCCTCGTGTATCCGTTGTACTATTCCTCCTGTATCCGGGTGTTGTTATCATAATCCAATCTTGCCAGTTAGAATAGGAAGGGTGACAGCATACATTTTTGTCTGGCCCAGAGCTATACCTCAACCCTTTCTGTTAGTTGTCCTCCATGGGCTATTCTGCGTGACATTCCTTCACATGCATTTTAATAGCGTTAACTATATAGTGGACGCCTCGGTGGCTGAGTGGTTAGTGTGCTCGCTTCCTGACCAGAAGGGTCCAGGTTCGATCCCCAGCAGTGGCCGATATTATTTCGGACTGACAAGAATGGGTACCAGAGATTTTTCTGGGAAATAAAGGCGGCCTGAGGTGATACCGACCACATCACTCAAAACTGTGCCGTGGTCATAGAAAAATATGGTCACTAACACCATATTCCCCATCCGACTAGACGTGAAGGGAACCTTTACTTTACTTTATAGTGTCTCGTGGCAATGCGCTCTGTCGAGGAGTACAGATTCGATCCAGCTTTGGATTGTCTATTGTTCTTTGTTCTTTTCTTTCTGTTGTTGATTATTTGTGGATTTTTCAAAGTGATTGAGTCATTGAGTTATTTGCGGTCATCATCATTGCACTCCTTATGTCCACCATCATCATCATGGAGTGCCGTCTCCGCAACGAAGGTTGGCTACCAAGGAGCGCCATTCTGCTTTGTCTCTTGCTTTGATGGTGCAGGTTGTCATAGGTTGGTTTGTCCATCTTTTGATGTTACTCGTCCATGTTAGTCTTGGTCTGCCTCTGCCTCTGTTACCTTGTATTTTTCCATCCAGGATTACTTTAAGTAGGCTGTTGTGTCTTTTAACATGGTCCAAAAATTGCATTTGTCTTGTTTGAATTATGTTTAGTAATTCTCTTTTCATTTTTAGTTGTTTTAAGATTTTATTATTTGTTTTCTTTTCCTTCCATCCAATTCTGCCTATTCTTCTATAGCCTATATCCACATTTCAAAGGCTTCAATTATTTGTTCTGTTTTCTTGCCTAATGTCCATGTTTCTCCACCATATAAGAATGTTAAGAAGACAACATTTTGCTATTCTTAGTTTTAGCCCTGGTGTTATTTGTTTTAATGTTAGTGGTTCTTCGTGACATTAAAATTACTTTTTGCCATTCCTATTCTTTTGTATGTCCATCATAAGTGTTCAGATTCCCTCATTTCAGATTTTTCCGAGTGTTGTAAACTTATCTCGGCCCCTGAAATGATTCGTTAACCTGTCGCCTCGGAAAGTTTCCGTTCATAATAATATCCATTTATTATTATTTTTTTCTTATTCTACGAAAATAAACAAGCCAGCTTTGAAAGTACTGAAAGAATAAACGAAAGATTCAGCGATGCCAAATGTGGTTGTGTGAAGAGAAACATGTGAAATGTCGTAGAGATGATGATAAGCGAAATAACGGACACTAGTGCTCAATATAATATGAGATGAGAATTCAATGGCTGAGATGTGAAATGCCAAACACTTCAGGTCGCGAAGGAGAGAAAGCAAAAAACGTCGATAATCATAATCACCATCATTACGCCTGTGCACGCTGGCGTAGGTGATCATGTCTCCAGGCACATTTTATCTT